>OX377618.1:244493417-245093417 GCA_947397865.1 Polietes domitor | reverse complement strand
TACTCGTTAAAAAGATATAGCTTTTTTAAAAATTGTTAAATATTAGTTCTTTTTTCAGTCTTTTGGCCTCGTCATAATGGTTGGATATTCTTTTTTTTAATATTTTTGTTTTTTTTTTTTTTTTTGAAGTACTTTTCAGAAAAAATATAGAATAAAATATTCACAATGTTTTTGTATACAAATTTTGATTTTTAAAATTAAAACTTTATTTTTTAATTGTTTGTACTCTTCGATTTTCTCGATTTTTTTTTATTTAAATATCTATTTATTCTGTAATTTTTGAGGCGTGGTTGAAAATGGACCTATAATAATTAATATTTTTTTAATTGTTTGTACTCTTCAATTTTCTCGAAAAAAATTATTTAAACATCTATTTACTCTGTTAATTTTGAGACTTGGTTTTTAACGAGTAATCAGAAAAACTCAAGGTATACCAGGGATTGTTTTTGGTGGGTACTAAAAAATTAAAAAAAAAATGGAGGAAATCAAATATATTTTTTTTTGAACTCTCCGATTTGTCGTGGAATGCCCCCTATATATATACATCTACATATATCCTTGGAAATTAAAAGTCCTGTAAAAAGGAGAAAGAAAAAAATCACCAAAACTTACTTCACAAATTTTCTACATATGATTTCTAGTTTCATATGTATATGACCTTTTTCAGATCCAGTAAAAAATGTAAAATTGTCTCACAATGTAAAAATAAAATAATAAACAATTTATTTCTTGTTTAAATATCCCAATTTCTACTGATATTTTATTTATATATATTATATCTACAGCTTCCGTTTATTCTATGACTTATAGCGAAATTTGAAGTAGAATATTTTTTCACACCCCGCCCCTAAAATTCTGTTTTGTGCGAGAGTTTAGCACCAATTCGGAAAAGGTACGAAATTAACCCTAAAATGGATTTTAAGTTTTGACTGATTTTTATCATATAATTTATGTTTTGAGTTTTGATGTATTCGGAGACTCAGAGTAGAATTTTATGGCAAATGTTTTTGTACAACATTTTGACCCGTTAAACTCCAGTTTAGTGATGTTTTTTAACCTTTTGCACAAAAGGGACCAACTAGGCCCCTATACTGAGGAGCTAGAGGCTTAAAATATTCCACAAAAATGTTCCTCGTAGTGTTTAAAGTAATATTTCTGATCACAACCTATACTTGAAATGCAAGGATCACAAGGTTTCCTATGCCGATTCATCATAAGAATGTGTTTTATGGTTTTTTACCCTTTTGTACAAAATGAACCAAAAATAACATTATATTGAGGTGATAAAGGGTTAAAATAATATACAAAAATGTTCCTCGTAGTGTTTTAAGTAATATTGCGAAACACAGCCTATTCTTAAAATGTAAGGATACCAAAGATTCCTATTGCTGATTCATCATGTTTTATTCAATGTGTTTTTTAGCCTTTTGTACAAAATGAACCAAAAACTACCTTATATTGAGGAGCTAGAGGGTTAGAATATCTTACAAAAATATTCCTTGTAGCGTTTTAAGTAATATTGCTAAACACATCTTATACTTAAAATGTAAGGATCACAAGGTAATAAATAAATGTAATAATGTGTTTTATGGTTTTTTACCCTTTTGCACTAAAGGAACCAAAAAGACCCCTATTTATATATTGTGGGCTAGAGGGTTAAAAAGCCCAACAAAAATGTTCCTCGTTGTGTTTTAAGTAATATTGCGGAACACATCCTATACTTAAAATGTAAGGATCACAAGGTTTCCTAAGTTGATTCATCATAAGAATGTGTTTTATGACTTTTTACCCTTTTGCACTAAAGGAACCAAAAAGACCCCTATATAGCGGAGCTGGAGGGTTAAAATGATCCACCAAAATGTTGCTCGTAGTGTTTTAAGTAATATTGCTGAACATTTTTAAATGTAAGGATCACAAGGTTTCCTACGCCATTTCATCATAAGAATGTTCTAAAGGGGAAATATTGACCACCACATTCTAAAATAACCTCCACACACCATAAGTGTAACATCAAACATGAAAAACACTATAAAGGCAAGATTATATATTCCCTTATAGCTAATATATGATGCACATTGTTTGATTTCCGTCTAGAATTACCAAGAGCTAAAACAAAAATTTAATAAATAAGTTCTTGTTTAAATGCTTAAATTGTTGTTGATATTTTATTTATATATATTATATCTACAGCTTCCGCTTGTTCGATGACTTATAGTGAAATTTGATGTAGAATATTTTTTCCATTCACATCACTCCCCTAAACTTAAGTTTAGTGGGACAATTTAGCACTAATTCAAAAAAACTACGAAATTAAGCCTTTTGCACAAAATGGGACCAAAAAGACCAATGTAATGAAGAGATGGAGTATTAAAATGTCCCTCTTAGTCTTTTAAGTAATATTGCTGAACACATCCCACACTTAAAATGCAAGGATCACCAGATTTCCTATGTCGATTCACCAGAAGAATGTGCAAAAGGGGGAAATATTGGCCTCCCTCTAAAGTGACTTCGATACGTAAACTTTCAAACGCCGAATACACGTGTATTCTTTTTTACCCCCTTCATCAGAATCTGTGGTCAGCTCATTGTTACTTCCGAACAGTGGTATTTGTAGAGTATGTGGGGTTTTAATAACAAATAACTGCCTATCCTAACCACATACTCCCCCTTCCCCCCACTTCTAAACCAATAATGTTCTAAACAGCCTTAATTTTCGTTTATATTTACATTAAGATGTTATCGGTGGCTATACCACAAAACAAGTCACGACACTGTCGCTCTCTGCTTTGTTAATTATACATATGTGTTTATAAAACAAAGGTATTATTATCATTAAATAAATGTTGAGACAGCTAACCTACGTAAGTTGCTACATTTTAACCTCTGCAACACGATACGATCCCCCCAAAAACGTGGAAGTGGAAATAATCCCACTTTTTGTCGAAAAACTGGCATACCCAACCGCCGAATAAATATTTGGTGAATTTATTTCGTGTTTCGGCCATAAAAATGTCTACTGAGCAAATATGTATGTATGTAAATAAAAGGATGGAGGTGTGTGTGTGTGGTGCGTTGTGCTCCACCCCCGCCGCCCCTTTGCAAAATTTCTATTCTCGATGTAAATAAACAAAAGGAAATTTATTAGGATTTGGTTTTACTGAAAATTTTTCAAAGTTATCTCTGGTTGGTGCACCACCACACACTGCTTTTGCTTGGAATTCAAGATTTTTTAAGCAGAATTTGATTTTCATTATGAATCTAGTTCATGAGAGCACTTTCAGTGGAACCATGTTGTGGAACTAATACAATGGGAAATTTCGGGAAACACAACCATTTTATTTACTTAAAAAATCTCTTGTTTGTTAGTCTGTCTTCGGTTTGAAGCACAAGTGGATGTGGATAAGATAATCCGAGAAGATAACCAATTACTCGTAGAATATTGAGGAGTTTTACTTGTGGGAAATGAGAAATTAAGTTTATTTTCAGAAAGTTGTGTTTATAATAAATTCAAGTTTAGCCTTTTTTGGATAAGTAACTTTAAGGAACAAAATGAAAATTTTTCGAAAACAAAAAGGTTCAGGCAACAGATTGTGATAGAGGGGGGGTAAACAAAGAATATATGTGTATCGGCGTTTTGAAAGTATTTCCTCTTTTCGCAGATTCTTATGATGAATCGGCATAGAAAACATCGCGATCCTTTCATTTTAAGTATAGGATGTGTTCAGCAATATTATTTAAAACACTACGAACATTTTAACCCTCTAGCTCTTCAGTATAGGGACCCTTTTGGTCCTTTTTATTTTGGAAAAGGCAAAAAACAACCTTAAAACAGAGGTTTAACGGGTCAAATTGTTCAACAATGATATGTATGGAAAAAATATTCTATGTCAAATTTCACTATAAGCCATCGAACAAAAGAAAGATGTTGATATAATATATATATATGTATATATATATATATATATATATATATATTATTAAATTTATCTTTTAACTCTTGGCAATTCTATACCGTGAGACAATTTTACATTTTTTTATTGGACCTGAACAAAACCCAATATGAAACTAGATATCATATGTAGAAAGACTTCTTCTTTTCTCCTATTTAGATGACTTTTAATTTCCAAAGTATATAGATAATTTATTTTCGTAGTTTTGCTAGTCATACAAAGGCGATATGGGTATCAAATGAAAAAGAAGAATATCTGTTAAAAATACTTTAAATTTCATGCTTCAATCTCTATTAGTTTAGCATTAAAAATAATAAAAAAAAATTGTCCCTCTTAAAAAATAAAACATTAATGAACTAAACGAAGGGAGACATTTGAAAAGTTGTTGATGCTAAAATGATACGGACTGAATCATGCAATTTAAAGTATTTTTAACAGACATTCTCTTCTTTCATTTGATGCCCATATTAACTTTGTATGACCCGGCAAAGTACGAAAATAAATTATTAAAACATATATTCCATTAAAAAGTAAAACATGGATAAACTAAATAGACAAAAAGGGGGAAATTTTGAAATGGTTGTTAATCCAAAACTAATATAGATAGAAGTACGTAATGTAAAGTATTTTTAACAGAGATAATTTAATACCTATAACGCCATTGTATGGCTTGAAAAAGTACGAATACAAATTATTACTACATCAATATACTTTCGTAAATAAAAGTCCTGTAAAAGCAGAAAAGAATTGGTGCTAAACTGTTCCACAAAACAGAATTTTAGGTGAATAATGTGAATGGAAAAGATATTCTATGTCAAATTTCACTATAAGTCATCGAACGAGCGGAAGCTATAGATGTAATATATACAAATAAAATATCCGTAACTATCTTGGCTATGTAAACAAGAAAGAAATTATTTATTATTTTTTAGCTCTTGGCAATCACTCCTACACCGTGAGACAATTTTACATTTTTCTTATTGGACCTAAACCAGAACATATACATATGAAACTAGAGATCGTATGTTGAAAAACTGCGTACTAAGTTTCCATTTGGCTTTCTTCTTTTAAAATCCAAAGCATATATATCTATATATAGATAATTTATTTTCTTAGTTTGATAGTCATACAAGGACGATGTGGATATCACATGAAAGAGAAGATTATCTGTTAAAAATACTTTAAATCTCATTTTTGTACCTGTATTAGTTTAGCACTTACAATTAATTCAGATTTCCCTCCTTAAAAAAAATAAATTTTATTTATTTTTATTTTTAAGGTGGAATTTGAAATGATTGTTAATGCTAAACTAATACAGATACAAAAATGAGATTTAAAGTATTTTTAACAAATATTCTTCTCTTTCGTTTGATATCCATATCGCCTACATGTATGACTAGCAAAAGTACGAGAATAAATTATTAAAACATATATACCCTTAACAAGTAAAATATAAAAAAATAAATAAAGAGTATCAAATTTGGAATGGTTGTCAATTCTAAACTAATATTGATTGAATCATGTAATATAAAGTATTTTTAATATAGATACTTCTCCTTCATTTCGTACCCATATCCCCATTGTATGTCTCGCAAAAGTACGAAAATAAATTATTAAAACATCTATATACTTTGGTAAATAAAAGTCCTGTAAAAAGCAGAAAAGAATTGGTGCAAACTGTTCCACAAAACTGAATTTTAGGTGAATAATATGAATGGAAAAAATATTCTATGTCAAATTTCACTATAAATCATCGAACAAGCGGAAGCTATAGATGTGACATATATATAAATAAAATATCAAAATTTGGGTATTTGAACAAAAAAGTATTTAATTAATTAATTTTTTAACTCTTGGTAATTCTATTGTGAGGCAATTTTACATTTTTTATTGGACCGGGATAAGACCATATATATATATATGAAACTAGAGATCATATGTACAAAAACTGTGTACTTAGTTTTCCATTTGGTGATATTTTTCTCCTATTTACAGGACTTTTAATTTCGAAAGATATAGATGTATGTATATATAGATAATTTATTTTCGTACTTTTGATAGTCATACAAGAGCGACATTGATATCATATGAAAGAGAAGATTATCTATTAAAAATAATTTAAATCTCATTTTTGTATCTGTATTAGTTTAGCATTAACAATTACTACAGATTTTTTTTTAATATAAAGTTTATTTATTTTTATTTTTAAGGTGGCATTTCAAATTATTGTTAATGCTAAACTAATACAGAGACAAGAATAAAATCTTATGTATTTTTAACAGATATTCTTCTCTTGAATTTGATATCCATATCGTATATGTATGGCTAGCAAAAGTACAAGAATAAATTATTAAAACATTTATACCCTTAACAAGTAAAATATGAATAACAAAATAAACAAAGGGTATCAAATTTGGAATGGTTGTCAATTCTAAACTACTATAGATTGAAGCATGCAATTTAAAGTATTTGTAACAGAGATACTTCTCTTTCATATGATACCCATATCGCCATTGTATGGCTGGCAGAAGTACGAAAATAAATTATTAGAACATCTATATTCTTTGAAAAATCCTGTAAAAGGAAAAAAGATCACAAAATGAAAAACTGAATGCACAGTTTATCTATAGGGTGGTCAATTTAAAATTTTAAATTAGAATCGGCTATAAAAAAGTGATGAATATTTTTTATAAATTTCTGGTTTTATTGGAAAGGTTGAACTTTGTCATCTAATAATCAGTACATGGCCCAACGATGCCGCCAGCCCTAAATCCACACCAAACAGTGATTCGTTGTGGATGCATAGTCACGCGTGTGCTCTCTGAACCCATATGTGGCATTTTTTTCTTATTGTCCTTCAAGAAGGCCCTTGAAAAGTCCTTTAAACCTAGGCCTACGATTAGTACTTCTACTGCAGGCCTTCCAGAAGCTCTTCTTCGGGAAGGGAGATGTACATTAGAGCGTACCAGGTTACAAGTAAAAAAAAAGTTCGCCGTACACCTTCGAATATGAAGTATTATTGAAAGGTAGTTTCAAAAAATTTTTTTTTTATTTTTTTATGCCGAACATAGGGGTCGCGCTTTTACATGTTTCTATATAACTTCTGCATTTATAAACGGATTTTAAAGTGTGATACATCGATGTTTTTGTCTCGACGAGGCCGATTTTTTTGTCTTTGAAGTCATTGAGCTCAAGCACCCCCTTCTGGTACTTACCCATCATATCTCAGTTGCTACTACCCTAATGTACCACTCTAATATCAGAAAATTAAAGCTCGCATAAAAGTCATGAATCATGCTTGAGCTCAATGACTTCAAAGACAAAAAAATCGGCCTCGTCGAGACAAAAACATCGATGTATCACACTTTAAAATCCGTTTATAAATGCAGAAGTTATATAGAAAAATGTAAAAGCGCGACCCCTACGTTCGGCATAAAAAAATAAAAATTTTTTTTTTTGAAACTACCTTTCAATAATACTTCATATTCGAAGGTGTACGGCGAATTTTTTTTTTGAGGTACGCCCTAATGTACATGGGTACTTTTCATACGCCAAATACGGATTAATTGCATTTATCGGGTAGGACTACAGGCCTGTTCAAAGTAGGCAACCAATCCAAATAACCTTTTTTCCTTCGCCCTGTCATCCCAATTTTTCTGTGTATTGTTCTTTAGATCCCACAACGCACTAGTAGATTTGTCTGCTCTCCCACTGGTTGCACACACACAGGTTGCTTGCAGTTCTATTCCCGCCCTTAAATTGAATCCCTAACAATTTCCGAAACCAGATTGCATTTAATCTCTATGGCAACTGATATGCAGCAGATGCAGGCAGCTTAGTTCAGTTCTCAGTGTTCACCAGCATCACAATGTGGGCGGGGTGGGGGTGGGGTTTTCTGTATAGAATGCATGTATGGATGATGTTCTTTTTTTCCATTTTTTATGTACTCGTCGTTGTACTTTAACGGGACAAAGGGAGGAGAATAAAGCTTTCATTTAAAAATTCTAATAATTTTGTTTATAAAGCAAAATCAACATCGGCATCAGCATCAACGTCAACATCAACATCTTCATCATCAGAGCCAGAGTCAGTAATTATTGTTGTACAACTGAATGAATGAATAGATGGATGAATGGATGCATGATGTGCATGGGCGTATAGTCAGAAATGGTAAAAGGATGAAAGCTTAATTTTCATTCCATGGAAAAGCACGCAGGCAGGCAGTAGAGAATAGGCGGCAGGCAACCCGATACACTCGACAAAGTACTACTTGACAAAATGGTTATCCAAAGTAAAACTATTAACAAGAAGAGCAACAATTTCAAATTTAAAGACTTTAAATTTTAATTTAAAATACCAACTCCAATACTAAATTAATAATAATAATTGATTTGTCCCCTTTTTCGAAAATTAAGTTGACTATTGAAGACAATTGCTCAAAAATGTGGTCAGCCTAAAGAGGTGATAATAAAATTAAGTAAAATATATAAATGTTGTAACAATTTATTTATGTACTTTTTCAAGTCATACAAAGACGATATGGGTATCAAATGAAAGAGAAGAATATCTGTTAAAAATAATTTAAATTTCATGATGCGATCTATATTAGTTTAGCAGTAACAAGCATTTCAAGATTTCCCTTTAAAATAAATAATAAACAAACATCAACTTTTTAAGAAGGAAAATCTGAAATAATTGTTAATGCTAAACTAATAAAGATATAAGAATGAAATTAAATTTATTTTTAACAGATACTCTTCCCTTTCATTTGGTTCCTATATTATGTTTGCGTGACTAACAAATTTACGAAAATAAATTAAAAAGGAAATACATGAATAACTAAATAAGTAAGCTTAATGAGGTGATAGTAAAATTAAATAAAATAATAATAATACTAATTTATTTTTCTACTTTTGGGGCTTCTAGAATGACGATATGGATATCAAATGAAAGAGAAGAATATATGTTCAAAATAATTTAAATTTCATGCTGGGATCTGTATTAGTTTAGCATTTACAATTATTTATAAATAAACCGTAACTTTTTAAGAAGGAAAATATCAAATAATTGTTAATGTTAAACTAATACAGATACGAGAATGACATTAAAATTATTTTTAACTTACATTCTTCTCTTCCATTTAATACCCATATCATCTTTGTATGACTAGCAAATTTACGAAAATAAATTAAAAATTATAAAGTAAATAAAATAATGAGGTTATAAAAAACTATATAGATGTTGTAATAATTTATTTTTGTACTTGTGCGACTCCTTGAATGACGATATGGGTATCAAATGAAAGAGAAGAATATATGTTAAAAATACTTTAAATTTCATGCTGGTATCTGTATTAGTTTAGCAGTAACAAGTATTTCAATATTTCCCTTTAAAATAAATAATAAACAAACATCAACTTTTTAAGAAGGAAAGTCTGAAATAATCGTTAATGCTAAACTAATAAAGATATAAGAATGAAATTAAATTTATTTCTAACAGATACTCTTCCCTTTCATTTGGTTCCTATATTATGTTCGCGTGACTAACAAATTTACGAAAATAAATTATATACTATATATATACTATATAAGTAAATAAAAAATGAGGTTATAATAAAAATTTTAAATGTTGTAATAATTTATTTTTGTACTTTTGCGGTTCATAGAATAGCGATATGGGTATCAAATGAAAAAGAAAAATATCTGTTCAAAATACTTTAAACTTCATTTTTATATCGGTATTGGTTTAGCAACCATTCCAAGTTTCCCTCTAAAAATAAATAATAAATAAACCTTAACTTTTTAAGGAAAATCTGAAATAATTGTTAATGAATTAAATACAGGAACTAATACATGTAAAAGAACTAAATGAAAATTATTTTTCGCCATTGTATTAGTAGCAAATTTACGAAAATAAATTAAAAACTATAAAGTAAATTAAAAACTATAAAGTAAATAATAATGATAGTAAAATACATAGATGTTGTAATAATTTATTTTTGCAGTTTTTCGAGTCATACAAAGGCGATTTGGGAAATAAATGGAAAAGAAGAATATCTGTTAAAATTACTTTAAATTTCTTGCTGCGATCTGTATTAGTTTAGCATTAACAAGCATTTAATAAATAAACCTTAACTTTTTAAGAAGGAAAATCTGAAAAATTGTTAATCTTAAACTAATAAAGATACAAGAATGAAATAAAATTTATTTTTAGAAGATACTCTTCCCTTTCATTTGGTACCTTCATTGAATTTGCATGACTAACAAAACTACGAAAATAAATTATAAAGTTATTAAAATACGGAATATATAATAATATACATTTATAACATATAATAAACTTGAAATGGTTGTTAATGATAAACTTATGTAATGTAATTATAAGGATTTTTAAGAGATATTCTTCTCTTTCGTATGATACCCATATCG
This sequence comes from Polietes domitor, assembly GCA_947397865.1. Taxonomy (NCBI): domain Eukaryota; kingdom Metazoa; phylum Arthropoda; class Insecta; order Diptera; family Muscidae; genus Polietes; species Polietes domitor. The sequence goes on along the minus strand of OX377618.1, from coordinate 245,083,039 downwards.
TCATTCTATGACCTGCAAAAGTACGAAAATAAATTATTACAACTTGTGTATACTTAACAAGTAAAACATGAATAAACTAAATAAGCAAAGGGGGACATTTGGAATGGTTGTTAATTCTAAATTAATATGTAACATAAAGCATTTTTAACAGAACTTCTCTTTCATGTCATACCCATATTGTACGAAAATAAATTATTAAAAACATTTCAAGTTTCCACACTTATTTATTTAGTTTATTCATATTTTACCTTTTAAATGGGGAAAACTTGAAATGATTGTTACTACTAAAATAATACAGATATAAGCATGAAATTTGAAGTATTTTTAGCAGATATTCTTCTCTTTCATGTGATGCCTATATTGTCATTCTATGGCCGCCGAAAGTACCAAAAAAAATTATTACGAAAAACCTACTGATTTGACAACAAGAAAATAAACTACAGCGCTATCTACATGTGAATTGCTAGATTATTTACCATATAGGCATGGAATTTGAGGTATTTTTAACAGATATTCTTCGCTTTCATTTGATATCCATATCGTCATTCTGTGACCCGAAAAAGTACGAAAATAAATTATTAGAACCCCTACTGATTTGACAACAAGAAAATAAGCTACAGCGCCATCTGTATGTGAAAGCTAGAGTATTTACTATATACGTATGAAATTTGAAGTATTTTTAACAGATATTCTTCTCTTTCATTTGATACCCATATCGACATGACCCGCAAAAGTACGTAAATAAATTAATACAACATTAATAGTACAAAACTATACTGACTTGACAATAAGAAAATAAGCTACAGAGCCATTATTATTTACCATATATGCATGAAATTTGAAGTATTTTTAACATATATTCTTCTCTTTCATTTGATACCCATATCGCATCGATATGACCCACAAAAGTACGATAATAAATTAATACAACATTATTATTACAAAACCTCTACTGATTTGACAACAAAATAAGCTACAGCGCAATCTGTATATGAAAGCTAGAGTATTTACTATAAATTTGAAGTATTTTTAACAGATATTCTTCTCTTTCATTTGATATCCATATCGTCATTCCATGACCGGCGAATGTATGAAAATAAATTATTACAAGATTATTATTACAAAAAACTACTGACTTGAAACCAGAAAATAAACTATAGCGCCTACTATATGTGAATGCTAGAGTATTTAACATATATGCATGAAATTTAAAGTATTTTTAACAGATATTCTTCTCTTTCATTTGATATCCATATCGCCATTCTATGACCCGCAAAAGTACGAAAAGAAATTATTACAACATTATTATTCCAAAAAAAAAACTACTAACTTGAAACCAGAAAATAAACTACAGCGCCAGCTATGTGCGAATGCTAGAGTATTTAACATATATGCATGAAATTTAAAGTATTTTTAACAGATATTCTTAACTTTCTTTTGATACCCATTTCGCCATTCTATGACCCGCAGAAGTATGAAAATAAATTATTGCAACATTATTATAACAAAAAACCTACTGATTTGACAGTCAGAAAATAAACTACTGTGCCATCTATATGTGAATGCTAGAGAATTTGTCATATACGCATCAGATGATGTTGATCATATGGCTGATGTTCCGACCTCCTAGCTCTATGACTGTGTGAAATTATCATGACGCTTACGTTGATAGTGGTTGAGCTTGAGTTGATGTAGAAAATGAACTCGCATTTCAGAACATCCCAGCAAAAACTCCAGCTCCGTTTTCAGCTGGTTATACTGCATCTCTCCCCTACTAACCTGCAGATTAAGCGATACGATTTTTGGGGCAGCTATGTCATTACCTAGTAAGGCAAATGGTAATGACATGTGCTTACCAAGTTTTTGCTGGGTCGCGAATTGTATTGTAACTAATTTAAAAAAAAAAACTACTGTAAAATGCAGTAGTAGTTTGCGGAATTACTCAGACTTTTCTCACTGAGTGTAAAGGCAATTCCGTTCTATGGCAAAATTTCCAGAACTCTTCCTTTTTTTGCAGTTGATGTTCATGTTCTTGTTTTATTACTCTGCTCATATTATGATTTTCATTCCCATTTATACACAAAAACACACACACACTCACTGTCATACAGCTGTTGTTGTATGCATTTTTCTCTTTTTTTTTAAACTTATGTACGTTCAACGAAAACAAACAACAACAACAAATTACAATAACAATAACCGGAAAGATATACAACAAACGCTGTGGGTTGGCATGTGAAATTTTGCACTTGCCAGTTAAAATGTCAACAAAAAGAGAGGAAAACTAAAAAAACAAAAACACAAAAACAAACAACAATGCAAACACAGATACTGACTGACTGCTGCGCTATAGCCTAGTATTTATAAAGAGTGATTTTTTTGAGGTTAGGATTTTCATGCATTAGTATTTGACAGATCACGTGGGATTTCAGACATGGTGTCAAAGAGAAAGATGCTCAGTATGCTTTGACATTTCATCATGAATCGTCTTACAAACGAACAACGCTTGCAAATTATTGAATTTAATTATCAAAATGCGTGCTCTGTTAAGAAAGTTCATTGCGCGCTTCCATTTTATGGTCAGTTTAATCGACCCACTGAAGCGGCTATTCGGGCTATTGTGACTAAATTTCGCACCAAATTTACATTGTTGGACATTAAACCACCAACACGCTTACGTAGAGTGCGAACTGAAGAAAATATCGCAGCTGTATCGGCCAGTGTTAATGATGACCACCAATTTTCGATTCGTCGCCGTTCGCACCAATTGGGTCTCTGTTACTCAAAAACGTGGAAATGCCAAAATTGGACTAAGCGGATGGACCACCTAAGACGCAGCCGCGGTCAACATTTAAATGAAATTATCTTCAAAAAGTAAATGTCATGGACCAATCTAACGTTTCAAATAAAGAACCGATGAGATTTTGCAAATTTTATGCGTTTTTTTAAAAAAAAAGTTATCAAGCTCTTAAAAAATCACCCTTTACTATCTATGACATTGTTGTTGTTGAACAACAAACCACTTTAACTTTTTGCAATACTAAATACCCTCCTGATGGTTTAACAATTCGCTTCAGAATAGGCCAGCACAAGAAGGATAATTTTCTAGCAAAAATTATCACTCAATAAAGTAGTAGCCTCCTGCAGTAGCACTTTTGTAACGCAAAATACCTTTTGAGCTGAGCAAACAGGCGCTTTTTCTATCGAAAAGTGACAGTCAGTGACAGTGGAGCGTTTTCCATAGAAACAGTTTGAGTTCGTTTCGCAAAGCGTATGTAAAGTCCTCGGACACTGCATTTGCTGTGACATTTACTTCTTTTAGTGCAACACTGTAGATACAAACATACATATAGTCACTCCAAAAAATGAGTGCTCACCTCATTAATGAAAGTTAAAATTAAATTTTAACTAAACTTTTTAACTAGCAAAAATAGTTTAATGATTGATTTTTATTCCTTCTGATGCGTATTTGAATGCTACAAATATAAATATTTGAAATGATACTCAGAGTCTTTAAAATAGCAACAACAATAAAATAAGTACTCAATTTTAGCTCCAAAAAATGAGTGTTCATTTACGTATATTTAAATAACGGGTCAAAATAGCGGGACGTCATGGAATTAGATGTGTTGAAGCCAGTCAGTGAGAAGTTTTCCGTAGAGAAAGACATATATCCAAGTATTTTCGAAATGACCTCTAAAAGTAAAGAAACTACGGAACCCGAGCGAAAAAATATAATAAATTTGCGAGAAAGCAATAAATCTTTACGCGAAATCGGCAAAATAGTGAAAAGACCATTGATAACAATAACAATACCAAAAAAATTAAGAATAATGTACGATCCGGCCGACCGAAAATTCTAACGGAAACTGAAAAACGGAAAAAACAAAGTCGTAGCAACACAATTAACTATATCATTAAATGTTTGCTTCGATAAACGTGTATGTGTTAATACGGTTCGTAATGTCCTGTATGATGCCGGTTATCATGGTCACATTCCTCGAAAGAAGCCTTATATCAGCAAGGTCAATAAGAAAAAGCGTCTAGTGTATGCCAAAGCTCATGTAAATGATTCAATGGAGTTCTGGAAGTCGAATAGTTTTTACAGATGAAAGTAAATTCAACATCCATGGTAACGACGGAAGTTGTAAAATATGGAGAAAGACCAATGAGGAATTCAAAGAAAAAATTTTGATTCCAACGTTTAAACATGGGGGAGGGGGGTCAGTGCTTGTATGGGATTGTATGAGTGCAGGTGGTACGGGATCATTGCACATTATTGATGGTATTATGGACCACAAAAAATATATTGATATTTTAAAAACCCATCTCTAGCACTGCATACAAAAAAAATGGTCTACCATCCAATTATATATTTACTCAGGATAATGACCCGAAGCACACTGCTTATAACACTAAGATGTGGTTTCTATATAACACACCCAAATGGATGGAAACACCTACCCAATCACCCGATAGAAACCCCATTGAGAATCTATGGGACCATTTAGAGAGAAAAATCCGTGAAAGGGATATTCGGAACAGACATGAGTTGATCAATGCCCTGAAGATGGAATGGAAGAAAATTGCATGTGATGTGACTCAAAACTATGTAAATTCGATTCCCAGACGATTAGAAGAAATAATAAAGAACAAAGGATCACAAACTAAATATTAATTTTTACTGTTTTAATTGATTTATGCCAAAAAATCAACATGAGCACTCACTTTTTGAAGCTGAAAATTCGGCTCTATTTTGTTTTTGTAGTTATTTTAACTGTTCTTGAAATAATTTATGTTATTTTTTATAAATTTGTAATATCCTTTTTAATAAATAAAAAGCAATCGATTAAACTTTGTAAAAGTTAAAAACTTGTGTTAATTCTTTAGGTCAATGTTCAAAGGGAAAGGGGGGGGACTGCACTTAGATATGTGTGCGATATTAATATTTAGAAAAAATCGATAATGTCAAACAAGAATTCAGAAGGTAACAGCTGCAAATGTCTCAGTTTTATGATTTCCCCCGTACATTTGTTTATTCTGCAAATAAAAAACGATTTTTTTTGGTGAGGGGAACGGGAGTGACACCTTTGCATAAATCTGTTTAAATAGCTTCCATATACATTGACTGAGATTTTGAGTGATAATCGAAAAATTATTTCAAATATAAATATGTTGGATATTGGAGATATAGCGTCGTCACGGGTGTGACCATAGCTTTGAAGAAAAATCTCGAGGTTTTACTTATTTTCTTGAATTCTGCAATATTCTTCCATTACATGTCTTTATTAATTTTTGCTAATCAAAAGAGTAGTCCATGTACGTTCTTCTAAAGTATACATTACCTACATCTCTTTATGAACATAGTAAATATTGGATATTTAAATTGCAACGGGCGTGACATTTTACCGGATATTTTGTTAAGACACCAATCTATATTTGGAAAAGGAAATGAATGATCAGACCTATTGTTGTCATTACTTTTTTGAAATAAAATCAAAAATATGCATTATAAAAACGCAAAGACTAGGGAGTAATATTTATTCATATTGCAATAAATAAAAACTTCCAATAATTATCAGAATTCACCGATTTTGTTTTTGAATTTAGTTGTTATCGGCATTTTTATCAATAAATATGAAAATAGGTGTGGACAAAACATATTTGTTTTAAATAATGACACTTTTGAAATTTCTTTTGATCTGTCGTTGTTCGTATTAGTAATTAAAAAAACAGTGTAAATTTGTAAGAATATTCAATTTTATTTTGCCATTTTTCCTATTGAAGTTAAAGTACACTGAAAGAATTATCTTCATAATATTTATGATTTTATCTTTACCTCAGTGAAAATTTGCATTAAAAAGACGCCAAAGAAACACTTTATAAAATGTATGAAACATGTTTCATAATCACAAATCAATAAAAAATGTCACAGAATTTCTGAAACATTTCTTAGAAATATGAAATGCAGTTCTCCATTCGATGAAATGTTAGGGCTGTTTTTCTCTAAGCTGGGATAACAAGCTGCGATAACAAAAACGTTAAAAAAATTAAATTTTTTGCTCAATATAAACAATATTTTTTTTTTCAAATTGTCGCCAACTACAATATAAATATATGTATCAAAAGAAGTTTTCAAAAAAATATTTTGTGTCGACTTTATTGGACTTAGCGTCGATATCCATCATTTTGACTTACACTGGATAATTGTCCAGGCAAAGTCAAAAATGTTTAACACAAAATTATTTTTTCAAAATTTGTTTTCACACACACATTGATATTGCTTTTGGCGAAAATTTTAAAAAATAATTTTTTATTTTGAGTGATTTTTTAACATTTTATTTAGATTTTATCGCAGCTTAGTTATCCAGTCTTAAAGAAAAACAGCCTTGTTGTCATACAAGTTTATTATTTTTCATAATATGATTTATGAAAATGTTCATAGATTTTGTAAAAAAATTTCATAAATATTAATAATTTATACTTTCCAATAAACAAAAAAGTCTAACTTGTTGACCAACCAACCAACACACACCGTCATTTGCTATGAATAAGTCTGATGTAAATCACAGTTAACACAAGACAAATGAGAATTACTTTCATTCAACCGAATAAAGTCGAGCCACTAAAAATGTAGTTGTAAGTATGAAACAAAATCTATTTATGAAGACATTTTATAACACAAATATTTTATTGGTTATGACATTTTTCATAATCTTTAAGAATTGTTTCTTTGGTCTTATGAAACTAAGTTTCACTAATTTAACAATTTTGTTTTATGATATATGAAATGTTTATGAAAAATTTATGAAACATTTTATTTTATTTATGAATTTTTCGTACATAATAAGAAAAAATCGCTAAATTTGTGAAATCGCTTCATAAATATTATGAAGGAAAATTCTTTCAGTGTAGAGTTTGTATTAAAATGGTATGCGATAAATTCGGATCATAGCTCAAACAACGAATTGTGATTGCTTATTCTAGTTGAATAGCATACAAAGACATTGTCCACAATTATAATGTTCATAAAATTTCAACATTTCGCACTGTTGCTATATTTTAATAACTTAATATATGGTCTCAAAAAGTAACACATTTAAAGCAATCGAGAGGGAGAAAGAAACATACTCATCAATTAAAAAAAAAAAACAAGTAAAAACGGAGTTAAGTTCGGCCGGACCGAACTTTTCATACCCTCCACCATTGATTACATTCCACAGAGGTTGTCTGTTTTCGTAGAAGTGCAGTAATATTACAGGAAAATATAATTTTTTTAATATAGCCAAACCAAAACAAATACAAATATTGAAAAATTAATTTTATAAATAAATATAATATTTTAATTATTTCGTCAATTCAAAAAATAATTATTCTTCTATTTATATTTTGAAAAATATTTTCAAAGCCATAAATATTGGTAGATAGTGGGTACTACATTTGGTTGTATTTCCATTCTATTTGAATTTCAAAAGTACAAATTTTGAAAATCCATTATCAGACGTACATAGTGCAAAATAACCTAACTTCATGATTCAACCAATTTTTGCCGTAAAAGAAAAAGTACGAATTTGGAAAAAAAAACTTTTTATTTTGCGAATTCCATTATTCCATTTGGTTGGTACCATTTTTACCCCCTTGACGTTTCTACGCAATTAGAATTTTATCATTCTAGTTGTAGTCGTTTAGTTGGTACTATTTTTATCACTCTGTACCATTTTATCCCTTGAAAGTACTAATTTCGAAAAAATTCGTCTATTTTCCGTGTCTTCGCAGTCAGAGGAATGTATACTCCGAATTTCATGACTCTAGCTGCGGTCATTTGATTGGTACTATTGTTATCCCTTTTTTTCATTTTAACCCCAAAAAGTACGAATTTCGAAAAATCAGTTTATTTTCCGTGTCTACACACTCAGAGATATGTATACTCCGAATTTCATGACTCTAGCTGCGGTCATTAGATTGGTACTATTTTTATCCCCTTTTTTCATTTTAACCCCAAAAGGTACGAATTTTGAAAAATCCGTGTATTTTCCGTGTCTACACACTCAGAGATATGTATACTCCGAATTTCATGACTCTAGCTGCGGTCATTAGATTGGTACTATTTTTATCTCCTTTTTTCATTTTAACCCCAAAAAGTACGAATTTTGAAAAATCCGTGTATTTTACCTGTCTATGCAATCGAGGTACAGCCGTTTGGTTGGTACCATTTTTATCCCTCTATTCCCATTTTACCCCTTAGAAGTACGAATTTGGAAAAAATACTTTTATATTATGTACCTACTCAATTAGAGGAATGTACACACCGAATTTCGTGTTTCTAGCTGTTGTCGTTTAATATGTACCATTTTTATCCCTTTTTTGCCCCATTTCACCCCCTACAAATAAGAATCACTTTATGGTGCACGTTTTTCTATAAGGGGAATGCGCATACCAAATATCATATAAACAGAAATATTCAAAAAACATGCTTAAATACGCTAGAATATTAGGGATTATTATGGGTATTTTTAGTCCTTGTGAGGGAAAAATTTTTCCCTTTGGGCCGATTTCGCCCCATTTCAATCCCAACCGATCTACGACTATAAGACGCATTTATGGAAAATTTGAACGTTCTAGCTCCTTTCGTTTAGATGCTAGCGTGCTTTCAACAGACGGACGGACATGACTAGATCGTCTTCGAATTTTATAACGATCAAGAATATATATACTTTATAGGGTCGCAGGTCGATATTTCAAGGTGTTACAAACGGAATGACAAAGTTAGTATACCCCATCCTGGAGGTGGAGGGCATAAAAAACAGAATTCAGTTGTATCGTACTCAAATTTAGCTGAAGTGTGGTAGAGTTGTAGACTTGTATCCAGAGATCTCAACCAAGGTGTACCACGCTAGATTCTAGTTTATGTTTTATAGTGCAATTTAAAATGAATATTCTTACAAAAATTGATAGATTAAAATATTTCCCAGTTCTACAATTACAGACAGATATAAAACACATTGAATTATTTTTATGATTTAGGTAATTTTAGTTTCCCAATTAAATTCAGATGCCAACATATCAATTGTGATAGCATCTCAGTATAACAAAAAACGTTCTTGGTTTAATTCATTTCTTCAATTAGTCTACTAAATACAATCTATGTACATAAATACGTATGTATGTATTTCACTTTGTGTGAACATATTTCAAATATTTACTATACATATGTGCACAGAAGAGGAGGAAGTAAAGAGAGAAATACAAAAAAAAGCACAAAGCATATACGGCGTATGTACACACACCGAGAATGTTACACGTGCTATACATATTCCTTCTTCTACATGTCGTAAAGTCATAATCATACACTCAAAAGAAAATGCTTGCGGAATATCATCTCACATTTTTGAAAACAATGTCAACTATTACATATGGCAACCATGAAGTTTAAAGTTTGAGGAAGAGTTGCCACGTGGTTTAGTACTTACACACAAAGGGCTAAAATTATGTAGGGCACAAAAATGGAATAGACTAGCTCTCACAGCTAAATAGATTAAATCTCTAACTCAATGAACAAAAATTATGAAATTTGGGAATTATATAGGGTGGGCCATATAACATTTTGAATTTGAACTACCGATTACCTTGACTTTGAAAGGTAGAATAACATTCATTTTTCTTTTTATTTTCAGGTTTACGTTGGACTTTTGCAAAATGGGACGCTATTTGCTGGAACAAAATTGGGAAATATTAAAAACTTACTTTAACGCAAACTGTAAGAAATGTACGTGGAAAATGTTCGAGAAGAGAAGGCCTTCAGTTCAGCCTTCATGAAGCTCATTTTCATCTCGGTGGCTATGTCAATAGGCAAAATTGCCGCATATGGGGTTCAGAGAACCTACACGTGACTATTGAGAAGCCAATGCATGCATGCAACGAGTCAGTGTTTGGCGTGGATTTTGGGCTGGCGGCATCATTGGGCCATGTACTGATATTGTGTTTCATTATTAAATGACAAAGTTTAGGTGGAAAATTTTCGAGAAGAGATTGGTCTTCAGCTCAGCTCATTTTCATCTCGGTGGATATGTCAATAAGCAAAATTGCCACATATGAGGTTCATCACATACACCCTTGTCAATGCAGACTCCTGGTATAGTTTTAATTATACTATGCAACAAAAATTTTGTCGAAGGGTCATAAATAACATTTTCTGCTTTATTTTGGCTTTCTAAAGTCGAAAACTATATTAAAAATGCTTTAATTTTGTTTACTAAAATTCCACTTTTCGGCAAAATATCTTAAATATTTGTCAGTTTGGAAATACCGATAACAACCAGTTATATATATAATTGAATTAAAGATGCTCACGATGGCTACTAATATTCCGAAAATATTTTTTTTTATAAAAAATCTATTTTTGCTGGCACGAAAAAATCATAAAAAATAGGAAAAAAAAATATTTTGTTTTATTTTTAAATAGACAACATTCCAACACAAAAAACCATGTTTGTAGGTAAAAAATCTATGAATAAAATAAAAAAAAAATATATTTTTTAGCTGCACAAAAATTGTAAAGAAATAGAAAAAAAGTCGGAAAAAATAGTTTGTTTTATTTTTTAATAGCCAACATTGTAACGCAAAAATACTATTTATATATATATTTATATATATTTATATATATATATATATTATATATTTATTTATATATATATCATAACTTATACATTTTTTTCATAAAGGGTGATTTTTTAAGAGCTTGATAACTTTTTTTTAAAAAAAAACGCATAAAATTTGCAAAATCTCATCGGTTCTTTATTTGAAACGTTAGATTGGTCCATGACATTTACTTTTTGAAGATAATTTCATTTAAATGTTGACCGCGGCTGCGTCTTAGGTGGTCCATCCGCTTAGTCCAATTTTGGCATTTCCACGTTTTTGAGTAACAGAGACCCAATTGGTGCGAACGGCGACGAATCGAAAATTGGTGGTCATCATTAACACTGGCCGATACAGCTGCGATATTTTCTTCAGTTCGCACTCTACGTAAGCGTGTTGGTGGTTTAATGTCCAACAATGTAAATTTGGTGCGAAATTTAGTCACAATAGCCCGAATAGCCGCTTCAGTGGGTCGATTAAACTGACCATAAAATGGAAGCGCGCAATGAACTTTCTTAACAGAGCACGCATTTTGATAATAAAATTCAATAATTTGCAAGCGTTGTTCGTTTGTAAGACGATTCATGATGAAATGTCAAAGCATACTAAGCATCTTTCTCTTTGACACCATGTCTGAAATCCCACGTGATCTGTCAAATACTAATGCATGAAAATCCTAACCTCAAAAAAATCACTCTATATAAGCATTGTTTTTGCGTTAGAATGTTAGCTATTAAACAATAAAACAAAAAAATTGTTCCTACTCTTTTTCTATTTAAAAAAAAAAAATACCAATTAAAAAAAAAAACAAATTTTTTTGAAAAAAAAAAAAAAAACAAATTTTTTTGAAAAAAAAAAACAAATTTTTTGAAAAAAAAACAAATTTTTTGAAAAAAAAAAAAAAACATTTCTTTTGAAAAAAATAACAAATTTAAAAAAAAAAAAAACAAATTTTTTTGAAAAAAATATCAACTTTTTTGAAAAAAATATCAACTTTTTTGAAAAAAATATCAACTTTTTTGAAAAAAATACCAAATTTTTTTGGAAAAAAAAAACAAATTTTTTAGGCTGTTCCTAAACTACTGCTTCTATGTGAAAGCGTAATTCGCTACATTTGTAGACATCATAATTAGCTTTAGTAGAACATATGAGCGGATACGATCGGAACAATATTTACAAAATGAGAGTGCAAGTATTAAAGGTGCTTATACGATGATTTTAATTTTAGTAAAAATTTAAAAAAAATATCGATTGTGTTGATTTTATAAATCAACATTTCTCAAATGCACACAAAAAATATTTTTTTTTTGTTACATATGAGAATACAGAAATAACAATATTATTACCAATTGAGTGGCAATTTTTTTAACTTTTCTTAAATCATTTTTGTCAATCACGTCTAAAACAACCCCAAAAAAAACTCACTCTATTGTATGCCATAGTGTGTGTTGAAGTTTCTGAAAATCCTATTTGAACCGACAATTATCCTCGAGTGTTTTACACTGCATGCAGCTGCGGCTAGGCTATGCTGCTATATTTTATTCCATTCTTGCTGCTATTGCAAATATGCTGCTGTATTGTTTATATTTGGAATTCCTTTATTTGCTTTAGTATCTCAAAATGCTAGTACCCTGACTGACTGACTGACTTCATCATCATCGTCATGGTATTTATTACTTTTCCATTGTCACTGCTGATCACTCAGCTCGAAGCTAAGAGGAGGCATCCATCATCCTACGAAATGCATGTAGGAGTGTTGCAACAACAACCCACTCGATTGTTGCTACGAAACGTTGTACTACTTACTCTACACTGTACTAGTGTCACATAACACAAAGGGTTACATGTGGAGAGCAGTCACACACACCAACACATCGTATGCTGTGCCAATAAATTCAGTGTTGGGTGAAGGCGAGGTATGTCTCACATCAACCTGGGTTCGGAAAATCATATAGATCATCATGATAGATCCAAAAAAGGGGAGGAGGACATTTAAGACCGTGAAAAGATAAGAAAAAATAAATGCATGTGAGCGCACACCAAAGCTTTTTAGAAAAAAATAAGGGCCAAGTAAAAAAATGGGCCAAACATTGAAAATGACACAGTTGCGTTACTGACTGACTTTTAGGGGGTAAAATGCGACAAAGAGGGATAAACATCGAACCTTCGTCCTGACTAAACGGCAGTAGCTAGAAACATGAAATTCGGTGTGTTCCTTGCAATGACCATGTAGACGAGCTACAAACAAGGATTTTTCGAAATTTGTACTTTTAAGGGAGGAAAGTGACCAAAAGGGATAAAAATGGTATCAATTTAAGAATTGCAGCTAGAATCATGAAAATCGGTATTTACATTTCTCTGATAACGTAGACTTGCAATATAAATTGATTTTTCGAAATTTGTACTTAAAGGGGTGAGCGGGACAAAAAGGGTTAAAAATGGTACCAACTAAAGTATTGCAGCTATAGTCGTGAAATTTGGTATGTAAATTCATCTGACAATGCATAAGCGCATTAAAATTGGATTTTTCAAAATTTGTACTTTTAAGGGTTACGAGGGACAAAAGGGAATAATAATTTGGTGTGTCAATTCCACTGTCAAGGTAGAAGCGCAAATCCTAATGGATTTTTCGAAATTCATACCTATAAGGTGTGAGCGAGACAAAAAGGGATAAAAATAGTACCAAATAAAATATTGCTGCTATAGTCGTGAAATTTGGTGCGTAAATTCCTCTGACAACGTAGACTTGCAACATAAATGGATTTTTCGAAATTTGTACTTTTAAGGGGAGAACGGGACCAAAAAGGATAAAAATGGTACCAACATTAGGATTACAGCTAGAATCATGAAAGTTAGTATGTAAATTCCTCTGACCATGTAGAAGCGCCATCAAAATGCACTATTTTTCGAATAAAAGGCTCTGCAGTTGTAATTTTTTGATAAAAACTGGGTAGAAAATGATAAAAAAATATATATACGAAGGGAGATCAGCTAAAACAGTGCACATCGACAAGCACATTCCTTTGACTGTATATAAGTGCTATGTTTCCAATTTACTATTTTAGAAAAGAAAATCAAATAAATACTTCCCTAAAACAGAAACGGATAATAACAAATACCTGGCTTTTTCGCGTGCGAAGCATCGGGTACTGCTAGTTTTATATATATACGTATATTTTGGCTATTTGTATATTAGAAATGTTTTTTTTTATAAAAAATAACCCAATTGTTGACGATTTTTTATTTATTTTTATATATTGGAGATTTTTCATATTAAAATAACCTATTTTTGGACGATATTTATTTATTTTCATATATTATTTATATATATGTATATTATGGCGATTTTTCATATAAAATGATTTTTATGATAATGATTATGATGTGATGATTTTATTTATATATGTATGTTTTGGTGATTATTCATACTATTTTTTTTGGCGATTTTTTATATAAAAATAAACTAATTGTTTACGGTTCTTTTATTTATTTGTATTTATAAAAAATAAATAATTTTTTGACGATTTTTTACTTATTTATATATATACGAATATTTTGGCGATTTTTTATATAAAGGGTGATTTTTTAAGAGCTTGATAACTTTTTTTAAAAAAAAAAACGCATAAAATTTGCAAAATCTCATCGGTTCTTTATTTGAAACGTTAGATTGGTCCATGACATTTACTTTTTGAATATAATTTCATTTAAATGTTGACCGCGGCTGCGTCTTAGGTGGTCCATTCGGAAAGTCCAATTTTGGGCAACTTTTTCGAGCATTTCGGCCGGAATAGCCCGAATTTCTTCGGAAATGTTGTCTTCCAAAGCTGGAATAGTTGCTGGCTTATTTCTGTAGACTTTAGACTTGACGTAGCCCCACAAAAAATAGTCTAAAGGCGTCAAATCGCATGATCTTGGTGGCCAACTTACCGGTCCATTTCTTGAGATGAATTGTTCTCCGAAGTTTTCCCTCAAAATGGCCATAGAATCGCGAGCTGTGTGGCATGTAGCGCCATCTTGTTGAAACCACATGTCAACCAAGTTCAGTTCTTCCATTTTGGGCAAAAAAAAGTTGGATATCATCTCACGGTAGCGCTCACCATTCACAGTTACGTTACGATTCGCATCATCTTTGAAGAAGTACGGTCCAATGATGCCACCAGCCCATAAACCGCACCAAACTGTGACTTTTTCTGGATGCATTGGTAGCTCTTGCAATGCTTCTGGCTGATATTCACTCCAAAATCGACAATTCTGCCTATTTACGTACCCATTGAGCCAAAAATGAGCTTCGTCGCTGAACACAATTTCTTTCTTTCTGAACTTTCTTAACAGAGCACGCATTTTGATAATAAAATTCAATGATTTGCAAGCGTTGCTCGTTAGTAAGTCTATTCATGATGAAATGTCAAAGCATACTGAGCATCTTTCTCTTTGACACCATGTCTGAAATCCCACGTGATCTGTCAAATACTAATGCATGAAAATCCTAACCTCAAAAAAATCACTCTTTATATTATATTAGAAACTAGCAGTACCCGCTGCTTCGCACGCGAAAAAGTCAGTTATTTGTTAATTTTATCCGTCTTTGTTTTTGGATAGTATTTATTTAATTTTCTTTTGGTGGATATAGATAAATTTAAAATAGTAATTTGGAAACCTCCTATTAGCTAACACTCACACACAGTCAAAGGAATGTGCTTGTCGATATGCACTATTTTAGCTGAACTACTTCGTATGTATAATTTTCTACCAAGTTTTGAACAAAATATTACAACCATTTATATCCTCGATCTCATGTTTCTAGATTCAGCCAGCCAGTTTATAACTTTTAGCACTTCTTTCCCAAAAAGTACACATTTTGAAAAATCACTATAGGTAACATGTGTTTTTGCTTCCCCTAAAAATATGTACTTTATTTGGTAACACATTTATTCCTTGTTGTCCCGTATCCCCCTTTTAAGTACTAATATCCACTTATATTCCGCGCTTACGTAATTAAATGATTTTTATCCCTTTTCGTCCCGCGCACCCCTTAAAAGTACAAATTTCGAAAAATCAAACTACTGCGCTTCTATATGGTCAGAGGAATTTACACACTAAATTTCAAGATTCTAGCTGTAATACTAAAGTTGGTACCATTTTTATCCCTTTTTATCCCGCTCGCAACTTAAAAGTACACATTTCGAGAAATCCATTTATGTTGCAAGTCTACGTTGTCAGAGAAATTTAAATACAAAATTTCACGACTATAGCTGAAATATTTTAGTTGGTACTATTTTTATCCCGCTCATTTTTTATAAGTACAAAATTTGAAAAATTCGTTTAGATTTGCGCTTCTCGTTGTCAGTGGAACTTACACACCACATTTCACGACTATCCAATACTTTAGTTGGTACTACTTTTATCCCTTGTTGCTCACCGCTTTACACACAGTTTACACTCCAAATTGTCCCGCCTACCCCCTAAAAAGTAAAAATTTCGAAAAAATCTAATTTTACTTCGTTTCTATATGGTCAGAGGAATTTACATACCAAATTTCACGATTCTAGTTGTAATACATAGATGGTACCATTTTTATCCCTTTATGTCCCGCTCGCCCCTTAAAAGTAAAAATTTCGAAAAAATCTAATTTTACTTTGTTTCCATATGGTGAGAGGAATTTACATACCAAATTTCACGATTCTAGCTGTAATACTTTAGTTGGTACCATTTTTATCCCCTTTTTGTCCCGCTCGCCCCTTAAAAGTACTAATTACGAAAAATCCAATTTTACTTCGTTTTTATATGGTTAGAGGAATTTACATACCAAATTTCACGATTTTAGCTGTAATACTAAAGTTGGTACCATTTTTATCCCTTTTTGTCCCGCTCGCCCCTTAAAAGTAAAAAATTTTGAAAAATCCAATTTTACTTCGTTTCTATATGGTCAGAGGAATTTACATAACAAATTTCACGATTCTAGCTGTAATACTTTAGTTGGTACCATTTTTATCCTTTCTGTGCCGCACGCTCTTTAAAAGTACAATTTTCGAAAAGTCCAATTTTACTTCGCTTTTATATAGTCAGAGGAATTTACATACCAAATTTCACGATTCTAGGTTTAATATTTTAGTTGGTACCATTTTTATCCCTTTTTATCCCGCAAGCCCCTTAAAAGTAAAATTTTCGAAAAATCCAATTATACTTTGCTTTTATATGGTCAGAGCAATTTACATACCAAATTTCACGATTCTAGCTGTAATACTTTAGTTGGTACCATTTTTATCCCTTTTTGTCCCGCTCACCCCTTATAAGTACAAATTTCGAAAAATCAATTTAGATTGCAAGTCTACGTTGTCAGAGAAATGTTACTACCGATTTTCATGATTCTAGCTGCAATTCTTAAATTGGTACCATTTTCATCCCTTTTTGTCCCGCTCGCCCCTTAAAAGTACAAATTTCGAAAAATCCCTATTTGTAGCTCTTTTGCATGGTCAGTGCAAGGAACTCGCCGAATTTCATGTTTCTAACTACTGCCGTTTAGTCAGGACGAAGGTTCGATGTTTATCCCTTTTTGGGCCATTTTACCCCCTAAAAGTACGAATTTCGTAAAACCATTTCTTAGTCGACGTCTACGTCATATTTGGGAACTACCCTGAAAATTTCATGACCCTGGCTTCAGCCGTTTGGTCTGGGGGCTGGTCAATGATAAGTCAGTCAGTCAGTAACGCAACTCTTTTATATATATAGATTACGATTTTTTGGCGATTTTTTTTCACATAAAAAATAACCCAATTGTTGACGATTTTTTATTTATTTTTATATACTGGCGATTTTTCATATAAAAATAACCTAATTTTGGACGATTTTTATTTATTTTCATATATAATTTATATATATGTATATTTCATTTCATTTATTAAGTCTGTGGATATAAATCCTTACAGACCAGCAATGTTTTACATTATTTATATTAAAATTAGTATAACAATAATATATTTAATATATATTATTTAAAAATATTTTAAACATAAGGCTAGAAATAGAAAAATCTACAAACTCACAAATAGTGTTATAAAGTTTCATCGATTTAGCATAATTAGAAAATAAGATCGTGCGGGCGCACTAAACTGGATGAGTGATAGCAACTCTGGACAATCCACAGAAGCATTAATAATACCATGTAAAAACACCAATGAAGCTATATCTCTTCTAGAAGTCAAAGATTTTAATGATATAAGCAAACATCTACTTTCGTACTATGGAAATGGTGCAGAAAAGTTTAAAGAGTTTAAAGCAAACTTCATAAACGTCTTTTGAACTTTCTCAACACGATTAATATGTACTGATGCATTTGGGCTCCAAACGAAAGAAGCATATTCAATTTTTGATCGAACAATAGAGCAATATAAACCCTTTTTCACATATGGGTCTGAGAATTCAGCAGTATTTCTACGCATGAAATACATAACTGAATAAGCCTTAGGGATAATATAATTTAGATGACTGAGGAAAGTTAACTTTTAGCCAAGCAAAACACCTAAATCAAGCTTTTCAAACAAAACATCCAAATTATGACTTGAAATATTGTATTGTGAAATTATTGAATTGCGGCATCTAATGGTTGATTGCTAGGCCATTATACGTAGACCAACGGGAAAATCTATCAACATCATCCTGCAATAATTTAATGTCACTAAAAGATCGAATAGCTCTGAAAATCTTTAGATCATCAGCATACATGAGATGACTAGAATTCAAAAAACAGCAATCAATATCATTAACAAAAATATTGAACAACAACGGACCTAATACACTACCTTGAGGGATACCGGAAATTGGAACATAATTATCTGATTGTCTGAATACCGAACAGTGTATATTTATTAAATATGTTCGGAACCAATCAATAATTTCAGAACGAAAGCCAATCTCATTAATTTATACAATAATACATTATGAGGAACTCAAAAGCTTTAGAGAAATCAGAATAAATAGTGTCCACTTGAACACCACTCTCAAAATTCGAAATGCAGTATTTTATAAAAACTGCTAAATTGCTAGTTGTAGACCTTCCATGAAAGAATCCATGTTGAGAAGGTCTAATATAGCTCTTAAATCTAAAAGACAATTTATCTTAAATTATGTGTTCGAAAAGTTTGACAGCTTTGAAATGGGTCTATAATTAATTACATTATTTTTTTGACCAGATTTAAATATCGGATCAACAACAGTATTTTTCCACTTTTGTATAAAATAGCCATAGGATAAAGATTTCGTGAATATTATCTTAAGTGGCAAGATTAACGATTCACAACATTTTTTAAGACAAAGGAAGAAACTCCATCAATATCATTTTTGTTTGAAATTGACAGTTTAGAAATTCCTGAATAAATATCTTTATCAAAAATGCGCAGGTTGGAATTATCTACAAATGCATATTATGGCAATTCTTCATATAAAAATAACCGAAATTTTGACGATTTTTTTATATATTTTTCATATTAGAAATTAGTATTTTATGATGATTTTATTTATATATGTATTTTGGCGATTATTCATATTAGAAATTACTATTTTTTGGCGATTTTTTCATAATAGAATTTACTATTTTTTTTGGCGATTTTTCGTATAAATATCCGAATTTTTGACAATTTGTTATTTATTTTTATATATTATTTATATATGTATATTTTGGCGATTTAAATATCAGAAATTACTATTTTTGACGATTTTTCATATAAAAAAATAACCTAATTTTTTACGTTTTTTGTTGGGTGATTTTGCATTTATTTTTGACTTCGCAAAAGAAAGTTTTTCTGGGTGATTTTGCATTTATTTTTGACTTTGCAGAAGAAAGGTTTTCTGTGTTGACGAACTTCGGCCGGACTTAATGATTTCCTCCTCTAGGGTTTGCCCAAAGCCGGCCAAAGGCTTTCTGCGTTACATTTATGAAAATCAGAATATTTCACATTTGAATTTATGAAATATCACTCGATGCATAATGAAATTTCACACAAATGAAAAATATGAAGACCCAATTCGGAAATTGGATAATTTTTTCATATTTTCATTGTATTGCTGTACGTAAAACGATTCTGAGTTGACGATTTGTTGTTATCTTCCTTTTTTTTCGGGAACACCAAGCACTCTAAAGTGGGGGCTAATTTAAATTGTTCTTGAAATCGAACTCGGATCACAGAATATGGGTATAAATCATTTTTGCTCTGTGTAACAAAGTCAAAATAACTTCGGAGAAGATAAATAAATTGTTCATGATACATTTTTAATCTAATTTGTTGTGTTTGCCTGCTCAACAATTATTCTTGTCTAGTGTTATCATTTCTGGGCAAACACCGCCCGCTCCCACCCACCAAAAAAAAATAATTTATCACACAAACAATCCCCGTCATTATTAGTGACGTCAATGGTGACATGTTCATTGCCAAACCTTTTCGCATGATATTTACTACGACGTCACTAGTTGCTTTTGTATAAAACAATGGTATGATGGTTGTTCGTCAGGCCCGTGCTGAATATACGTTGTGGCCCGATTACTCTATCCAACATATCAAACGAATTTTTCTGAGAGAAATCGCATGGATTTATTTTAAAAAATCACATGGAATCCTCTTACACAATCATATAAAAAGAATTTCAATATTTTGATAAAGATTAAAGTCTTTTAATCGAATTTTAAATTTAAAAGAATTTCCAATTTTAGCTCAGACTTATCGCAGCAACCCTCGTAAACGGCACTACACGACGCTGCACAGCATCACTACTCATACAGCTCACTACTCTTATAAACTATGTTTTAATTATGAATTCAATGGAATGTTATTGTGAGAGAACTCCTGCTACTCCTTTTTTCAGCATAACTCCTCAACACTCCTTTGCTATCCTCCCACCACATGTCATGTAAGGTAGGATGGTCGGACGTGAACGAAGAAGTTCAAGAGCTGCAATTACATCCAGACAAAATAAAATCTTTTATGGGCTTATCATAAAGGCCGATTGAGCAAAAGGAAGCCAAGATTGTTCGTGTCATTCGTCAAATACAATCCCAATACCAATTGAAATGTACGAATGGCTGCAAGTACGAAAACAAAATTTGAAAAAATAATTATAACCTCACTCTACAGAGTAGAAGGGTATATATCAAGGACAAGGGAAAAGTGTAACGCCTTGAAGGAGTGACTTAAGACCCTCAGTATGTTTGGGACAAATCCGTTTCACTACTTTTTAAGATCTTTTAGCCATGTCCAGCCATCCGTCCGCCTTGCTGGCTGGCGTACACTTTAACTCTTGAAGGGAGTTAAGGCATCAATTCGAATTTCTCATTCAAAGGCATCAATTCAATTTTTTCTCAAACTTAGTTTAAGTTCGAAGCTGGGCGAAATTGCCACGCCCCTTCCACAAATGACCATCCACCTACGTTCAATTAAAACTAAGGCAACTTCCACGCGGATATTCCGAATAAGCTCTACTTTGGTGTTTGATATCTTTTTATAATCACTTTAAGTGTACTAAATATGACAGGTTTTGCCACGCCCCTTTCAGTACCTCCCACACAAATCACCCTAAACTACGAAAAAATTAAAGCTGTTATAACTTCTACGGGGATGATTGGAATACTAGGAAATTTGATATTTGGCAACGTTTTTACAGATGTTACATTCGGGTGGAATATGGGCGATATTGGCACACCCCTTCACCAGTCATAAACCTTGGACCAGTGTCATAAACTTTGGTTACGATAAAACCGTTATAACATCCATACGGGTAGTCAAAATCGTTTGCAATTTGATATTTGAAAATGTTTTTATAATCAATTTAAACATAAAAAAATATTTACGCTTTAGCCAGGCCTATTCTTCTACCCCCCACACACTTGTCTCTATCCTATCCTCTATCTAACTCCTATACCGATGTCTGGTGCCTCAATTATGACTTCATATTTGATCATTTCAATAACAAATGTGGAATTGGAACAAACTTATAGTGCCTCCCACAAACATACTCCAACTCTAAGCAAAACTTAAATCCTTCCAAACACATGTTCTCTGAGAGTGAGTATTTATAAGTCGCCTAAGTCGACTGACGTTTTAATAATTGTTTTAGGTTAAAAATGTTGGAATTAGCCTGGACAATTTATCCAGTGTAAGTCAAACTTATGGTTATGAGGCTACTTCAAAAAAAAAAAAAACTCAAGACAAAATATATATATTTTTTTAAGTTTTGATACAAATATTTATATAGTAAAGGTTGGGCCATTTAAGATTTTAAATTATAATCGGCTATAAAAAAGTACTGTTTATTTTTTGAAATGTCTAGTTTTATGGGAAAAGTTGAAAGGTTGCCCTCTCAATAGTCACGTGTGAATTCTCTGAACCCCATAAGCGGTAATTTTGCTTATTGACATAGCCACCGAGATGAAAATGTGCTTCATCTGAAAACACCACAATTTTCCACGTTAATTTCTTACAGTTTGCGTTAAAGACTCACTACTTTGAAAGTAAGCTTTTCCAAAATTTGTTCGAGCGTATATATATATTTATGAAAATAAATATTTAGGAATATTTGTATCAGGTCCATATACAAACATGGAATGAATTGACCCATTTCACAATAGGTTCTTCCAGTTCTCAATTTAAATAATTCAGTGAAAATAAGTGGTTTCTGGGGCGGAAAAATCAAGCCGGGAGCGAAATTTGTATAGGAGCTATATATAAATCTGAACCGATCTGACTCATTTTCCTCCTGGGTGTTTCTCATGGAAATATAAGACATTTTGGCAAATTTGATGAAAATCTGTTAAAATATGTGGTTTCTACAGCGGAAAAACTCAAATCGAGAGTGAAATTCGTATGGGGGCTATATCTAAATCTGAACCGATCTGGCTCATTTTCACCGTGGGTGTTTCCAGCTGAAATATAAGATGTTTGGCCAATTTTGAAGAAAATCTGTTAAAATATGTGGTTTCTACAGCAGAAAAAGTCAAATCGCGAGTGAAATTCATATGGGATCTATATCTAAATCTGAACCCATCTGGCTCATTTTCACCGTGGATGTTTCTAGTTGAAATATAAGATGTTTCGCCAATTTTGAAGAACATCTGTTAAAATATGTGATTTTTACAGCAGAAAAGGTCAAATCGGTAGTGAAATTTGTATGGGGGCTATATCTAAATCTGAACCGATATGGCTCATTTTCACCGTGGGTGTTTCTAGTTCAAATATAAGATATTTCGCCAATTTTGATGAAAATCTGTTAAAATATGTGGTTTCTACAGCAGAAAAAGTCAAATCGGGAGTGAAATTCGTATGGGGGCTATAACTAAATCTGAACCGATCTGGCTCATTTTCACCGTGGGTGTTTCTAGTTGAAATATAAGATATTTCGCCAATTTTGATGAAAATCTGTTAAAATATGTGGTTTCTAGAGCGGAAAAACTCAAATAGGGAGTGAAATTCGTATGGGGGCTATATCTAACTCTGAACCGATCTGGCTCATTTTCACCGCGGGTGTTTCTAGTTGAAATATGAGATGTTTTGCCAATTTTGAAGAAGATCTGTTAAAATATGTGGTTTTTACAGCAGAAATAGTCAAATCGGGAGTGAAATTCGTATGGGGGCTATATCTAAATCTGAAGCGATCTGGCTCATTTTCACCGGGGGTGTTTCCAGTTGAAATATAAGATGTTTTGCCAATTTTGAAGCACATCTTTTAAAATATGTGGTTTCTACAGCAGAAAAACTCAAATCGGGAGTGAAATTCGAATGGGGGATATATCCAAATCTGAACCGATTTGGCTCATTTTCACCGTGGGTGTTTCTAGTTGAAATAAAAGATGTTTTGCCAATTTTGAAGCACATATGTTAAAATATGGGTTTCTACAGCAGAAAAAGTCAAATCGGGAGTGAAATTTGTATGGGGGCTATATCTAAATCTGAACCGATCTGGCTCATTTTCACCATAGGTGTTTCTAGTTGAAATATAAGATGTTTTGCCAATTTTGAAGAACATATGTTAAAATATGTGGTTTCTACAGCAGAAAAAGTCAAATCGGGAGTGAAATTCATATGGGGGTTATATCTAAATCTGAACCGATCTGGCTCATTTTCACCGTGGGTGTTTCTCATAGAAATATAATATATTTTGCCAATTTTGAAGAACATCTGTTAAAATATGTGGTTTCTACAGCAGAAAAACTCAAATCGGAAGTGAAATTCATATGGGGGCTATATCTAAATCTGAACCGATCTGGCTCATTTTCACCGTGGGTGTTTCTAGTTGAAATATAAGATGTTTGGCCAATTTTGAAGAAAATCTGTTAAAATATGTGGTTTCTACAGCAGAAAAAGTCAAATCGCGAGTGAAATTCATATGGGATCTATATCTAAATCTGAACCGATCTGGCTCATTTTCACCGTGGGTGTTTCTAGTTGAAATGTAAGATGTTTTGCCAATTTTGAAGCACATCTGTTAAAATATGTGGTTTCTACAGCAGAAAAACTCAAATCGGGAGTGAAATTCATATGGGGGCTATATCTAAATCTGAACCGATCTGACCTATTTTCACCATAGGTGTTTCTAGTTGAAATATAAGATGTTTTGCCAAGTTTGAAGAAAAAATATTTTTTATTTTGATTAAATAAACAAACTCTTTATTAATGTTTTCGTTATCTCAGCTTGTTATCCCGGCTTAAAGAACTGCCCTAATATGGAAGTTAGTCGTAGACGATCCAATTGAAAGACAATAAGTTAGAATTCAAATATATTATTTATTGAAGAAAGAACCTATTGAGAGCTAAGCTTTCTGTACTGAAATTTTTTGGTTTATGTGTGTCCTTTTCTCGTATTTAAGGTCCTTTCCACTCGTTTAAAATCATAACACTTGACCCAATTGACAAGATGACTGACTAAAGAGCCACATAAGAGTACAGTAGAGTCAAATTCTATGAATTTTATAAACGACCAATTTAGTTCGAAACCCTTCATTAAATGTTTTGTTTTATGTGTTTATTAAAAATAAAACAATACAAAACAAATAAAACTGAAAATAGTAGACTGACCCCGCCAACATCGAACAACCACAAACCGCGGCGTAACCACAAACAGGCCAAAAAAGCACAAAAAAGAACTATTTTTATTTGGCTGTTAATTTGATTGTGTGTCGATGATGGTGGCAACCAACTTTGACCAACTTTCTATTATAATTAGCATGCTCTAGACATTAATAATAATATTTGGCGGCATTGAGATACGCACTACATAATACAGAGCTGGTATTAGCAAACAACAACAACAAAAATTCAAAAAATAATAAATAAATGAAGAATACAAAACACAAATGTATTCCAACAACAAATTTGCATAATTTTCACATAAAGAAAATAGAATAAATTGTTAGTGATGTGCTGGTGGTGGTGTTAGTGAGTGTTAACATTACAAGAAAATAGTCAGTCAGTTAGTGGGTCAGAATTCTGTGGAAATGGTTGCAAAAACGTACGTACGCGAGAGATGATAAATTGTAGGTTTGTTGTTGTGGCTACCCTTGGGAGAGGGAGGTGGGGGTGTTTATAGAAATTATAATAAATAAAATAGCCCCCCATAGCTAATAGTTAATGAAAGGAACAAAGGTCTATTTACACATCATGGCATGGCATCCGCACACCGGATGGAAACTAAACGAAATGAAAAACTTGTCGGTAAGATTTCATTGTAAATAACAGGTGCTGGTAGTTTAACAATCATCTATCATTTTTTACAATAATTATAACTTTAGATAAATACACATGTTTATTAATATATACACATTAAGATTATTTTTCTTTTTTGCGATTTTAGGATTATCTACTACGCGATAGTCAATGATGTAAAAGAACACATCAGAGACGGATTTGAAAAAAAAAATGGAATTTAGTCTGAAAATATTAGGTAACCTTCAATTGAAATTTGGTCATCTCTATTTAGGAAAGTCAATTTTTAATTGAAATATATTTAAACAAGTAAGGAAAGGCTAAAGTCGAGCGGGGCCGACTATATGATACACTCCACTTTCTATCCGAATACAATTCAACTCGGTAAAAAGTGAAAACGGGAAGAATTTTTGTATGTTTCCTAATAATAGGCTAATATGACCTGGTCCAATTTGTCAAATCGAAAAGAATATTTGTAACGGGGCTATATCCAAACATGGATTAAAGTGACTAACTTTTAAAATAAGTTCTTCCAGTTCAAATATAACGCGTTATGCTCCCTTCAAAGAAATTCGGTGAAAACTCGTGGTTTCTGGGGCGGAAAAAATCTATCTGGGAGCGAAATTTGTATGGGATATATACGTAAATCTGAACCGATCTGACGCATTTTCACCATGGGTGTTTCTAGTTGAAATATAAGATATTCTGAAAGATTTGAAAAAGATCTGTTAAAATATGTGGTTTAAGAGTGGAAAAAGTGAAATCGGGAGTGAAATTTGTGTGGCAGCTATATATAAATCTGAACCGATCTGATCCATTTGCACCATGGCTGTTTATATTTGTTTTATAAGATATTTCGCCCAATTTGAAGAAGATCTGTTGAAATATGTGGTTCTTAGAGCAGAAAAAGTCAAATCGGGAGCTAAATTTTAATGTGAGCTATATATAAATCTGAACCGATCTGTCCTATTTTCACCATAGGTGTTCCTAGTTTAAATATAAGACGTTTTGCCAAATCTGAAGATAATCTGATACAATATGTGGTTTCTAGAGCGGAAAAAGTCAAATCGGGAGCGAAATTTGTATGGGAGCTATATATAAATCTGAACCGATCTGACCCATTTTTACCACAGGTGTTTTTAGTTGAACTATAATATGTTATGCCAATTTTGAAGAAAATCTGTTGAAATGTGTGGTAGCTAGAGTGAAAAGAGACAAATCGGGAGTGAAATTCGTATGGGGGCTATATATAAATCTGAACTGATTTTCTTCAAATTAAATAGAGTTCGTTCTTATCCCGAAAAACTTCGTTGTGCAAAGTTCCATTTGGTTCTGTCTACAATTGCGACCTGTATCGTGATTACAAGAATAGATGGACGGACAGACGGACGGACATTGCTAAATCGATTCAAAAAGTGATTCTAAGTCGATCGGTATAATTAACAATGGGTCTATCTCTCTTCCTTTTGGGTGTTACAAACAAATGCACAAAGACCTAATACTCTCGTGGAGTGTATACAAATTTATCTCTTCAAAAATTTCACCCATATTTTGTCATTTCATCACTTAATTTTTCACTTCAAAATTCAAAATTTAATCACTTCAAAATTTCAACCATTTTTTTGCCATTTCATCACTTAATTTTTCCATCAACTATTCTTTCTTAGATTTTCTATCGTTTTTATACCATTCTGATGCTTTCCACTGAAAATTTGGTCGATTTTGAAAAGAAAAATCGGAATAGAAACCATAATTTCACTACTTCCAAACTCACACAGTCGCTAAAAACATCTAAAAACTTTACTTTAAAATGTATTACTTGGTGCGATTTTTTAAACGCAAATGCGGCAAGTGAGTTGTGCTTCTCGTTCGTTTGTGAGAATCATCTCCTTATAGAGGCCGGGTTTGATGTTGAAAAGTCGCTGCGAGGCCACTTGAAAAGACTTTTGACATGGTCGAAATCATGATCGTGGTAGTCTGCAGCCAAGTAATAAATGTCACCATCCCATTTGTAAATAAATTAGCATTCTATTAAATATAGAAGCAAAATGGTCTTGAGCCAGGACAATATCCCAGTTCAAATCAAAAAACTTAAAAAAAACTAAAGCGTGATTATGCCTCTTGATTATTATAAAAGTAAATGAAATTACCTTCCAAGTGCATTAAAATCAGTCAAGTATATCAGGAGCTACAGGCGACTGTAACGTATAAATTAGTTTTATTGTATTTGTGAAATGAATTACATGGTGGAGGGTATACATTCGGATTAAATTTGGTGTTCATATTGTGCTCATAATGTTTGTTTATTTTTTACACAAAATGAGCGTATGTACTCTCCCCATCTTGTTTCACTCAACTATAATTCAAGTTGTCTTTCCCGTTTCATTATGTTCTCTGTCGGTGTTCAGCGTCACCTACAACACGATACGATTTTCAATAATCATGTGTATACATTCCCCTATGACAGCTGAGCGGAATTTTACTAACGTAGCCTTACATCGCCACACGTCACGTTGAAACTCAAGCTCTAACTTCTCTGTTATCTGGTGTTGTTATACTTTGTCATTTCGTTTGAAACACCTTGAAATGCCGACCTGAGACCCTATAAAGTATATATATTTTTGATCGTCATAAAATTCTAAGACGATCTAGCCAAATCCGTCTGTTGAAAGCACGCTAACATCTAAACGAAAGAAGCTAGGACGTCCAAATTTTGCATGAATACGTCTTATAGTCGTAGATCGGTTGGGATTGAAACTGGGCGAAATCGGCCCAAAGGAAAAAAAAATTCCCTCACAAGGACTGAAAAAACCATAATATTACCATAATAATCTAATATTTTAGAGTATTTAAGCACATTTTTTCAATACGTCTGCTTGTACTTATTTGATATTGGGTATGTACATTCTCCCGGTAACAAAAACGTGCGCCATAAAACGATTTTTATTCGTAGGGGCAACATTCGAAATTCGCTGTGTACATTCCTCTAATTGAGTAGATACATAATATGAAATTATTTTTTCCAAATTAGTACTTTTAAGGGATAAAATGGGAATAGAGGGATAAAAATGGTACCAACCAAACGGCTGCACCTAGAATAATGAAATTCGGTGTATACATTCCTCTGATTGCGTAGACACATAATATAGAAGGATTTTTCGAAATTCGTACTTTTTGGGGTTCAAATGGAAAAAAGGGGATAAAAATAGTACCAACCAAGTATACATTCTTCTGACTGCATAGACACGAGAAATAAAAGGGTTTTTTTTCTAAATTCGTACTTTAAAGGGATACAATGGGCACAGAGGGATAGAATGATTAAATTCGGTGTGTACATCCCTCTAATTGCGTAGATACTAGGGTTTGGGGTCCGGGAATTCCCGAATCGTTTTTCCCGGGAATTCCTGTCCAATTTTTTTCGGGAATTCCCGAGAACATTTTTTAAATTTCCCGGGAATACGGGAAATATTAAAAATATTTCTTTGTTTATTTTGAGCACTAACTTAGTTTTACTATATAAATGGGAAATTGTAGATATATTTCAAATGCATATATTTAAATTGCTGACAATAATAATGACCATTTGATACTATGGCTGACATAGTGCCAATATGTAAACCCTCGTGCTATCTCGTTTAACTTGCTTTCCTAGAAAAATTGGCGAAATAAAATGTGAATATATTCTCAAAGACGAATTTATTTTACATATGAAACCATTAAGAAATTAAATAAAAATAGGAATAAAAATAAAATTGACAATTGCAACCTTCCAAGAGAAATCTAATATGAATAGAAATATACCCTACGATATATTAAAATTACACTTTGTAAGAAATAATGAATGCATTTATAATTTTTTTTATATAAAATAAAATATGTCTGTAAAATATTTTCCTCTCTAGAGTATAGACGAATGAATTTTCTAAATTGAAGACGCCATAACATTATTTGCTTCTTTAAATATTTTTTTAATTTTGAATCTAGTGTGCATGTCAGTTCACTTGTGTTTACAATGTCCAATGTTATGACTCTTTCAATTCTGACTATTTGTCTAGAGTAAAATATTTGTAAAAATGAAAAATAATTTCTTAAATATTTTACCAAAAACATTCGTTTTTAATTTGTAATATGTCAGTATTTTCACCCTTAACATTCATTCATTCATTTCTTATATTATTTTCGTAATACTAACTACAATAATAAAAAATATTTAGTTTTAGATTATTATTATTATTTTGTCTTGTTCTTCTCAATCACTTGTACCATATAGTTTAATAATCAAGAATTACATTCATATTGAAAATGATCAAAAAAGTACGAACACCGTGCACTAGTATACACGGACGTGTACGGAGGGCGTTAATGGATTAAAAAATCACACCTGTTACTAAATGTTGATATTTTAAACCATATTGGACATACCTAAAATAAATTATTTTTTCCCGGGTATGAAAATTTTCATTCCCGTTTTCCAGGGAAATGAAAAAAGTCCGGGAAAACCCAAACCCTAATAGACACGTAAAATAAAGAGATTTTATATAGTCGTACTCTTGAGGGGGTGAAATTGGAAAAAGGGGATAAAAATGGTACCAACCAAATGGCCGAAGCTAGAATCATGGAATTCGTTGTATACATCTCTGACTGCATAGACACACAAAATAAAAAGATTTTTCCAAATTCGTACTTTTACGGCAAAAATTGGTAGAAACATGAAGTTAAGTTATTTTGCACTATGTACGTGAGATAATGGATTTTCAAAATTTGTACTTTTGGAATTAAAATACAATGGAAATACAACCAAGTGTAGCACCCACTACCTGCCAATATGTATGGTATTTAAGCTTTTTTATAAATATAAGAATAAATATAAGAATATTATTTTTGGAATTGACGAAGTATTATTTCGATATGTAAACGTATTGGTATGGTAGCCTTGTCTTATAAGCGTGGCTTGAAATAATAAAAATATTATATTTATTTATAAAATTATTTTTCTTCAATATTTGAATTTTTTTTGGTTATATATTGAAAATTATATTTTCCTGTAATATTACTGCACTTCTACGAAAATCGAAAGCATTTGTGGAATTCAATCCATGGTGGAGGGTATATAAACCTAACGCCATTTACAAGAAAAGAAAAAAGTCGCAAAAAGCAGTGTAATATGGGCTTTATTCTAATATGATTATACTATTTACATCTCTACATATTTGTTTCTATTAAAAAAAATTGAGAGTCATATGAGCTTAAATGTTCGAGAACAACTTTTATCTGAAACAACAGAGAAAAATGAAATAATGCCAGTCTTAATGATCATATACAAGAAATATACATTAAAAATCTACACAATTAATATTTGCTCATTGCCTATTTATGTATGGACAGAAAGAAATCATTAAATAAATAAGAAAATCAGCAAATTAAATTTAAAATAAATATTCTAATCTCAGCAACTATTAAAAGACATGTCGTCGTTTACATTTAAAATACATTGTAACAATTAATAAAATCAAACGTCAAACGATTAGATACATTTATTAATTGTACTATAAAAGAAAATGATGGACGGCCGCAGGACGACCGGTTTACCTGGCAGAAAAACCCCAACCGATGCACAGTGGCGCAATTCTGGACAAAGCGGCTAAAGCTATTAATAAAAATTATAATTTTTGGGAAGGGGACTTGATGATTTTTTTGAAACCTTAATAAATCATAGACGGAGAAATATGGATGTTTAAATTGAAATAAATATTTGGGATAGAGCACATGTAAAAAAGCCTTTACATTGTGCGATCCATATGTCAGATCGCGTGAAAAATCGTATAGTGTAAACAAAACCACACCATTTTGATGAAGGAACTCCACAATTTGTGTGTGATCACGAAACACTTAAAGGAAACGAGAAATAATGTTTGTAATTTTTTAAATTATTTTTCTTTTTAATTTTTTTTTTTAATTTTGCATATTATGATGTGATAAGTAAGTGTAAGACGGAGTCTAGAAGAGACAATTTATTAAAACAAACAGATTAGTTTTTTTAATACTTTATTTCAGCAAAGAATTCGGCTTCGTACGGAGTACACAAAACTACTGATTTTAAAACCGTAAAGTACACCATATCGCCATCAATATGTCGATATAATATTTGAGCGTTTACATTACGCGATCGAAATGAAAGATCGCGATAAAAGTGGTATAGTGTAAACAAAACCACGCGATTTCGAGAAAGAAACTCCACACTTTTGTGCGATCAGGGTTATATTTCACGAGACACGTAAATGATAAATAAATGACGTAATTAAAACCGTTTGTAATTTTTAATTTTTTTAATGTTGTATATAATGATGTGATAATTAAGTGTAAGACGGAGTCTAGAAAAGACAATTTATAAAAACAAACAAATTAGTTTTTTGCATACATCATTTCAACAAGTAATGCTACTTCGTACGGAGTACACAAAACAACTGATTTTAAAACCATAAACGACACCATATCGCCATCTATATGTTGATTATACAGCGTTGCCATCAAAAATATTTTTTTAATATTAATTATTAAAAAAAAATTATTATTATGATGTGATAAGTAAGTGTAAGATGGTGTCTATAAAAGACAATTTATTAAAACAAACAAATTAGTTTTTTTAATACTTTATTTCAGCAAGTAATGCTGCTTCGTACGGAGTACACAAAACTACTGATTTTACAAACATAAAGGACACCATACCGCCATCTATATGTTGATTAGACAGCGTTGCCATCAAACACATCAGGTGGAATTAATCTTGCGGTCGGTCTTCAGAATGGATGATACGCATCAGCCGTGATCGTGATAACAATAAGTGTAAGTGTAAAATTACTCCGTACGAAGTACACAAAACCTTTTACAATCATAAAGGACACCATACCGCCATCTATATGTTGATTATATCAATCAGCAAACATCAGCTGAGATCGATCATACGGTCGATCTTCTGCAAGTGGATGATACAGCGTTGCCACATACGCATCAGCTGAGATCGATCATATGGACGATCTTCAACAATAAGTGTAAACGCGGCAAACGGCTTTCGACATGATTTTTTGATTCTCCCACTAAAAACTCATTTTACACAAACGCGTAATGTAAAGGCTGCTTTAGTAACTATCTATATATATAAAAGCGAAGTAAAATTGGATTTTTCGAAATTTGTACTTCAAAGGGGCGGGCGGGACAAAAAGGGATAAAAATGGTACCCTCTAAAGTATTACAGCTAGAATCGTGGAATTTGGTATGTAAATTCCTCTGACCATATAAAAGCGAAGTAAATTTGGATTTTTCGAAAATTGTATTTTAAAGGGGCATGCGGGACAAAAAGGGATAAAAATGGTACCAACTAAAGTATTACACATAGAATAGTGAAATTTGGTATGTAAATTGCTCTGACCATATAGAAGCGAAGAAAATTGGATTTTTCGAAATTTTTACTTTTAAGGGGTGCGCGGGGCAAAGAGGGATACAAGTTGTACCAATTTAAGAATTGCAGCTATAGTCGTGAAATTTTGTATGTAAATTCCTATGACAACGTAGACTTGCAACAGAAATGGATTTCTTGATTTAGTATGTAAATTTTTCTGATTACGTAGAAGCGCAGTAAAATTGGACTTTCGAAAATTGTACTTTTAAGAGATGCGTGGGACAAAAAGGGATGAAAAGTGTGTACAGTCCTTTAATTACTTAAACGCGGAACATAAATTGATATTTCAAAATTTGTACTTAATATAACGATACGTCCCGACAAGAAATAAATGTGTTACCAAATAAAGTACATATTTTTAGGGGAAGCAAAAACACATGTTACCTATAGTGTTTTTTCAAAATGTGTACTTTTTGGGAAAGAGGTGCAAAAGTTATAAAGTAGCTGGCTGCATCTAGAAACATGAGATCGAGGATATAAATGGTTGTAATTTTTTGTTGAAAACTTTGTAGAAAATTATAAAAATTATACATACGAAGGAGTTCAGCTAAAATAGTGCATATATGCACTCAAATCGGATCCGAATCGGAACAGAGAAAGCGAGAAATCGAGATGTCGGACTCAAATCGGATCCGAATCGGATCCGAGTCCGACTTTGTGCTTATTGGGTATCGACAATAACATTACTTTGACTGTGTGTGAGTGCTATATAAAAGGATGTTTCCAAATTACTATTTTAGATTTATCTATATCCACCAAAAGAAAATTAAATAAATACTATCCGAAAATAGAGACGGGTTAAATTAACAAATAACTGGCTTTTTCGCGTGCGAAGCAGCGGGTACTGCTAGTTAAATTATGTGTCCCTACCTCCTTTCCTTTGGATGTTAACGTCAATCACAAATCAATCATTTTTCATAGTTATTTATGAAAAAACTAGAATAATTCGGGACAAACGCAAAGAGTTTTAAATAATATAATTTCCCATTATCGCGTTTGCACAGCGTTCACTCACTTTTACTTAGAAAATGATAGTGAATAGTTAAGAAGAAAAATAGTTTTGCAGATATTGTACCACAGTACATCGTTGAAATAATCATCACTGTTACTGTCGATTACCTTCGATTGCATTTGACTTGTTTTCATGTCTAATTGTGGTGTTTGATTTCCAGGGAAACTATCAGGGAAATTGCTAGTTTTATTTATTGTTGTAGTTTTCGTTGTTGTTGATTTTTTCATTATTCTGAATAATAAATCAATTTGATAATCTTAACAAGAGAGTTACTGTTATCATTTGGACATTGGACAATAGGTTGTATTAAAGCAATTTTAATTGATATATATATGAACTTAATCTGCGTTAAACGACGACATCAAGTAATTTACATCGAATCTTCAAGAATGTGTTCACCAGAATGAGTAGAAAGAAAATCTTCTGAAGTGTAAATATGCCTCTGTGAAGTGTAAATATGCCTCTGTCATAAATATGAACTTTATCTGCGTTAAACGACGACATCAAGTAATTTACATCGAATCTTCAAGAACGTGTTCACCAAAATGAGTAGAAAGAAAATCTTGTGAAGTGTAAATATGCCTCTGTGTGACAATGCTTTAATCAAATGTTAGAGCACAAGAATAGTTGCCAGATCCGTATGAAATTTTAATGTTTCAATGTGGCAGTGCTTTAATCAGATGTTAGAGCACAAGAATAGTTGCCAGATCCTAATGAAATTTTGAGCGTAGAAATAGCCTTTTCAGACGGCATGCGAAATCAATCGATTTCAGCTTGACTTTCACATTTCAAATTTGTATGGGATCTCTGTCAATTGTAATCGACCTTATTTCATCTAGATTTTGCACGCAGTGTGAAAAGTATTTTATTTATCACCAACAACAAAGATCCCAAGTAAAAGATATTAAAAAATTTCTATTCACAAAACCTTCAGACCACCTCCTCTTCCATTTCCATACTTATATTGATTCGAATACTTTAATATTCCTTGAAATTTCTGAGTTCAATAGCAAATAAATATGAAAAACAGTAAACAAATATGGCTCACAAATGGCCAAGTTTTCTTGGGTCCTCGTGGAAACAGAAAATGTAGCCTATACACATTCATTCCGAGGAACACATGGCCCCCACCGATAAGAGATAGAGAGAGACTCACCCATTGCCCAGCCATTCACCACCTCCCTCAATAAAGCCAATAGCAACTTTTGTTAATAAAAAAAACGCAAAACATATAAGTGGACTGTCTAGATGGGTGGGAGGAGGAAGGAACAGCAAAAAGGAGCAAATATCTCAATATCTTAGTCAAAAGGACACGATGATGGAAGGACGCACGGACAGACGGTCGGAAGAAGACGAGGCGTGTGTGGATGACAACCAAACATGTTCGTTGTTTGCATAATTCAATTCATCCGAGAAGTGGATAAAAAGGCACTTCGACAAACACATGGCCACAACACACATACATCTCCAACTATTTCTTCACTACCCAGTGAACAATTTTTGTGTGATCAGGGTATATATTTCACGAGACACGTAAAGGAAATGTGAAATAAAGTTTGTAATTTTTTAAATTATTCTTTTTTTTAAATTTGCATATTATGATGTGATAAGAAAGTGTAAGAAGAGACAATTTATTACAACAAACAGATTAGTTGTGTAATAATACTTTATTTCATCAAGCAATACTGCTTCTTACGGAGTGCACAAAACTACTGATTTTACAAACATAAAGGACACCATACCGCCATCTATATGTTGATTATACAGCGTTGCCATCAAACACATCAGCTGGAGTCGATATTCAGCATGTGGATGATACAACGTTGCCATATACGCATCAGCTGTGATCGATCATATGGTCGATCTTTACCAAAGGACACCATACCGCCATCTATATGTTGATTATACAGCGTTGCCATCAAACACATCAGCTGGAGTCGATATTCAGCATGTGGATGATACAGCTGTGATCGATCATATGGTCGATCTTTAACAAAGGACACCATACCGCCATCTATATGTTGATTATACAGCGTTGCCATCAAACACATCAGCTGGAGTCGATATTCAGCATGTGGATGATACAGCGTTGCCATATACGCATCAGCTGTGATCGATCATATGGTCGATCTTTAACAAAAGACACCATACCGCCATCTATATGTTGATTATACAGCGTTGCCATCAAACACATCAGCTGGAGTTGATATTCAGCATGTGGATGATACAGTGTTGCCATATACGCATCAGCTGTGATCGATCATATGGTCAATCTTTAACAAAGGACACCATACCGCCATCTATATGTTGATTATACAGCGTTGCCATCAAACACATCAGCTGGAGTCGATATTCAGCATGTGGATGATACAGCGTTGCCATATACGCATTAGCAATGATTGATCATATGGTCGATCTTCAACATTAAGTGTAAGTGTAAAATTACTCCGTACGAAGTAAACAAAACCTTTTACAAACATAAAGGACACCATTCCGCCATCTATATGTTGATTATACAGCATATTCGTTGTTTGCACAAATCAATTCATCCAAGAAGTGGATAAAAAGGCACTCCGACAAACACATGCCCACAACACACATATATCTCCACCTATTTCTTCACTACCCAGTGAACAATATTTGTTCTTCAAATTCTATTAAATTTCATCCGACAATCAGCTCAAATGTCTTGAGATATAGGGTGGGCCATTTAAAATTTTAAGTTTGAACTACCGATTACGTTGACTTTGAAAGGTAGAATAACATTCAT
The DNA here is from genome assembly GCA_947397865.1 of Polietes domitor. NCBI lineage: Eukaryota > Metazoa > Arthropoda > Insecta > Diptera > Muscidae > Polietes > Polietes domitor. The sequence goes on along the minus strand of OX377618.1, from coordinate 245,046,479 downwards.
TTTTATACCCTCCACCTCCAGGATGGGGGTATATTCACTTTGTCATTCCGTTTGTAACACCTTGAAATATTCCACGGAAACCCCATAAAGTATATATATACTGTATCCTGGTAAAATTCTAAGACGATTTAGCCATTTCCGTCTTGCCGTCTGTCTGTTGAAAGCACGATAGCGGACGAACGAAATGAGCTAGGAGATTCAAATTTTCCCTATATATGTCTTATGGTTGCAGATCGGTTGGGATTGAAATCGGGCAAAATCGGCCCAGAGGGAAACATTTTTTTCCTAACAAGGACTGAAAATACCCCAAATATTTAGACTATTTAAACAATTTTTTTGAAAATTTCCAATTTTATACACTTGAAATTTGTTTCGCACCTTCCTCCAGTAACGTGTAATCACACAAAAAGTACAAAACAGATTTAGTGGATTAAATGGGACAAAAGGGATAAAAATAGTACCTTTGATACGACAACAGCTAGAAACATGAAATTCGGTGTGCGCGTTCCTATAATTACGAAGACAAGTAAAATATAAAGATTTTTGGAAATTTTTACATTTAAGGGATACAATTGGTAAAGGGGGATAAAAATGGTACCAACCAAACCGCTGAAGATAAAATCATGAAATTCGGTGTATGCATTGATCTGACTGTGTAGACGTGAAACATAAAGGATTTGTTCGAAAATTGTACTTTTAGGCGGGAAATGGGGCGAAAGGGATAAAAATGGTACCAATTAAACGGTTGCAGTTAGAATAGTGAAATTCGGTGTGTACATTGCTGTGACTGCGTAGACACGAAAAATAAAGATATCTTTCGATATTCGTACTATCGTAGGATAAAAACGGGATAAAATTGGTAGCTAGAATAATGAAATTCAGTGGTTATACTCGTCTGTCTTCGTAGACAAGCACAATATGAGTATTTGTCCCAAATCGTACTTTAAGGTCAACATTTAAACTTATTTCATTTAAACTTATTATTTATTATCTAAAGTCGACAGGCGGTAATCCACCGGTAATTCTATGGAATGCACTCCGTGGTGGAGGGTATATAAGATTCGGCCCGGACGAACTTAACGCCTTTTTACTTGTTATTTTTATTTTCAAGTTTGGGAAATATTAAAAACTGAGTCTTTGTGTTCCCGTTCAGCCTGAATGGTGGTCATTTTCATCTCGATGGCTATGTCAATAAGCAAAATTGCCGCATATGGTGTTCAGAGAACCCACGCATGACTATTGAGCAGCCAATGCATCCAGCGAGTCACTGTTTGGTGTGGATTTGTGGGCTGTACTGAAAAATTGGTTTGATCGGATGAGGTACTGTCGAGCCAGTCGTATTAGTCAGTCAGTCATATGAATGATAAAATAAAACCAGAAATTTGAAAAAATAATCAGTGCCTTTTCTTTTATAGCCGATTCCAATTTAAAATGCTACATGGCCCCCCTATACAAGGGTTTCTATCGGAAATTTCAGAAATCTTACAAAATTAAATTTGCATTCGGCGTGGGGGGCGTGGCACTGGCAATTTTCATTTAATTATGGACTCAAGTGAAATCACTGCTAATGATTTGTTTCAACATATCTATGAAAAAAGAATTAGGAGCCGGTTTTTCATTGTATGTTACATGGGAGGTAGGCGTGGTAGTAGGCGGATGTAAACGAAAACTATTTTTTGATCTAATTTGACAATATTAAGGATGTGTGCGAAGGCACACTCTAGCACTAGCTCTATTCAATCCAATTTTTGCCGCAACTTGTATGAAAATACTCCACTGTGCGATGCCTCGATGGCATTTACAATTATTGATACAATGATGTCTCAGTTATTCATTTCAAATAGATAATTGGGCTAATAGTTGCGAAAACATATTCTTAATTACAACAAGTAAAAACGGCGTTATATTCTGCCAGGCCGAACTTTATGTACCCTCCATCGGGGTTTGCATACCACAGAGGCTGCCGATTTTCGTATAAGTGCAGTAATAGTACAGAAAAATGTTATTTTTTGATCTTGCCAAAACAAAACAAATAAAAATATTGGAAAAAAAAACAATTTTATAAATAAACTAGCAAATACCCGCTACTTCGTACGCGGAAAAATGGTATGGTAAGACAGTAGTTTGTATCAGTATTCAAACTGTTTTATCATTAGGGATAGAGTAAAAGTGTAACGAATTGAAGGAGAGATTTAAAACCGTAAGTAAAGGGTGTCCCAAGAAGAGCGCAATTTTTTAATTTTAAATAAAACACAGATATTTAATCGTGAAACTTTATTATATCGTAAAGTAGACAGAATGAGGTTATGTATGGAACAATATATCGTGCAGATGGCCGCCGCGGCTTTGCTGGCATGCACGCGATCTTTTAATGAAATTTTCAATGACCGTTTTGCATGAATGCTGCGGTATTTCATTAATGCAGCGTCCAATTTCGTCTTTTAAGGCTTGAGTCGTCGTCGGCTTATTCGCGTAAACCATCGACTTCAAAAAACCCCAAAGAAAAAAATCTAATGGTGTTAAATCGCACGATCTAGGCGGCCTATTCTGATCTCCAAAACGCGAAATAACACGACCGGGAAATGACTGATGCAGCAATTGAATTGTTTCTCTGGCTGTATGACATGTGGCGCCGTCTTGTTGGAACCACATGCCCTCCACATTCATTTCTTCAATTCTAGGCAAGAAAAAACTGGTTATCATTTCACGATACCGAACACCATTGACTGTTTGCGCTTGACCTGCCTCATTTTCATAAAAAAAAGGTCCAATGATTCCTCCAGCCCAAAAACCACAACACACAGTGACACGTTGAGGATGCATTTGCTTCTCGTGAATTACTCGAGGATTTTCCGCACCCCAAATGCGACAATTCTGCCTATTGACGAAGCCATCAAGATGAAAATGGGCCTCGTCACTGAAGATGATTTTATCGGCAAAATCAGCATTTTCATGTTGTCTCTCCAATACCCAATTAACGAACTCCCTTCGCTGTCCATGGTCAGTTGGCTTCAGTTCCTGAGTCAATTGAACTTTGTACGCATGAAGATGCAAATCTTTCGTCAAAATTCGCTGCAAAGTGGATTTGGAGACACCAATTTGCTGAGTTCGGTGTCGAATTGAGGTGGATGGAGTTTGAGCGACATCATCACGTACAGCTGCGACATTTTCGGTCGATCGACCTGGTCGATGGCGCGTTGTTGTCTTTACATCACTAACAGACCCAGTTTCGGCAAATTTATCCATTAATCTCTTTACAGTTGACTCTTTTGGAACATTATTGTGACCCCAAATTGATCGCAATTTGCGAACTGTAGCCGCAAAACTTTCACCATTTTGGCAAAACAATTTCACAATGAGAATGCGTTGTTCATTCGTGTAGCGCTCCATTTTTACTAACCTCGTACCTTCTACTAACAAACAATAACAATTGTTCAAATGTCAAACAATGACACTTCGAATGTTGCCAGATTTAAAAATTGCGTTCTTCTTGGGACACCCTTTATGTCCCAAGTCCCTTGCACGTCCGCCTCGCTGGTATACACGATGACTCTGGAAGGGACTTAAAGAATTTATTCAAACTCTGCACATAGTACTATTTTCCCAAACTTAGTTTAAATTCGAAAATGGGGGAAATTTATATACATCTTATGGTACCCACACACACGTATAGTCCATATTCCAAAACAAATAACTTCTATACTTCCCACGCAAATTGACATAAGCTTTGGTCAAAATAAAAAAGATAATGACTATAATGTTCACACATGACTCTTTCTGTGCCGTTTGTGCCCTTAAACATACAAATTTCGAAACATTAATTTATGTACTCGGAGAAATGTACACACCGAATTTCTTTTCATATTCTAGCTGAAAAATATATCTTAAAATTTCTTGTGACACTTTAAAACCAAAATTTCATTTTATGGTCCATTATACCAATTTAATGAAAAAAAAAAAAAAAAAATAGGTCCTCTAGTTCATACGAACTCCATAAGATTTGAGAGTAAACATCAAGTTTTTAAAAATACTGTTCATAACTCGAACAACAGAATAATCATTTTAAAATCTTTAAATATCAAAAATCAATTGAAAACTGCAAAACTACTTTTAGACAATGACTTTACTTACAAAAATGTTTCAGGCATTAAAATGATTTAAAAATTATAAAATCAGTTCGTTAGCTAAGGGAATAACTTGGGTTATGTTTGGTAATTTACTTTTGAAACGAAATATAGTGGTTTGTTTGAATGTATATGAAAATAGTGAACCTATTTTTGGATTAATTGAGCATGTTATTCTCGAATGTGAAGACTATCTTTTATGTGTTAAAATTATACAAACATTGTATGTACTTCGATAAACATTATTTCGCCTACAGAGTTAGCTCTAAAGAGAACATTTTTAATGTTATTGAACTAAAAAGCCTAAATGTAAAATTCGTATCACATATTTGTATTTCATCTAATGGCGAGGAATTTGTTTTATGGGATTATTAGTTATTTTATTATACTGCATTTTAAAATGTAATCAATAATGTAATTAAAATAAAAAAACCATGTTTTTGTAATAAATTTTTGGTCAGGATAATCGAATACAAAAAATTGTATTCAATCAACAAATGGTCGCAACAACCAACGTTCGTGATCCGGACTACCGAATTTAAAAACAACATATAACCAACAAATGATAATAACAACAGATATATATGTATATATAACAATTTAGTTGCAGATACCGTTTTGATAGTTCGATGTACCAAAACATTCTATATTTATTGTCTGTGCAACAAATAATTTCAGTTCTCAGTACTGGAAATGCTATTCTTGCAACAATTATTGTCGATTATACTGATGGAATCACACATGCAATATTGTAATAGTACGTATAACTACAAAAATTCGGTTGTGGTAATGAATCTGTTGTCTGTGTGTACATATACAAAAGTATAAATATTGAAAATCAGTTAAAGTTTCGCGTCTACACTGTCAGAGGAATATACATTGGCACTATTTTTATCCCTTTTTTCCCGATTTCACCCCCAAAAAGTACGAATATTGAAAAATATTTTCTTGGGCGCGTTGAAGCTATAGGATACATTTTTGTACCGAATTTCAAGATTCTAGTCCCAGCCGTTTGGTCATTGCGGTGGTACAATTTGTATGCTTCTTTACCCCATTTTACCCCTTAAAAGTACGAATTACGAAAAACTCCCTTCAAATCTGATTTCTTCACTGTAAGGGAAATGTACATACCAAATTTCATGATTCTAGCTTCAACCATGTTATAGGTACCATTTTTTCCTTTTTTGTACCATTTAACCCCCCAAAAGTACGTATTTTTAAAATACCACTTTTTGGTATGCCTTCATGCCGCTAGAGGAATGTCCATACCAAATTTCAAGATTCTAGGCCCAGCCGTTTGGTCATTGTGGTGGTACCATTTTTATCCCTTTTAACCCCGTTTTACCCCACGCTTATAAAGCAAGACAACCAATATGTTTATACTATAGATATCGAAATAATATTTGAAGTCAATTCAAAAAGTAAATATAGGGCAGCGATTTTCAAAAAAGCTTAAATACCATAAATATTGGTAGATAGTGGAAGCAGATTTAGCTACAACCATTTGGTTGGTTTTATTTCCATCCTAGTTTGATTCCAAAAGTACAAAATTTGATAATCTATTATCTCTGAAGTGCACAATGCTTGATAAGCTGACTTCCACCCATTTTTGCCGTAAAAATAAAAAATACGAATTTGGGAAAATCGTTTATTTTGCGTACCTATGCCGTCAGAGGAATGTATACAAGGAATTTCATGATTCTAGCTCTGGCTATTTGGTTGGTACTATTTTTATCCCCTTTTCTCCATTTTACCCCCTTAAAAGTACGACTTTCGAAAATCGTTTTTATTTTACATATCTACGCACTTAGAGCGAATTCATCATTCTACCTGTAGCAGTTTAGATGGTACCAATTTTATCCCTCAGTTCCCATTGTATCCCTTGAAAGTACAAATTTGGAAAAACCTTTTTATTTTTCGTATTTACACAGTCAGAGGAATGTATACTCCGAATTTCATCCCTCGGTACCCATTGTATCCCTTGAAAGTATAAATTTGGAAAAACCTTTTTATTTTTCGTATCTACGCAGTCAGAGGAATGTATACTCCGAATTTCATGACTCTAGCTGCCGTCATTTGGTTGGTACTATTTTTATCCCCTTTTTCCGTTTTACCCCCTAAAAGTACGCATTTCGAAAAATCCCTTTATTTTACCTGTCTATGCAATCAGAGGAAAGTCTACGCCGAATTTCATTATTCTAGGTGCAGCCGTTTGGTTGGTACCATTTTTATCCCTCTATTCACATTTCACGCCTTAAAAGTACGAATTTGGGGAAAAAACATATACATATATTATGTATCCACTCGACTAGAGGAATGAACGTGTTTCTAGCTCTTGTCGTTTGATAGGTACCAGTTTTATCCCTTTTTGCCCCATTTCACACCCAACAAATTAAAATCACTTTATGTTTTGAAATTATCTCTCACCTCAGAGAGTTAGAAAGGGAGAGAGAAAGCATCAGCAATACCGGATGTTTGATCAAACTTTGTCGTGTGGTACAATAAGACAAAAATGTGTGTCAAATGTTTTCGAAAAATTAGAATGAGTTTAGCACGACTTTGTTGAGAAATGTCGAACAATTCTTGAGAATCTCGCACACAAATCTCCTTCCGGGATTTCCCTCAAAGCAAACTTTTTCGCAAACCTTGTGAAGCTCTCACACACAAATTTCGGCACATTCTCAGAAACGAGAAAACTTGTGTAGAGTGTCTGCACGATGTCTAAGCGAATTCGGAAGAATTTTTTCGCTGGGTGCGTACATAGCTCCCGCTCGGGGGAAAGCATTAGACATGTGGACAGAGCGGAACGGAACTGACTGGCAGGCAGACAAACATATTTCCATTTGTTTGCACCCTGTTGCCTTAGTCTTACCTTGAGCCAGCTTACCTTGAGCCGTTTTCATACTCCCCTCAGTTGCTGCTGCTGATGTTGTTGCCAACGGATATGAAGAAGTGTGTGCGACCCAAAGACATATGCATACAGCGTGTATGTTACCGGAACAAATTCAGCAAAGTGACCCATCAAAAATGTTATGAAAAACTTGAAGTATTGAGCTGGTGTGGTTTTATGCACACAGTGTGGCTATTTTCTTTCAAACAATGCAGTCCCCCCTTTCGTTCTGACAGCGTCATAATTGAACTGTTTTGAGGCCGTAATTGCAGTAAGAGCTTAAATAAGGCAACATACATCGTGTTCATTCCAAAAATTGTGGGATGAACAGGAAGAAAATGTTGAGGAGATGTGAAGCTCAGAATTTCTCAAAAACAGCTTCAAAAATATATTTGTGAAAGTTCAATGGCATAGCAATCGAGCAACAGCAAATCGTTGGCTCAAAATGTTGGTTTGCATATTAGGGTGGCCTTCAATTAACAAGATAACGCTATAGGAACAGAATTGAGATTTCAAATGTTTCATTTCATAATTTTTATTTATTTCAAATACAATCAAGTCACTGAAAAAAAATAAATGCAAACATGTTTTTACCAAAATCTGAATTTTTGAGAATTATTTTCGGTGAGCCTTTAGTTATTTTCAGTTTTTATACCCTCCACCTCCAGGATGGGGGTATACTTACTTTGTCATTCCGTTTGTAACACCTTAAAATATCGACCTGAGACCCTATCAAAGTACATATCGTCACCTGAAATCCAAAATGACCAAACACCAAAAATCCCAAAATCGTGTTTTTGATTGATTATGGTGAAATAGCCTAAAATACATATCTCTGAAAAATTGTACACTTCAATATCCAATATTCACAATTTTATAGGCGAATTCCAAAAAGACGTAACAACAAAAAAGCGTAACATCACAATTGTACAAACAAAACAACATGTGCGTTGCCTATTGTCTTATTTCTTTTGAGTGGCATATGATCCATCTGAGACTATTTATTTCAAAACAAACGTATTGGAAATATGAAATGCTTCCACAACGAACAGTTCAACTATTTAGATTACCCTGGACCCTCCCAATTACATTCACATAGAGTAAAAATCTCCAAAAAGAAATGGGATCACAGATATGGGTTGTCAGATATGGCGATTTCTCACCAAATGTGGCGAATTTTAAATATGTTTGGCGACTTTATTTTCGATATGGCACAATTTTTTCGTGATACATCAAAAAGTGCTCATTTCAATGGTTCATAAAAATAATCACCACTTTAACTTTTTTAGCCATTTTCCATATAACTTTGCAAAAAACGCGAATTTCAAAAATCTCGGTCAATTTTCAATTTTTCGAAAAACTTTTTACGGCACAATTGGGCAGAAACCTAGCACAATTCAGCACAACTTTTGTTTTTTCGAAATTCGAAAATGGCATTTTCAACATCTGGGACATGAAATTGGCCCATGAAAACGGGAGAAAGAGATCAGCTAAATAAAGGGTGATTTTTTAAGAGCTTGATAACTTTTTTTTTAAAAAAAACGCATAAAATTTGTAAAATCTCATCGGTTCTTTATTTGAAACGTTAGATTGGTCCATGACATTTACTTTTTGAAGATAATTTCATTTAAATGTTGACCGCGGCTGCGTCTTAGGTGGTCCATCCGCTTAGTCCAATTTTGGCATTTCCACGTTTTTGAGTAACAGAGACCCAATTGGTGCGAACGGCGACGAATCGAAAATTGGTGGTCATCATTAACACTGGCCGATACAGCTGCGATATTTTCTTCAGTTCGCACTCTACGTAAGCGTGTTGGTGGTTTAATGTCCAACAATGTAAATTTGGTGCGAAATTTAGTCACAATAGCCCGAATAGCCGCTTCAGTGGGTCGATTAAACTGACCATAAAATGGAAGCGCGCAATGAACTTTCTTAATAGAGCACGCATTTTGATAATAAAATTCAATAATTTGCAAGCGTTGTTCGTTTGTAAGACGATTCATGATGAAATGTCAAAGCATACTGAGCATCTTTCTCTTTGACACCATGTCTGAAATCCCACGTGATCTGTCAAATACTAATGCATGAAAATCCTAACCTCAAAAAAATCACTCTTTATATTCTTGATAGTCATAAAATTCTAAGACGATCTAGCCATGTCCGTCCGTCCTTTTTTCCATCTGTTGAAAGCACGCTAGCTCCTAAACGAAAGGAGCTAAGAGGTTCACATTTTCCATAAATGCGTCTTATAGTCGTAGATCGATTGGGATTGAAACTGGGCGAAATCGGCCCAAAGGGAACAAGTTTTCACTCACAAGGACTAAAAATATCCATAATAACCCCTAACATTTTAGAGTATTTAAGTATATTTTTTCAATATATCTGCTTGTACAGACTTGATATTGGGTATGCGCATTCCCCCGATAACAAAAACGTGCACCATAAAACGATTTTTATTCGTAGGGGGGGTGAAATGGGCCAAAAAGGGATAAAAATGGTGCATATTAAACGACAACAGCTAGAAACACGAAATTCGCTGTGTACATTCCTCTAATTGAGTAGATACATAATATAAAAGTACTTTTTCAAATTCATACTTTTAAGGGGTAAAATGGGAATAGAGGGATATCGAATAATGAAATTCGGTGTATACATTCCTCTGACTGCGTAGACACGTAAAATAAATGGATTTTTCGAAATTCGTACTTTTTGATGTTAAAATGGAAAAATGGGATAAAAATAGTACCAACCAAATGATCGCAGCTAGAGTCATGGAATTCGGAGTATACATTCCTCTGACTGCGTAGACACGAAAAATAAAAGTTTTTTTTCCAATGCATACTTTCAAGGGATACAAGGGGGGCAGAGGGATAAAAATAGTACTAACTGAACGACTACAGCTAGAATGATAAAATTCGGTGTTTACATCCCTCTAATTGCGTAGATACGTAAATTAAAGAGTTTTTAGAAAGTCGTACTCCTAAGGGGGTTAAAATGGGAAAAGGGGATAGAAATGGTACAAACCAAATGACCGCAGCTAAAGGGTGATTTTTTAGCTATTATCCTTTTGGCAACACTGATTTAAACGGCTGACACACGTTTCGTGTTTTGTTTCACTGCCAAACATTTTCAGTTTGGTCTATAATTTAACCATGAATCGTCTTACAAACGAACAACGCTTGCAAATTATTGAATTTTATTATCAAAATGCGTGCTCTGTTAAGAAAGTTCATCGCGCGCTTCTTCCATTTTATGGTCAGTTTAATCGACCCACTGAAGCGGCTATTCGGGCTAATGTGACTAAATTTCGCACCAAATTTACATTGTTGGACATTAAACCACCAACACGCTTACGTAGAGTGCGAACTGAAGAAAATATCGCAGCTGTATCGGCCAGTGTTAATGATGACCATCAATTATCGATTCGTCGCCGTTCGCAGCAATTGGGCCTCTGTTACTCAAAAACGTGGAAATGCCAAAATTGGACTAAGCGGATGAACCATTTGAGGCGCAGTCAAGGTCAACATTTGCATGAAATAATCTTGAAACATTAAATTATATGGACCGTACTATCGATTCAAATAAAGATTTCATGCATTTTTCTGAATTTTATGTGTTTTTTTTTTAAACTTTCCTATAGCTTTTAAAAAATCTCCCTTTAGTATCATGGAATTCGGTGCAAACATTCCTCTGATTCCAATTTGGTACTTTTAGCTTTTAAGGCAAACATTGGTTGAATCGTGAAAATAATCTAATTTTGCACTATGTACGTGAGATAATGGATTTTCAAAATGTGTACTTTTGGAATTAGAATAGAATGGAAATACAACCAACTGTAGTACCCACTATCTACCAATATTTATGAAAATATAAATATAAGAATATTTATTTTCTGAATTGGCTTGAAGTATTATTTCGATATATAGTGTAAACCATATTGTTAGCCTTGCCTTATAAGCGTGGTTTGAAATAATAAAAATATTATATTTATTTCAATTGTTCAATTTATTTTGGTTTGGTTATATTAAAAAATATATTTTCCTGTAATATTACTGCACTTCTACGAAAATCGACAGTCTCTGTGGAATGCATTCAATGGTGGAGGGTATAAAAAATGGTATAAAGTTCGGCCCGGCCGAACTTATCGCCCTTTTTTGCTTGTTTTACATGTCGATTCTCGAACCATATCCATGTGGGCATAAATTCGACAAGCGACATTGTTATGTTCAGGGCCTAATGTGCAGTCAAGGCTGAAATAGTTTTTTTTTAAATAGACCACAGTGCCAAAGAGAGGCGGGCGGGGTTTATTTCTTATTGTTTATGTTTAGAATGATGTGCTTAACGGCAAAACAGATTTTTAAGTAGTAAGGAACACATAAATCCTTTTTCCCTGTTGCTGGCCGCAACAATCCAAATCCCACACTTTAAAAAGGTACTCAATCCACCCACGCAATAAGAAAATCCCCATCATCAGTTTAGTTACACTTCACTTGATTGAGGTAAACAATGGCAACACCACACATCACCGTTAGAGAGAAAGAGAGAGTGAGGGAGAAAAAACTATAACAGAAAATAGCATCCTTGGGGCGGGGGGGGATTTGTGGAATTTTAAAAAGTTAACAGAAAAAAGAACAAAAATGAACTATGTTCAAGATAAATTAAGGGCTGATTGGAATGGTTGGATACCTGAAAATTATAGGAGAACAACAGAAGAAGCTGCTTTTAATCGTATATAATTCGAGTAGGGAAAATAAATTAGTAACTTGTTCCTAAAGAGTCGGATGTTCACTCTCTCGCTCTTGCTCTTTAAAAACTGTTTCTCTTTGACCCTTCTTCATGTTGGCTCTGGCAACTCAATACGAGTCATTCATTCATTACGCTTCGTTATGTGCTTAATATATACATATGTATGTATGTATTTATGTACTCGTATATAGCAGCAACAACAATAACAATGTCAATGTTATGAAGGGCTCCAGGGGATGTCATGCCAACGGAATAGTCGTCGTCGTGCATCGCAAAAACCTTCACCTAATTCATCGAGAGAATTCCAAAATCCTTGCAAAGAGTAATTTAATGTAATAAATTAGTATTTAATAAATAAAGAGTGATTTTTTTGAGGTTAGGATTTTCATGCATTAGTATTTGACAGATCACGTGGGATTTCAGACATGGTGTCAAAGAGAAAGATGCTCAGTATGCTTTGACATTTCATCATGAATCGTCTTACAAACGAACAACGCTTGCAAATTATTGAATTTTATTATCAAAATGCGTGCTCTGTTAAGAAAGTTCATTGCGCGCTTCCATTTTATGGTCAGTTTAATCGACCCACTGAAGCGGCTATTCGGGCTATTGTGACTAAATTTCGCACCAAATTTACATTGTTGGACATTAAACCACCAACACGCTTACGTAGAGTGCGAACTGAAGAAAATATCGCAGCTGTATCGGCCAGTGTTAATGATGACCACCAATTTTCGATTCGTCGCCGTTCGCACCAATTGGGTCTCTGTTACTCAAAAACGTGGAAATGCCAAAATTGGACTAAGCGGATGGACCACCTAAGACGCAGCCGCGGTCAACATTTAAATGAAATTATCTTCAAAAAGTAAATGTCATGGACCAATCTAACGTTTCAAATAAAGAACCGATGAGATTTTGCAAATTTTATGCGTTTTTTTTTTAAAAAAAAGTTATCAAGCTCTTAAAAAATCACCCTTTATAAACAAAAATAGGCAGGCAGGTAGGAAAGATTTGAATTCCGCGCCATTTGTACGAGACAAAAATTGTTGTTGTTAAAGTTGATATGTCATTGACTTTTCTTGGATTGATGAAAGAAATGAAAGAAAAAGATATAAAGAATATTTAAAGAAATAAATTATATACATTTCCCACATACATATCTGCTTTCTTATTCACGAAATGAAAAGCCAGTGCCTTATAGGCCTGCGGTGGAAAGGCGGTATATGAGCGCTGTCACGCTCGTTTCAGGGATATTAAAAATGGAGCCAATTTGATGTTGAGATCTTGGTTAATAATCCAAAATATAGTGTTGGGGTTTATAAAATCCACGACTAGAAATTAGCGTCCACCAATTGAAACCAAAGTTCTTTCGTATATACAGAACATACATAAAAGATTTGAAAATATAGAATTTAAATTGAAAAGAGGCTGAACTGAAATTCTACACAATTTTCAACTGAAATTTAGAAAAGAGAGAAAAATTTAAATTGAGAAAATACAAATTAATATCAATTTGGATTTCTGAACATCAAATTGTTTTTCTCAATCAATTTAATCAAATTGATAAATTGATTAAATTGATTAAATTGATTAAATTGATTAAATTGATTAAATTGATTAAATTGATTAAATTGATTAAATTGATTAAATTGATTAAATTGATTAAATTGATTAAATTGTTGAAAATTGATTAAATTTATTAAAATGGATTAAATTGATTAAATTGATTAAATTGATTAAATTGATTAAATTGATTAAATTGATTAAATTGATTAAATTGATTAAATTGATTAAATTGATTAAATTGATTAAATTGATTAAATTGATTAAATTGATTAAATTGATTAAATTGATTAAATTGATTAAATTGATTAAATTGATTAAATTGATTAAATTGATTAAATTGATTAAATTGATTAAATTGATTAAATTGATTAAATTGATTAAATTGATTAAATTGATTAAATTAAATTTCTGGATTTTAATTTTCATTTTCGCAATTTCAATTTTCATTTCTCAATTTCAATTTACATCTCTGAACTTCAACTTGTATTTTCTAAATTTCAAATTGTATTTTGTCAATTTAAACTGAAAATGGCGTAGAAATTTCTATTTGAAAACCTGAGGCTGATAAAGCTTACTAAGCTATTGGTTGAATTTGCTACATTTTAATAACATCATTTGGTCATTGTCTTTGTTAAATACTCAACTGTTGTCGCCAAATACCAACGACTAGACTATTTATTTAATGTAAAAATTGCATAAAATAAATATGTATGTATACAAAAGTATGACGCATTCTTGTAATAATAACAACGCCAATAGAAAAAAAACAAAACACCTCCACATTTCCTCAAACCTGTAAATGAGACTTTGTTTTTCTCGCGGCTTTGTGGGTTGCTTGTAAAGTGCCAACATTCCCAGTGAAAACAAAACTGAACTATGCACCATATACACATACATATGTATGTATGGACAAGTACATGCCATTATATACAAATAAGTGTCTATAAATAAAACTATTATTACATATGTTTACCATCGTAGGTGATATTTGATGGTGTGCCAAGGCCAAGGGCGAAAAGGATTGAATGCCCTAAGGAAGGATATTCAGTTACATTACAAGTGGAGCCATTTTTATTTTTTTCATTTTATTGTTGAAACTCATTTCTGTAGTTCTGTGTCGGCTACGATGGACCGTAAATTTAAATTAACAGTACAAAGAAGTCCCGGGGTAAACTACAAATAAACTAGAGTGATTATAAGTATTTATTAAAATTATAAAATAATAGTGCGCACATTTTGCGTGAAAAGAAACAGTCAATTTGCCCTGAATGGCTTCCATTCTTCCATTTGCAGTTGTTGTGTTAAGCTGAACGCCACTGACACGGAAAAGTTTTATTCGACGAAGAGGTATTATCCGGCAACGCAGCAAGTGCACCATCAGCAATTCACTTTAAATCTATTATTACGATTTTATCCCGAAAATACTTTACAGGAAAGCAAAGGATAATCAGAACGGCACAAATACAACAGTTGCAAACACATTTATCAGCAAAGTAGATACATAAAGAATTTCCGCATTCAATTACAGAAATCAATTATTCAATCTAATCAATTCAAATTGATTATAAATTTAATCAATTTAATCAATGTAATCAGTTTAATCAATTTATTAACCAATTTATTAATCAATTTAATCAATTAATCAATTTAATCAATTTAATCAATTTAATCAATTTAATCAATTTAATCAATTTAATCAATTTAATCAATTTAATCAATTTAATCAATTTAATCAATTTAATCAATTTAATCAATTTAATCAATTTAATCAATTTAATCAATTTAATCAATTTAATCAATTTAATCAATTTAATCAATTTAATCAATTTAATCAATTTAATCAATTTAATCAATTTAATCAATTTAATCAATTAATCAATTTAATCAATTTAATCAATTTAATCAATTTAATCAATTTAATCAATTTAATCAATTTAATCAATTTAATCAATTTAATCAATTTAATCAATTTAATCAATTTAATCAATTTAAACAATTTAAACAATTTAAACAATTTAATCAATTTAATCAATTTAATCAATTTAATCAATTTAATCAATTTAATCAATTTAATCAATTTAATCAATTTAATCAATTTAATCAATTTAATCAATTTAATCAATTTAATCAATTTAATCAATTTAATCAATTTAATCAATTTAATCAATTTAATCAATTTAATCAATTTAATCAATTTAATCAATTTAATCAATTTAATCAATTTAATCAATTTAATCAATTTAATCAATTTAATCAATTTAATCAATTTAATCAATTTAATCAATTTAAACAATTTAAACAATTTAATCAATTTAATCAATTTAATCAATTTAATCAATTTAATCAATTTAATCAATTTAATCAATTTAATCAATTTAATCAATTTAATCAATTTAATCAATTTAATCAATTTAATCAATTTAATCAATTTAATCAATTTAATCAATTTAATCAATTTAATCAATTTAATCAATTTAATCAATTTAATCAATTTAATCAATTTAATCAATTTAATCAATTTAATCAATTTAATCAATTTAATCAATTTAATCAATTTAATCAATTTAATCAATTTAATCAATTTAATCAATTTAATCAATTTAATCAATTTAATCAATTTAATCAATTTAATCAATTTAATCAATTTAATCAATTTAATCAATTTAATCAATTTAATCAATTTAATCAATTTAATCAATTTAATCAATTTAATCAATTTAATCAATTTAATCAATTTAATCAATTTAATCAATTTAATCAATTTAATCAATTTAATCAATTTAATCAATTTAATCAATTTAATCAATTTAATCAATTTAATCAATTTAATCAATTTAATCAATTTAATCAATTTAATCAATTTAATCAATTTAATCAATTTAATCAATTTAATCAATTTAATCAATTTAATCAATTTAATCAATTTAATCAATTTAATCAATTTAATCAATTTAATCAATTTAATCAATTTAATCAATTTAATCAATTTAATCAATTTAATCAATTTAATCAATTTAATCAATTTAATCAATTTAATCAATTTAATCAATTTAATCAATTTAATCAATTTAATCAATTTAATCAATTTAATCAATTTAATCAATTTAATCAATTTAATCAATTTAATCAATTTAATCAATTTAATCAATTTAATCAATTTAATCAATTTAATCAATTTAATCAATTTAATCAATTTAATCAATTTAATCAATTTAATCAATTTAATCAATTTAATCAATTTAATCAATTTAATCAATTTAATCAATTTAATCAATTTAATCAATTTAATCAATTTAATCAATTTAATCAATTTAATCAATTTAATCAATTTAATCAATTTAATCAATTTAATCAATTTAATCAATTTAATCAATTTAATCAATTTAATCAATTTAATTTGAAAAATTCTACAATTTCTATTCATTTTCCACGAAGTCCTAAATACCGAACTTTGCCATAAATATTCAAGTTTAAATGTTCATATTTATGCTGTGGTCAAGATCTATGTATTTTCCATACAATTAATTTTCATAATGTGGTAGTGTTGGTGGTGTAATAAATTTTATGGTGTTTTATGAAGCTTCGAGGTTAGTTGATTCCCCCACTGTATTGAGAAATTCCCAGGCGAGGAATAATGTTCAGTTCAAATGACTTACAATTAGTATTGTAAAAGTCTGTCAAGGCCGAGGGAAGGAGGAGGAGGAATATTAATTCCATTCAAATTGCCACCTCACTCACCTTGTGCAGGTTTCCGGGAATAGTCAACTACCAGTTGCTAGCATCTATTGTTGTCTAGATACATATATATGCACTTATGTAAGTACATAGAGTACTAAGGGGTGGTTAGTTAGTTGGCGCTTGTACACTTACTTTCAAATGTATTACAATTTTATTAATCTTGGGATTTTTCTTTAATATTTTCTGCAATATTTTTCATAATGCAAATCGAAATGCAAAGAAGTGGAACGGACCACCACCAGAAGCAAAATCAGACGAAATCTCGCACAACCTGTTTTTTGTGTGTGGCAGTTATAAATTCTTCTGAAATTCGTTGAAAATCATTTCGATAAGATTTATATGAGAGAGAATTGAACACTTATAAATAAGTACCTTTTTGTAACGTTTGAATGTTGATCTTTTTGTTGAATTTAAAATTGAAGAAATTCCAATGAATGTAAGTACCTGCAAGGAAAAGGAAGATATTGTATTAAAATAAATATTTAATCGGATGAAGTGCAAAATCTAAACAGGAAGAAAGTAAACATATTTTTCATGAGAATAAAAAAGAATGATAGTATGTTTATTATCAATTGGCTTTGCGACAAGTTACATGCACTTAGAAAAATTGTCCGAATAAATCTGAGAAACTAAAAATGATTTTATTCTTAAAAGTAAGTTTATATATTGCCGAGTCTTATTTCGTATTTTATTTATTCCAAATAACATTATACATAATATAGGGTCCGCCAACTAACGTTTTTTTTCCAACTATTCAACCGTTGGACTATTATTTGTGGAGTGCTCTCAGCAGCCATTTGAATGAAATTATTTTCCATTATTAAACGGAAGGATTGTACTTTCAAATAAAAAAAAATGAGAAAATATTCAGTAGTTTTTTAAGCATTTTCAATAAAAAAAATTATTTTGCGGACCTTTTTGTATTATCTAACTGCAACCAGCAGTAATTTTTAAAGTATACTTTGGGTAATACCTTTTTACTATCATCCCTAAAGTATGCTTTAAATATTTCCCCCAAATATGTACAAAGAATAGTAATTTTGGGTTATTTTTTTCCAGGGTATAGGAAAACTTGTGATCCTTACATTTTAAGTATAGCATGTGTTCAGCAATATTACTTAAAACACTATGAAGAACATTTTTGTGGAACATGTTAACCCTCTAGCTCCTCAATATAGGGGTCTTTTGGGCCCTTACGTGCAAAATGTACAATGAATAGTAATTTTGGGTTATTTTTTTCCAGGGTATAGAAAAACTCGTGATCCTTACATTGTAAGTATAGGATGTGTTCAGCAATATTACTTAAAACACTATGAAGAACATTTTTGTGGAACATGTTAACCCTCTAGCTCCTCAATAAAGGGGTCTTTTGGGCCCTTACGTGCAAAAGGGTAAAAAACATCCCTAAAACACATCTTTATTATGAATCGGAATAGGAAACCTTGTGATGCTTACATTTTAAGTATAGGATGTTCTCAGCAATAAAACTTAAAACTCTACGAGGAACATTTTTGTGGAATATCTTAACCCTCTAGCTCCTCAATATAGGGGTCTCTTTGGCCCCTTTTATGCAAATGGGTAAAAAAACACTAAGACACATCCTTATGATGAATCGGCATAAGAAACCTTCTGATCCTTTCATTTTAAGTATAGCATGTGTTCAGCAATATTACTTAAAAGACTACGAGGAACATTATTGTGGAACGTGTTAACCCTCTAGCTCCTCAATATAGGGGTCTTTTTGTTCCTTTTGTGCAAATTGATAAAAACACTCCTAAAAAAACATCCTTATGATGAATCGGCATAGGGAACCTTGTGATGCTTAAATTTTAAGTATAGGATGTTCTTAGCAGTAATACTTCAAACACTAAGAAGAACATTTTTGTGGAATATATTAACCCTCTAACTCCTTAATAAAGGGGTATTTTTGGTCCCTTCTGTGCAAATGGATAAAAAACACTCCTAAAACACATCCTTATGATGAATCGGCATAGGAAACCTTGTGATCCTTACATTTTAAGTATAGGATGTTCTCAGCAATAACACTTAAAACACTACGAGGAACATTTTTGTGGAATATCTTAACCCTCTAGCTCCTTAATAAAGGGGTCTTTTTGGTACCATTTTGTGCAAATGGATAAAAAAAACACTCCTAAAACACATCCTTATGATGAATTGGCATAGGAAACCTTGTGCTCCTTTCATTTTAAGTATAGGATGTGTTCAGCAATATTACTTAAAACACTGCGATAAACTTTTTTGTGGAATATTTTAACCCTCTAGCTCCTCCATGTGGGGGTCTTT
Source organism: Polietes domitor (assembly GCA_947397865.1). NCBI lineage: Eukaryota > Metazoa > Arthropoda > Insecta > Diptera > Muscidae > Polietes > Polietes domitor. The sequence continues at coordinate 245,027,111 of OX377618.1, read as the reverse complement.
TTGGTCTCTTGTACAAAAGGGTAAAAAACACCCTTAAAACAGAGGTTTAACGGGTCAAAATTCTCTACAGAAATATTTGTCATAAAATTGTAGTCCGAGTCTCTGAATACACCAAACTCAGAACACGACTAAAATGATAAATTGGCGAATTCTTCTGATGAAGCGGCATAGGAAACCTTATGATCCTTACATTTTAGGAAAAGGATGTGTTCAGCAATATTACTTTAAACACTACGGGCGACATTTTTGTGGAACACTTTTACCCTCTAGCTCCTCAATATAGGGGTCTTTTTGGTCCCCTTTGTGCAAAAGAATAAAAAACAAACCTAAAGCGTGAATTAAACGGGTCAAAATGTTCTACAAAAATATTTGCCATAAAATTCTACTCCGAGTCTTTGAATAAAACAAAAAAGTCAAAACTCAACTTAAATGCCAGAATAATGTCAAAAAGTTAAAATCAAATTTAGGGTTAATTTCGTACTTTTTTCCGAATTGATGCTAAACTGTCCCACAAAACTGAATCTTAGGGGGATGGTGTGAATGGAAAAAATATTCTATGTTGAATTTTGCTATAAGTCACCGAACAAACGAAAGCAATAGATATAATATATATATAAAATAGCTGTAACAATTTGGGCAATTAAACAGGAAACTATTTATTAATATTTTCTTTTTGCTCTTGTCAATTCTATACCGTTATACCGTGAGACAATTTTACATTTTTTATTGAACCTGAACGAGATCTAACTGGAGATATTATGTAGAAAAACTATGTACTAAGTTCTCCATTTGGTGATCTTTTCTCATTTTTACAGGACTCTTAATTCCCAAAGGATATAGATGAATATATAGATAATTTATTTTCATACTTTTACGAGTCATGCAAATGCGATATGGGTATCAAATGGACGAGAGGAAGATCTGTTAAAAATACATTAAATTTCATTCTTCAATCTGAGTTTAGTATTAACATTTATTTCAGATTTCCTTCTTAAAAAGTAAAAATTTATTTTTTTTTAGTTTAGTTTTAAAGGGGGAAATTTGATAATGTTAATTGTTAATGCTAAACTAATACAGATACAAGAATGAAATTTAAGTATTTTTAATTGACAATCTTACCGCAAAAGTACGAAAATAAATTATTAAAACATATATATCCTTAACAAGTAAAACATGTATTAAAAAAAGGGGAAATTTGGAATGGTTGTTCATTCCAAACTAATATAGATTGAAATATGTAATATAAAGTATTTTTAAAATAAGGATACTCGTCTTTCATTTGATACCCACATCACCTTTGCATAACTCGCAAAATGAACTAATGAACTAAATTATCTTTAGCAACTAAAACATGAATATACTATATAAACAAATGTGGGGAAATTTGGAATGATTGTTAATTCTAAACTAATATAGATTGAAGCATATAATATAAAGTATTTTTAATAGAGATACTACTCTTTCATTTGATACCCATATTGTCTTTGTAAGACTATCAAAAGTATTAAAATAAATTATTAGAACACCTATACCCTTAGTAAAACATGAATAAACTAAATAAAAAATGGGGAAATTTGGAATGGTTGTTAAATCTAAACTAATATAGATTGTAGCATATAATATAAAGTATTTTTAATAGAGCTACTTCTCTTTCATTTGATACCCATATCGCATTTGTATGACTCGCAAATGTACGAAAATAAAATATTAGAACATTAACAAGTATTAGTATTAACAAGTAAAACATGACTAACTAAATAAAGGGGGAAATTTGGAATGGTTGTTAAATCTAAACTAATACAGATACAATGTCATATTGTAAAGTATTTTTAACAGATATCATTTTCTTTCATTTGATACCCATATCGTTTTAGTATGTCTCGTAAAAGTACGAAAATAAATTACTAATATATATATATACTCTTAACAAGTAAAACATTAATAAACTTATGGGAGAAATTTGGAATGGTTGTCAATTCTAAACTAATATAGATTGAAGCTTCTAATATAAAGTATTTTTAATAGAGCTACTTCTCTTTCATTTGATACCCATATCGCCTTTGAATGACTCGCAAAAGTATGAAAATAAATTATTAGAACATCTATACCCTTAGCAAGTAAAACATGAATAAACTATATAAACAAATGGGGGGGATTTGGAATGGTTGTCAATTTAAACTAATATAGATTGAAGCTTCTAATATAATGTACTTTTAATAGAGCTACTTCTCTTTCATTTGATACCCATATCGCCTTTGTATGACTCGCAAAAGTATGAAAATAAATTTTTAGTGAATAAAGTGAATAAACTATATAAAAAAGGGGGAAATATGGAATGGTTGTCAATTCTAAACTAGTATAGATTGAATCATGTAATATAAAGTATTTTTAATAGAGATACTATTCTTTCATTTGATACCCATATCGCATTTATATGACTAGCAAAAGTATAAAAATAAATTATTAGAACGTTATATCTTTCGGAAATTAATCAAAATGGACAACTGTTTCATAGTGTCCAACATATCCAACATAAGAGAATGAATATTCTTGCCTTTATAGAGTTCGTCATTCTTTTTTACCCCCCTCTTCAGAATCTTGTTAGTTTCATTTTGCTCCACTGTGTAAACACCAAAAATACACATTTATCGTTTTTGAAATCGAGTGTAATTGTACTAAAAAACCCAGCCCGGCCGGCCGGCCGGCTTATGATAAAGGCACCAAATGTGTGTGAGACGATTTGGGGTGGGTGTTATTGGAGACAGGTTTCACAACAACATTCCCCCCTTCCCTCCTCAATTTTTATTGTAACAATTCTACTGAAATGTGAACAAATTTTCCAAGAAGCAACAACTTGTTGCTTTTGGAAGACTCTTCAAAATATCTGTGTGTTTTCTAAATCAATGTCAAAATTACTTGGAATCTTTCAAATGGTTGTCCGAAAATTGGAATAAGGAAACTTCTCCTGTCTCCTGCCTGTGACGTTTAGCAAGCTGGCTGACTGATAGATATTTGGGAAATGGTTTTCCACGTCATCATTAATTAAATTTTTGTCAGAAATGTCCGAACCAATATGACCAGAGAGATAGTATAATTGGAAATAAATTACCTACTTAAGTTGTGTAAAATGAGCCCTGGTGTTGTGTTGTGTCATGACATCACTGTCAGTCAGTCATGTCGATGGATGGATACACCCCAACCAGCCAACCAACCAACATAACCTGTCTGATCTCTTCCTGTGTAATAACAACAACAACAACCGAGATATTTATTGTAAAGATGAACTGACTCTGACTGTCTGTCTCGTCACTTTTAATACATCATCTACATCTATCGTTTTACGTTTGCTTTGTGTTACTATGTCCATAGTTACTTATGTAAATTAAGCCGCATCGATAGAATTGTTTTATACTTTTGATTCTTTGTAAGGGAAACAAAAAATGTGGGAGGCCCATCCAGTATCTATATTAATGTCGCGTAAGAGAAATAAACAAAAATCGATTAATTTTGTAGAACGAAACACTAGTTTACAATCATTTCATCCCGAAATTGTGAAACTTGTTAATATACTTTTTGTACCAAAAAAATATAAACTGGCTGAGAGCATAGCAAACCTTGTGATCCTTGCACTTTAAGCATAGGATGTGTTCAGCATTATTACTTAGAACCATTTTAACCCTAAAGCACCACAAAATAGAGGTCTTTATGGTACCTTTTGTGCAAAAGTGTAAAAAAAACACCCCAATTTGGGGGTTTAACGGTTCAAAATGTTCTACAAAAATAGTTGCCATAAAATCCTACTCTGAGTCAAAAATTTAGAGGAGGTCAATATTTTCTTCATCCACTTTGCACTATTTTACAATCATTTCGTGCCAAAATTGTGACACTTTTTAATGCAATTTTTTTTGTCCAAAAGTCGAAAAAAATATATAAACTGGCTGAATGACTGACTGATCACTGTCCAGCCATTAGGTCTGTAGATTTGGGATAAAAAGGGATTTTTCGAACTTTTAAGGGGTAAAATAGGGAAAGGAATAAAAATGGTACACTCTTCTTATAAAGTGAACGTGTGCCAAAAAGTGATTTTTAGAGGGTGATTTTTTCGAACTTTTATATGGTGAACTTTTCGAACTTTCGGTGAGAAATAGGGCAAGAAGGCATGAAAATAGTGCCACTCAAATGGATGAAGCTGGAATCGTGAATTTTGCTGTTTATATTCCACAAATAGCATAGACGAGAAAAATAGAGGATTTTTTTAAGAACAAATTAGAGGGAAACGGTATAAAAATGGTACCAAAAATCGGCTGAAGGTGGAATCATGAAATTCGGTGTGTATATACTGACTGAATGTGTAGACACAACATATAAAGCATTTTTTCAAATTTGTACTTTTAGAGAAAATGTAAAGAAAGGGACAAAAATGGTACCTTCCAAAGTATGACAGCTTGAATCGTGAAATTCGGTATATGAACATTCAAACTTTTCGAAATTTGTACTTTTAGGGAAAAAGTGGAGCGAAACGGGATAAAAATGATACATACCACAATATGGCTATAATCGTGAAATTCGGTTCGGTTCGGTCCTCTGACAACGTAGACGCGGAATATAAATGGATTTTTTGAAATTTTTATTTTTAGGCAAAGTGTGGCGAAAGGGGATAAAAATGGTACATACCAAAGTATGACAGCTAGAATCATGAAATTCGGTATGTACAATCAACTGGCCACGTAGAAGCGCATTGTAAATGGATTTTTCGAAATTTGTACTTTTATGAAGAAAAGTGTGACGACGAAAGGAGATAAAAATGGTACCAAACTATTGCAGCTAGAATAACAAGTTCAGATTATACATTCCTCCGAAAGCAATATTAATTGATTTTTCTAATGTTGCTCTTTAAGTGTGAGACGGGACAAAAAAGCTTTAAAATGGTAACAAGATAAGTGTAACAGATATAATCGTGACGTTTAGAGTATCCATTCCTCTGAAAATGTAGATGCGCCATATAAAATGATTTTTCAAAATTTTTTACTTTTAATGGAAAAGTCTGGCGAAAGGGGGATAAAAATGCTACATACCAAAGAAAGGCCTGTAATCGTGAAATTTCATCTGGTCGTGTAGATGCTCAATATAAATGAATTTTTCGAAATTTGTACTTTTATGGGGAAAATTGTGACGATTATACAGGGTGATTTTTTAAGAGCTTGATAACTTTTTTTAAAAAAAAAACGCATAAAATTTGCAAAATCTCATCGGTTCTTTATTTGAAACGTTAGATTGGTCCATGACATTTACTTTTTGAAGATAATTTCATTTAAATGTTGACCGCGGCTGCGCCTCAAGTGGTCCATCCGCTTAGTCCAATTTTGGCATTTCCACGTTTTTGAGTAACAGAGGCCCAATTGCTGCGAACGGCGACGAATCGATAATTGATGGTCATCATTAACATTGGCCGATACAGCTGCGATATTTTCTTCAGTTCGTACTCTACGTAAGCGTCTTGGTGGTTTAATGTCCAACAATGTAAATTTGGTGCGAAATTTAGTCACAATAGCCCGAATAGCCGCTTCAGTGGGTCGATTAAACTGACCATAAAATGGAAGCGTGCGATGAACTTTCTTAACAGAGCACGCATTTTGATAATAAAATTCAATGATTTGCAAGCGTTGCTCGTTAGTAAGTCTATTCATGATGAAATGTCAAAGCATACTGAGCATCTTTTTCTTTGACACCATGTCTGAAATCCCACGTGATCTGTCAAATACTAATGCATGAAAATCCTAACCTCAAAAAAATCACTCTTTACAAATTATACCAACCATTTTTATAGACGTGCAATATAAATGGATTTTTCCGAAATTTGTATTTTTAGAGTAATTGTGTGGCGAAAGGGGATAAAAATGGTACCTGCCAAAATTTGTAAATTAGGTAAATTCATCTGATCTCGATATAAATGCATTTTTCAAAATATGTACTTTTAAAGGAGAAGTGTAGCGTAACGGGATAAAAATGGTACATACTAAAGTTTGGCAGCTAGCACGTAGACGCACAATATAAATGGATTTTCAAAATTTGTATATTTAAGCAGCAGTGTTGCAGCTAGAGCCGTGAAATTTGATGGAAGGCCGAAAAAAGGGGATAGCAAAGTATCTGCAGCCTGTATCGCGAATTTTGATGTGTATTAGGGTGGGTCTTATCGCGAATTCTGATGTCTATTAGGGTGGGTCTTATCGCGAATTTTGATGTGTATTAGGGTGGGTCTTATTTTTTTAAGAAACAAATAATTTTTTTAATTTTTGTTAATGTTTTGTAAAAGCTAACGAGCTTAGAAAATTGTATGGCTGTGTGTATAGGTTGTCGCTAATGACATTGAGAATTCTTCCAACATTATTGATTTTGATCAAATTTATATAACTTTGTCATGTAAAAGATATTGAGATTTTTTTCAGTTGATCTCCTTTCAAAAAATCTTTTCTTCAAAAATAAAGTATTATTTTTTCGAAAAATTGAATTAAAAAATACATTTGTATTTGTTAGTTGTGATCTAAATACCCCGAAAAATTCAAAAATGGTATTTTCAGTAATTTCTGAGATAACTGAAAAAATGTGGAAATATTCAAGTGTATTTATAATTTTCAATGTTCGTTGTTAGCACTATCTAAACATTAATGAAAAAAAATAATATATATATATATATATATACTTCTTTCCCAAGGGTCTTAATGAAATTCCGTTTGGGCCCGTAAAGAATCCAAAAAAAAGTGTGAATATTTCCCTGACAACGTAAATGGATTTTTTTTAAATTTGATCTTATAATGGGTACAAAAAGATAAAAAGACTACAAGATAAGCACAAGGATAAAATGCCTAAAGATCGATAGATAGAGAACATCAAAATCAGAGATACAAGCCGACCGATTTTAAGCCGACAAGCCGCCGCCGCCGCATGTTTCTGCACGAGCCGCGCCGCCGCCGATTTCATCGGCTCAAATTGACTCAACCACGCCGCCGATTTCATCGACTCATATCGACTTCAACCACGCCGCCGTGATTTGACGGAGTTTTAACTCAGTCAAATCTTACTACCAAAATAGACAACCCACTTAAAATTACACAAGAAAATATAAATGTCAACTTAGACAACTTGCTGCTGTGAAATATATTGATCTATCTTTCATTTATATAAGTCAATTCCAGTACGTGTGGCCATGTGTTTCTATAAATAACAATAACTATAGTGCTTCTTTAGTGTGTCAAAGTAGGTAGAGTAATATCATTCTTTGGAAGGATTATGATATTCAAGAACGTCAAATATGCCTCACATGAAAAGCTGTAATTGCAAAAATATTTATATATTTATCCATATTATACATTTTGGGAATGGATTCCTTCTCCCAAAAAATAATTGTATGAGTTAACAATTATGGTATCCAACCGATTAAATTTTATTCGACTAATCGAATAATTTTTCAAATATTTGTTCGAATAATAAAAAATCATGATTTTCGAATAACGAATATTTCGAATAAATTGTCCCAAATAATCGAATAGTCGATATTATAAGTTTTGCCTTAAAAAACTAATGAAATCATCGTATGCTTTGTATGATAAATTGATTTTGAATAGCCAGTTAGCTCTATTTGGCTACACCAAATATAAAACCACAATTTCTATTTTTGATTTGTATGCTCCACATATATTAAAATAACGATTTATGCGACTTCATTTATAGTAAGAAGAATAGTAATTTCATAGAATAGTAAATTCATAGAATAGTAAATTCATAGAATAATAAATTCATAGAATAGTAAATTCATAGAAAAATTGAGGTTAACACCGTGATAATAAAGTCAGTTCTGTTATAAATCATATGATCCATATTCGAAAAAAGTCAATGGATAACTTCTGATATTATGCTCATTTTAGGGAAGGTTCTTTATTTTGATAAGATATTAAGTTTTTTGTCAACTTCTAATGAATTTCGAATTTGATGTTACAATTTTTAAATTAAATCAGATACATTATAAACGTTCAATATATAGTTGAACTACCCGTAAACTGCCGTGTCTTGTCTATATAACTCTAATTAATTATATTTTATTTAAGTGGACAATTGTTCGCTTAATCGGTTAATAGAATAACTCTCGACTTCATTATTCGATTAATTGGAAATTTTTTGTTTTCAAATAAACGAAAAATCGAATAACATAAAAGTTAGAATAATTGGATACCCTAATACAATATTAAATTATTGGAACATTGGCTAATATTAACGAATATTGAACTACTTGCCAAAAAATAAAAGAAAATTGTTCCTTCCAAATAGGTGTATTCGAATGACAGAACGAGCCGGCAAATCAGCCGAAAGCCGCCGCCGACCCATTTTGAACAGCGCCGCCGCCGCCGATAATTATGGTTCGGCTTGTAACTCTGATCAAAATGAGAAGAAAATTTGGTGTGTTTGCAATCGATATTTCGCTTAGTTTTCGAGTTAACGGATTTTATCGATTTTTTTCTATCCAGTGGGCTCAAAATTAGAAAATAGAATAGAGAATAGAATGTATAACTGCCATAGCAATCGATAACTTGCATGGTTTTTTATTTAAAACAAAAATCACATATATAGCAGCCAAGGAAATTAATAGAAAATGAATAATATATGCTCTTCAAAGTAAAAAGAAAAATCATTAAAAAAATCTAACGACCTTTTTAGTAATTGATTAGTAGTCGGTAACTTCCAAAGTTTTCAATTGTGAACATTCTATAAAAAATTGTGTGTATTTTTATTAAAGTAAAATTAAAAAGTACATGTATACCTACAAAGGAATTAAATGACAAAAATTACACTGTTCAAAAAATTAAGAATTTTTTATGTATAGAGATCCTATAATTCTGAAAGGGCGTGCTGAGAGTAGACCATTTTTGCAGAATAAAGTCTGAGTTTCTTTTTACAGTGGGTCAAAGATATAATTTTTTGGTCGAAGGGAGCATTATACTAAGTGAAAATATGTTGTAAGTTAATGTCTGAGAGAATTTTCAGAGGATTGTCAGAGGTATACTGTGGAATTTTATGAAGGTCATTGTTGTCTTTGAACCCTTTTTTTTGAGAAAATGAAAAAAAGTCATTTCAAAAAAGAGCATTTATGGATTAAAATGTTCTACGAAAAAAAATTTCGGGAAATTTCAGTGGTGGTCACCAAAGACAAAGTTGTAAATAAAGCTCTTCAAATTAAATACCAATGTACAAGCCAATTTATCCAACCAAATTACTAGGGTTAAAATTCTTTCATGTTTTTTGGACGATCAATTTTTTTCGTCTAAGCTATATTTTGCTATTTCAAGTTTTTAAATTCATTTTAAGTGTACAAAATATGGCGGGTTTCGCCACGTCACTTCCAGTACCTCCCACACAAATCACCATAACATTCTATACTTTTATATTTGGCAATACTTTAATAGAAGTTACATTTAAATGGAATATGGTATAGGGTGCGGCAAAGGTCGCGAAGGGATTTGCAAATTAATAACTTTTCTAATTTAATGTTTCCCTTTTTTTCTTTTTAGGACTTGTAAAATAAATCTGGGAGATTAAAAATGGAAAGTTGCAACGTTATCCAACGAACCAGAATTTTCTATTGAACATCAATTTGAACGTTTAATTTCCAACAATTCAGCATTCAATTGGTCGGCCGGTTCGCTGAATTTAACAGCACCTGATTATTTCCTTTGGGGATATTTAAAAGAGAGGGTGTATATCAATAAACCCAGAACCCTTGAATAGCTGAATGAGAATATTCGAGCCGAAATAAAAAATCTGCAGATATTATTATTATTATTTTGCAAGAAAAATAAATTTAAATTAAAAATTAAATAAGTTATGATTGTTTTAAACTTCTTGGCGACTTTTGCCGCACCCTGTATCTCCCACACAAAGGTGCATACGTTTTTATTGAAATAAAACCGATATAACTTCCGTATGGACAACCAAAATCATTTGCAATTTGATACTTGAAAATGTTTTTATAATCACTTTAAATATAAAAAATAATTATGCTCTGGCCACGCCCCTTCTAGTACCTCCCACACGATTGTCTCTATCCTAGGTAAAATTAAATCCTTCATAACTTTTATACTTGCGCCTGGAATCCAGTGTGGCTTGATTTTTGATCATGTTTTTACTGAGGCCAAGAACCTGGCCTAAGACGAGCATCTATTGAAGACATATTTCTACCTGAAATGACAATTTAATAAATAAAATATTTCAAAATATTCCCAAAGCTTATAAATGCTACATTAATTGTTATTGCATCATTTTTATTCGAAATTTGACCCACCCACCGTGAGCTTTAGATATAATTTTCGCAATATATTATTTATTAAACTAGTGTTATTTAATATGCAACAGAATAACATCTGTCTTATTTAAACCATTTGAACTTTTAACCTTAAACTACTGAAGGCACTGAATATATTGGTACAGCAAGTCATCAAATCTGTTTTTAAATTTTAGCCCCTTTAAATGAAAAAAAAAGAAAATGAAAACGAAAAAAAAAAACAAATAAATAATTGACCTATAACACACAAAGAAGAGAAGAAAAGGAAGAAGAAGAAAAAACAGTACATGCTGCTACTAATTTATTTATATGATAAAGAGTGATTTTTTTGAGGTTAGGATTTTCATGCATTAGTATTTGACAGATCACGTGGGATTTCAGACATGGTGTCAAAGAGAAAGATGCTCAGTATGCTTTGACATTTCATCATGAATAGACTTACTAACAAGCAACGCTTGCAAATCATTGAATTTTATTATCAAAATGCGTGCTCTGTTAAGAAAGTTCATCGCACGCTTCCATTTTATGGTCAGTTTAATCGACCCACTGAAGCGGCTATTCGGGCTATTGTGACTAAATTTCGCACCAAATTTACATTGTTGGACATTAAACCACCAAGACGCTTACGTAGAGTACGAACTGAAGAAAATATCGCAGCTGTATCGGCCAATGTTAATGATGACCATCAATTATCGATTCGTCGCCGTTCGCAGCAATTGGGCCTCTGTTACTCAAAAACGTGGAAATGCCAAAATTGGACTTTCCGAATGGACCACCTAAGACGCAGCCGCGGTCAACATTTAAATGAAATTATCTTCAAAAAGTAAATGTCATGGACCAATCTAACGTTTCAAATAAAGAACCGATGAGATTTTGCAAATTTTATGCGTTTTTTAAAAAAAAAAAAGTTATCAAGCTCTTAAAAAATCACCCTTTATTTATACTATATACATACGAGTGAGTATAAACAACTTTATATAGGCACTGAACGAAACATGTGCGAATGTTGTAGTATATAGCTACACTAAATAATATACCCAGCGAAGATTTTAGCAAAGTTTGCTATAATATAGAAATTAAGGAAATATATTCTTCAAAATGGGAAAATCCGTATTTGAATTTCAGTGGATTTCTTTTATTTAAATCAACCAGTCCATCAATTTGAGATGGATGGCTTAATAAGACTTCCCCAATAAATAACAATTTCTTTACTATTTCAAAACTCAAAAAGTTTGCTGGGTTGCTTGCCGCCATACAATGCACAACAACTGTTGCCTTTAAACAAGTTGTAATTATTATTGTTGTCGAATAACTCGTTGTATTGTTGTCCATAAACCGCGTAACACTTTAATTAATACTTAAAACAACAACTTAGAGCGACCGACCGACCATAGCAGAGACAGTAAACGACCAGGGGAATATGGACGCAGCAGCAGCAGCGGCTGATACAAAAAACAAAATCAGCAGCAGCTCTAATCACTCAAATGGAAATAAAAGTTGAACGAAAAGAAAAAAATAACAACAACATTAGAAGTGTTTTTTCTCATATCTTCAAACAAAAATATTAACAAAACCATGGTAGCAGAGCGTTGTAAAGTTTGACAAAAAGCGTTAACAACAAAAGTTGTGTTAAGAGGGATTAGATTTTTCTGTAGCAAAAAAAAACACAGCCATTGTAGTGCTCTGTGCACATTTGTCTGTTCAACAAACAAACAAAAAATAATTGCTATAAGTGAGCTGAAGTCGAGGTTTGACGAAACATGATGAACGTTATTCACTCGGAAGAAAAAGTCGGACGATAGAAAGAATCATCAACTAAAAGCAGACTCATTCATGTGTACATTATTTTTTGCCGGTTAACGTTTTGATGTGATGATTGATACTTGTTGTATGCTTTGCTGATTAACAACAATTATGCTTGGTTGCTGATTTTGCGATTTACTTTCGTTTTTTAATTACACGTTTTGCTTGTGCAAAGTGAAGATTTGTGTGTTATAATTCCGAGGAGGGGTGGTGTTGAAAAAGAAGCTACACGCGATAATAAAAAGCAAAACAAATACGAGAAGTTTAAAATAGAGGCAAAACAGAATAGTTTGGGTACTCTATAGCACAGAATGAGGCAATTAATTTAATCAATTTAAGATCAATTTAATCAATTTAATCACTTTTAAACAATTTTCAACAATTTAATAAATTTTCAACAATTTAATCAATTTTCAACAATTTAATCAATTTTCAACAATTTATTCAATTTTCAACAATTTATTCAATTTTCAACAATTTAATCAATTTAATCAATTTAATCAATTTAATCAATTTAATCAATTTAATCAATTTAATCAATTTAATCAATTTAATCAATTTAATCAATTTAATCAATTTAATCAATTTAATCAATTTAATCAATTTAATCAATTTAATCAATTTAATCAATTTAATCAATTTAATCAATTTAATCAATTTAATCAATTTAATCAATTTAATCAATTTAATCAATTTAATCAATTTAATCAATTTAATCAATTTAATCAATTTAATCAATTTAATCAATTTAATCAATTTAATCAATATAAATTGATTAATCATTTTTTAATCAATTAATTTGTTCGTAATGTGTTACAAACGTAATGTCATAGTCAACTGTACCCTTTACATATTGTGCAGGGTATAATACAACAAGTCTAGATATGTATCACGATACTCGTTTGCTCGTTCGTTCCAGATGCGATATTATAAACAAATTGATGGATGGTGGTCTGCTACGATATTTCACACACGCCAAATAAAATTCCATGGACAATCAACAAAACGACGGCCAAGAGTGAAGGGGTTACGAGACGAATATCGATCGGCGGTTGTGCAAAACACACGAAGCAGCAGAAGAAGGAGAAGAAGAATAACCAACAAGATAAGATATAACAAATAAAATCAAACGAAAAAAAGTATACAATTCTTTGTGTTTATTATTATTATTGTTGAACAAAAACCACCAGAGACAATCCACAGAGTACAAAACGAGCGCCGAGTACGCAAGCTTTAACGTTTAACAGCGACGGAGGGGCTTGGGTATGGAGAGTGAGTAAAAGAGATGACAGTTTGATATATTCACATTATTATTCACATTATTTATTTAATCAGCGTTTATACAGAGCGGCGATAAGAGCATTGTCCATAGATGGAGACTTGAGAAAATGCAAACTTCACAGAAATAACGATAAGTTATGATTTTGACTGACCGGAAATGAATGCAAATATTTATGCCGTTAAGTTTACTCAAAAAGGTTTGGTTTGTTTTCAAATAATACATATATTATATTCAAATATTTTTAATGTTTTCCACATCTAATCTCAATAAGGTGGGGATTATATCCGATCTTAATACCCATGGTATTTTATTTAACTCCATAGAAAAGCTTTAGACAGTGCAGTCACATCCCAGAGGAGGAAATTGCCTAAAACTCTGGAAATGCTGTCATTTATATACATATATGTGAACCAAGTGCCCTTTAATTGATATAATTCGATTACTGGCATTTTTTCCATAATGTTTAAATCAATTAAAACAATTTATGAATTAAAATTTCAATTGAATTAATAAATATATTAATTGAGCAACTTCCAGGGTCATTAATTAATTCTTAATAGAATTAACTAATTTTTTAATTGAAACTTGACTGTCATTCTTAATAGAATTAACTAATTTTTTAATTGAAACTTGCCTGCCATTAATTAATTCTTAATAGAAGCAACCAATTTTTTAATTGAAAATAATTCTTAATAGAATTAACTAATTTGTTAATTGAACCTTGAATGTCTTTAATTAATTCATAATAGAAACAATTAATTTTTTAATTGAAACTTGACTGTCATTCTTAATAGAATTAACTAAATTTTTAATTAAAACTTGCCTGGCATTAATTAATTCTTAATAGAATTAACTAATTTTTTAATTGAAACTAATTCTTAATGGAATTAATTAATTTTTTTAATTGAACCTTGACTGTCATTAATTAATTTTTAATAGAAGCAACTATTTTTTTAATTGAAACTTGACTGTCATTCTTAATAGAATTAACTAATGTTTTAATTGAAACTTGCCTGTCATTAATTAATTCTTAATAGAACTAACTAATTTTTTAATTGAAACATGACTGACATTAATTAATTCTTAATAGAATTAACTAATTTTTTAATTGAAACTTTACTGTCATTAATTAATTCTTAATAGAATTAACTAATTTTTTAATTGAACCTTAACTGTCATTAATTAATTCTTAATAGAATTAACTAATTTTTTAATTGAAACTTGACTGTCATTCTTAATAGAATTAACTAATTTTTTAATTGAAACTTGACTGTCATTTATTAATTCTTAATAGAATTAAGTAATTTTTTAATTCAAATTCAATTTTTCCTATCTGCGAATAGGTTTTTTGTTGTTACGCTATTCTCCGATTATTTAGATTCAAACTTTGGCTGAATTGAAAAAACATCCCATAGATGGAGAGAAGTTGCCCCCTCGTTCCGTCCCCGTTTTTTGTTGTTTTTTTATTTAGATCATGTGTAAGTACACTAATGCCCTTATAATTGTATCAACAGAAGAAGGGGATTTTGTCCCTATCTACTGCAACCACTTCCCCTCCCCCATATTTACGGTCGTCATATCGTGATCTAAACATATAAAAAACACAAATAACAAAAACAGCAAAAACGGCAACACAGGAGATGAATAAATCATTGAGCAAAAATACATTTCATACTCCTCTCTTTGTCCTCCCGCGTCCGTCCGTCCGTGTGTGTGTGTTTGTGTTGTCTTCCGTCGTCATTTCGTATCATCGCTTGAACGCAAAAAGGTAGAAAGAACCTCAACAAGAACAACAAAAAAGGAAATAAAAGTACAAAAATAAACAGCAGTATAAAAGAATTATTTGTATTTGAAAGTGAGATACGGTTACGACGAGCTGCTCGCTACATAGATACCGTCCGTCGTCGTCGTCGTGAGTATGTCAATAATTTAATAATAAAAAATTCAATTCACACAACAACGAAAAGGTAAAAAAATATACATACAAACACGCACGGGGCAACGACGAAGAGGAAAGATGAAGAAATTGTGGGCAGCTATGGGGAGGAGGGGCAGGGAGTGCAATTGCCCAGCAATAATTTTACAGAGAAGGTACTTCTCAAGTTTGGGAAGTTTTGCAAAAAGGAAGAATTTCTGGCAGAGCTGCGAGGGAAATTCATAGAATACTCAAGGATTTCATTGTACAGGGTGAGCCAAATAAATATTTTTTATTCGTAAATTGATTATTGAAGTTTCAAGTTGGTGGCTTTAAGTTTAGCATAATATGCCCTACCAATCAATAATAATGCAGTGAGTAAGCTTTGTCACTCTGTAAAAAAACACTGTTGGCAAGTGGGAGGCCACAAACCTTTGGCTGATATATCTCCAAGAAGATATTGCGGCAATACCTTCCAATTATCATTCTGAATGAATCAAAATTATACTTTGTCTTATCTTCCTTTTGTCATCCGGGAGAAATATTGGCAATATTGAAAACAGACTTTGTTGTCTTATTTCGTATGAATATTTGGAAAACGATAAGGAAAATAGTCTTTATATTGGAAATTCGTTTATTTTTTTAACTTTCTTTGTTTTCGCAGTTTTCATCTAGGTCTTTATATGGATATACCATTTGTTATCTTCCAGGTGATATTTTGTGGATAGCGGATAGCAAGTTTTCAAGTGAACAGATGAGAAGACAGTTGGTAAGTTCATAATTTTTACACATGTTTTGGGGTATAATATTTCAACAGACATTCATATTTTTTGCACATCATACTTGTCCACCTTCTTCATGTATCACATCGTATACTTATTCATTTTAATAATATAAAAATATAAAAATATAAAAATATAAAAATATAAAAATATAAAAATATAAAAATATAAAAATATAAAAATATAAAAATATAAAAATATAAAAATATAAAAATATAAAAATATAAAAATATAAAAATATAAAAATATAAAAATATAAAAATATAAAAATATAAAAATATAAAAATATAAAAATATAAAAATATAAAAATATAAAAATATAAAAATATAAAAATATAAAAATATAAAAATATAAAAATATAAAAATATAAAAATATAAAAATATAAAAATATAAAAATATAAAAATATAAAAATATAAAAATATAAAAATATAAAAATATAAAAATATAAAAATATAAAAATATAAAAATATAAAAATATAAAAATATAAAAATATAAAAATATAAAAATATAAAAATATAAAAATATAAAAATATAAAAATATAAAAATATAAAAATATAAAGATATAAAAATATTAAAATGTAAAAATATAAAAAATTGCATTATCTCGTGTTTCTCATTGCTATCTTCTAGGTGATATTTTGGCGATATCGTCCAGATTTCTTCAGAATAATAATCTGGCGATATCGCCTTTCTATCTTCCATGTGATATTTTGGTGATATTATCTAAATTCCTTCGCATGATATATTCCACAATATTGTCGATTTATCATTATATCGATCTGAAGTATTTTAGTAGATATTCTCCTCTTTAATTTGACACCAATACCGTTATCATAGGGTGCGAACAAGTATATATATATTTTTTTGAAAATTGAAAACTAAAAATGCCAAGTAACTCCAATCTGGCAAAATCTCGTCTCAAAAATTTTATTTTCGTGTTACTTTGGGGTATCGCCATGACAGCATACACTTCTTGTATTTCTACCTTTCAGGCGACAGTTTGCCGATATTATCTAGAGTTCATCCTGATAATAATCAGACAATATCGCTGACTTATTATCCAGAATTATTACTTTGGCTTATCGCCCTGGCCCCATAGAATTCTCCAATTGAGGTTACTTTCGCAATACGAAGGATTATTACCGCAATATTAGTTTTCTTCTAGACTTTGCTATTCAACTCAATGTTATATATGTCGATATCGCATTTCTATTCTCCTGGTGATATTTCGGCGATATCATCTAGATTTCTTCGGGGTGATAACCTTAGCAATATTGCCGATTTATCTTCTTAGAAATTTTATTTTCGTATTGCTTTGGGGTATCGCCCTGGCTGCACAAACTTTTCGTATTTCTATCTTCCGGCCAATAATTTAGCGATATCATCTACATTTCTTCCGGATGATAATCTGACAATATCGCAGACTTATCATCCAGAATTATAGCTTTCGGTAATCGCCCTTGCCGCATGTCTATGCGTCATCTATGTCATCTTCCATTGACGTTACTTTCGCAATACGATTGGCTGTTGCCGCAGTATTAGTTTTCTTCTAGGCAATACGATTTCGAATCATTTTCCTACTACTTTACTATTCAACTCAATGTTATCTGGCGATATCGCTTTTTTATCTTCCAGGTTACACTTTGGCGATACCACCTACATTTCTCCCGGATGATAATCTTAGCAATAATTGTGATTTATCATCTTAGAAACTTTGTTTTCGTATTGATTTGGGGGTATTGCCATGGCAGCGTAAACTTCTCGCATTTCTATCTTCCAGGCGATAGTTTGCCGATATTATCTAGATTTCTTCCTTATGATAATCTGGCAAAAAAGTAATCCAAGAGCATCCACGAGTGAAGTTCAATAGGTGTTCTTTGAATAAACAGCTGAAAACGTTAAAAATTCCAAAAACCAGTTAATAAACCCAACATTTCAATTCCAGTGAACGATGAGAGCCCCAAAAGTTTTACGATGAATTTAAAACCAACCTCTGTTGGAAAATATTGCTGGGTATTTGTTTGCTGATAAACTCTTGTTGGCCCAGCTTCCCTCGACCATCCACCCACCTCACACATCACATCACAACATTCTACCAGTTGTTCACATCAAATATTGATGATTTGGAAATGATCGAAGTAAATGTTGCGGAAACATGCCATTGTATTCTAGGCAAAAATTTTCAATTTTTCCCCGATTATCATAAACGACGACACATGCCAGATGTTGACGTTCTGTTTATCTTTTTTCCCCCATTTTATTTTATTTTTTTTCTGCTTTCAAATATGTTAAAATACAGGAATACTGGGTAGATGTGAGTTAGTGTACGCATACATGGTGGCTGACAGACCGTCAGTCTACCTATCTACCTAGCCCATTTTTTTTTCGACACGACTGAAATATTGAAAAAGGTGGGATTGTTTTGTGTGTTGTTAATGACACTTTTGCGAAGGCACCTCCATGTCTGCCTGTTCGTTGTGTTGAAATTTTTAAGGGGCATATTTCCTCCAAAAAAAGTGAACAATTGAAAAGCTTTGTTGATTTGGTGCAAATGACAACATGTTTATTAGGTTGGTCCTCATTTTATCAACTTGGGGAAAAGTTTCAACACCACGTCAACAAATTAGCTGAGCTCTAAATGAATCACGATCTTTTGATTTTAATTCATTATGAATTAGTTAAATTTTGAATTAAATATTTTGACAAAAAAAAAAAAGAATTGAATTAAATTGGAATCAATTCATTTGACCTGATTCAAATTTAATTCATTTCTTTATTTGATGAAAATATTTAATTCCAAATTTTTCATGAATAATTCGCGAATTTATTTATCAAAGAATGATTGGTTTACAGCTCTGCCATTTAGACAACGGGTTCGTAAAGTTCGCAAATGCTGGTCTTCTAATTCTATTATTTTAACCGGCAAGAGAATCGTTTAATTATTTAACAAAAAAAGAGCGCGTGAAACAATAGTTAAAGAAATCGCGCGATTTTACTAAAATATTTTTTCCTTTAATATGTGAAATTTTTTTTTTATATTCTAGGTGGTGATCAGGCGATATCGCATTTCTATCTTCCAGGCGATATTTTGGCGATATCATCTAGATTTCTTCGGGATGACAATCTGACAATATCGCTGACTTATCATCCACAAGAATTGCTTTGGGATTTCTATCTTCCAGGCGATATTTTGGCGATATCATCTAGATTTCTTCGGGATGATAATCTGACAATATCGCTGACTTATCATCCACAAGAATTGATTTGGTGTATCGCCCGGGCCGCACAAACTTTGCCAATTGAAGTTACTTCCGCAATGCGATTGATTGTTGCCGCAATATTTTTTTCTTCTAGGCAATATGATTTCGATTTATGTGTATTAGAGCGGGACAAAAATAGCTCTAAGGTTCATTATTAAAAATTAATGATAAATAATTTTTCCTTTTTGGTTTTCTTTGAAGTGAATATAATAATTATTATACCCTACACCACAGGGTATAATGTCTTTGTGCATTTGTTTGTAACACCCAAAAGCACACGATATAGACCAATCGACTTAGAATCACTTGATGAGTCGATTTAACGGACGGACGGACAGGCGTCCGTCCGTCTGTCCATCTATTCTTGTAATCAAAGTACAGGTCGCACTTGTTGTTAGAACTAAATGAAACTTTGCACAACGAAATTTTATGGGATAAAGACGAACCCTATTTAATTTGAAGAAACTCAGTTCAGATTTTATTCTTTTCGGTCTAGAAACCACATATTTCAACAGATTTTGTTCCCATTTGGCAAAATGTCATATATTTCAACAGATAGGACAGATCGGTTCAGGTTTATATATAGCTTCCATACAAATGTCTCCTCTGATTTGACTTTTAACAGATTGATAATTTCCGTTCTAGAAAAAGCATATTTGAAGAGATTTCTTCAAATTTCAACTCATTTTTCAACGAAAAACATCTATGGCGAAAGTGGGCCACATCGGTTCAGATTTATGTATGTATAGCTCCCATAAGTGTCTCCCCTGATTTGATTCTTTCCGCTCTTGAAACCACATATTTAACAGATTTCCATGAAATTTGGAATAGCGTCTTATGCTAAAAATGGGTCCGGAGGTCGGTTCAAATTTATATAAAGCTTCAATTCAAAGTTTGTGTTCAAATTTTTCTACAAATATGGATAAAAGTATGAAATTTGTAGTATATTCTTCTCTTATAAATGTATCGTATATCACCCGATTCAAATGTAACGACATTTTTATACACAGGGTATAATGATTAAGTGTAGGGTATCATATAGCCAGCCACGCCCGACTTTAACCCTCTTTACTTGATTTTGTTATTGAATTTATTTTAATTTAAATTTAGCTTGAAATAAAAATATACATAATTTTTATAGAATTTGCACAATTGATAACTATGGAAATTATCGATTACTAAGGCAGTTATCGGTAACTGTTTTTAATGTATTTAATGTAAATTTTGTATTTATTATTATTTGTATTTATTTATATATTATTGTTTCTTATTTCTATTTCCAGGCTTTTTAATTTAGTAAGCTTTTATTTTTCAATTTTCCACTTTTTATATTTATTATATTTATTATATATTTTATATTTTAAATATTTATTTTTTATCTTTATATCATTATTTTTATTTTTTAAAATTGTATACATTTTTTTAATTTTCTATTTTTTAATATCTATTTTTTCTTTTATTTCAAACACAGTTAAAAAAACTTTTAAATTAAAAAACAATTTGAAATTTGTAATTTTGGGAAAATTAAAATCATAGCAATGCAATATAATTAAAATTATAACAGTGCAACTGTACCTACCTATTATCTATAAATATAACACTGTCCAAGAATTGTTAATTGCAGCACCCTACTATTCACGATACGATCTTTACGCGCTCACATTTCCAATAGAACTGGACTTAACTGGCACCGCCAACTCTCATTTATACACTTAACGAAATTCTAGTTAGATGCGGGAAATTTGCCGTTGTCACTTGTCCGCAAGTTTCAATTGGATGGAAGCGGGCACATTACTGTATTGGCATCACTGGCGTAGGCAGATGACAGAACAGAGTTGTACTAACGATGACAACGCACTCCCCCTCCCCTCCTACATTCTTTTAAAACTATATCCTTTATAATTAATTCAAATCTTATAATAACTTAAACTTTATCCTAACCCCTTCTACATGGCTAAAAAGGTCCATTTACACAGACGCGACACGAAAGTCGCTAGCGGTTTTGACAGTAGTGTCGTCTCACTCATTCAAATATGAACGTACGAGACGGAACTATTGCCACAGCGATTTGCGACTGTCGTATCGCGTCTGTCTGAATGACCAGACAGCATTGCCAGAGACAATGGAAAATGCGAAATAATATAATTCATTGACAAAGTAAGTATTTTAAGTTTATAACTCTTCATTCTATAATAAGTAAATATCATGATATCTAATAACATCCATTTTTATTTTGATGTAAACAATTTAGGATCGGTGGCATGCAATTTTTTTGTAAAATGCTACCGATACTAATTGCCGAGAGAATATTTACTCTCCATAGCGCTGTCCCAGGCGGTTATAAAAACACCGTTATTAATGATAATGAAATAAAGAAATTCCCGTGTTCAATATTATAAACAAATTAACATTTATACACAAAAAAATTTATAGCATGAATAGATTTATTTATGTACATAAAAATGAAAAAAAAAATCACACAATCGTGCTGTTATCTATACTCAAAATAGTCAAATGTTTAAAGTGAAACAAATAACACTAGTCAACAGTCAAAATGTACTCGGGATGCGATAATTTTTTCTGTGTAGATAACCTTGACATGAGCTCGAAAAACGCAATAAATTTTTTTTTTTTCGTTTGGTTTTTTTTTTATTATTTTTTTTTTAAATTTTAAAAATTTTTTTTTGGTTAATTTGTTTCGTCCGGCATAACTCGGGAACCACTAGCCCGATTTAATTGAATTAAATTTTAAAAAATTTAAAATTACAATTCCCTTAATCTGTTCATATATTGTTTTCCTATACAACCAACAGTTTCCAAGTTAAAAATGAATATATAAAGGAAAAAACTTATTTTTTGCCTAAAAATTTAAAATTTTTTTTTTTAAAAAATCCATAAAAAATCCAAAATGAAAAAAAATGTCAAATCTTATTACTTTTACGTAAAGTCACATAACCTATGAGCAAAATGAGACAAAGATCATGAAAATCGATGCAAGCGTTTCGCTTTTATTCGCAATTGAGTAAAAGTATGAATTTCAAAAATTTAAAAAATTTTTTTTTGGTTAATTTGTTTCGTCCGGCATAACTCGGGAACCACTAGCCCGATTTAATTGAATTAAATTTTAAAAAAATTAAAATTACAATTCCCTTAATCTGTTCATATATTGTTTTCCTATACAAGCAACAGTTTCCAAGTTAAAAATGAATATATAAAGGAAAAAACTTATTTTTTGCCTAAAAATTTAAAATTTTTTTTTTAAGAAATCCATAAAAAATCCAAAATGAAAAAAAATGTCAAATCTTATTACTTTTACGTAAAGTCACATAACCTATGAGCAAAATGAGACAAAGATCATGAAAATCGATGCACGCGTTTCGCTTTTATTCGCAATTGAGTAAAGGTATGAATTTCAAAAATTTGCTCGACATATGCACAACTTTGTCTATGGTAAGGTTTTTTCTTTTTTTTTGATTCTCAGAATTAACAAAACGGAATAAACAAAGGGTTATTTAATTTTTATGATTGCGTAAGCAAAGTAATAAACGCTAATAAATGTGCGTGAACAATTAAAAGGAAAAAAGGAAAGGGGACTTTTTTAATTATTTGGGTTTTCCGTTGGCTACCTGTATGATTTTTTTACAGAAATGCAACCCACATTTAAGGGTGGTCATTATTCGGAAAATTTAAGACTCACACATGGTGAAACAGGTATGTAGCCACCGTAAAAAAATATACACCCATTTATAAGTACCTGTCAGTAAAATACTAAACAATACACAGTATAAATAGGTCTTCATTGATCGATTTTACTCATTCAACAAGTGTCGACGAACGCGATAGTTAAAATGAGCAAACGTTCGCGAGGATTTGAATGCAATACCAATCCAAGTAATTTTTGTTACATGTGCGGAGAATACGTTTCTGAAAAAAACAAGCGTTGTTTTTCACCTAAATTGAGAGATTCATTTGAAGAGAGCTTCAATTTAAAGGTCTCAAACATAGATGAGCGGTGGACACCAAGTGCTCTATGTCCAAGGTGCTACGTACAGCTAGCTGACTCAAGGTAAGTGTAGATTACGAAATTCAAGAACATATATAACTTATTATTGAAATTCTTTCAGACGACAGCCGAGAATCATCATGCCAATGCTTTGGAGAGCTCCGCTTTGCCATGTAACAGATTGCTACTTCTGAAAAAATATACGATGGACTTACGCTGCTGTTTCAACAGTGAATTTTCCAGTGCCATTTTGCGAAGAACCAGTGGACCCGCAACCGTCCGTTTCAAGATGGGCATCTAATAATGAGGCGATACATCCAACATCAGATCCGGAGACAGTAGAAACCACATCAGAATGCGAGTCAACATATACATTGCATGGAGGTCAACGCTTATGTTCCCAAGCAGAACTGAACGATTGGGTAAGAGAATTGAAACTCTCCAAGGAAGATGCAGAGTTGCATGCATCGCGCATGCAACAGTTCGGTTTCTTGGCTCCTGGTGTGGTGACAACAATCTACAGGAAGCGTCATGAACCATACGCAAGGTACTACACAAAAAAAGACAACATCTGTTTTTGTAAGGACATTCCCGGATTATTTGGTGAACTCGGGTACTCTTAAAAAACTTCGTGAAAGCTATCAAAAAAGATGGCGAAGCGTTCGCCTATTTAAAAACCATTTTTCCTCACCTTTCATCGGCAAAGATTAAGGAAGGCGTTTTCGACGGTCCGCAAATTAAAAAGTTGTTGCAAGACCAACAGTTTGAGCACATTTTATCATCAAATGAAGCTGCAGCTTGGAACTCATTTCGGCAAATTGTTTCCGGATTTCTTGGAAACAACAAAAGCTCAAATTACAGAGAGATCGTCGAACAACTACTCCAAAATTATAAAAAAATTAGAGCAAATATGTCGCTTAAGATACATTTTCTACACTCGCACTTGGACTTCTTTCCGGACAACCTGGGCGTTGTGAGTGACGAGCATGGTGAGCGTTTTCATCAGCAAATGAAAGAAATTGAGCACCGATACCAAGGATTTTGGAACGAAGCTATGATGGGGGACTATATCTGGTTCCTGATAAGAGAAACAGACCCACAACAATATAAAAGAAAGACAAAAGCACATAAGTATTTTTTAATTTGAAGGTTTTTATTATTGTGTTTAGATATTTTTTTTTTTAAACTTTTTTATAATTAATTAATGTTGATATCCTTAGGATAATTTCTTGTACATATATCGAATTGTTTTTTAATTTAAAGTCATATATTTTTGTCACCCAAAAATTTTAATTTTTTTTGTAATAAAAAAGAAAAAACCTTACCATAGACAAAGTTGTGCATATGTCGAGCAAATTTTTGAAATTCATACCTTTACTCAATTGCGAATAAAAGCGAAACGCGTGCATCGATTTTCATGATCTTTGTCTCATTTTGCTCATAGGTTATGTGACTTTACGTAAAAGTAATAAGATTTGACATTTTTTTTCATTTTGGATTTTTTATGGATTTAAAAAAAAAAAAATTTAAATCTTTAGGCAAAAAATAAGTTTTTTCCTTTATATATTCATTTTTAACTTGGAAACTGTTGCTTGTATAGGAAAACAATATATGAACAGATTAAGGGAATTGTAATTTTAAATTTTTTAAAATTTAATTCAATTAAATCGGGCTAGTGGTTCCCGAGTTATGCCGGACGAAACAAATTAACCAAAAAAAAATTTTTTAAATTTTTGAAATTCATACCTTTACTCAATTGCGAATAAAAGCGAAACGCGTGCATCGATTTTCATGATCTTTGTCTCATTTTGCTCATAGGTTATGTGACTTTACGTAAAAGTAATAAGATTTGACATTTTTTTTCATTTTGGATTTTTTATGGATTTTTTAAAAAAAAAAATTTTAAATTTTTAGGCAAAAAATAAGTTTTTTCCTTTATATATTCATTTTTAACTTGGAAACTGTTGCTTGTATAGGAAAACAATATATGAACAGATTAAGGGAATTGTAATTTTAAATTTTTTAAAATTTAATTCAATTAAATCGGGCTAGTGGTTCCCGAGTTATGCCGGACGAAACAAATTAACCAAAAAAAAATTTTTAAAATTTAAAAAAAAAATAATAAAAAAAAAACCAAACGAAAAAAAAAATTTTTATTGCGTTTTTCGAGCTCATGTCAAGGTTATCTACACAGAAAAAATTATCGCATCCCGAGTACATGAAATTTTTTTCAATTTGTTGACTAGTGTAATCAGTAAATTTTTACCACCAATATTTTTTAAACGAAACCACAACTGCTATTTGGACAAGTAGCCCAAAAATAAATATATTTTTGCAAGCAAATATATGGCAATAAAATATTTTTGGTCAATATTGCCGTGATGAAAAGAATAA
This sequence comes from Polietes domitor, assembly GCA_947397865.1. NCBI lineage: Eukaryota > Metazoa > Arthropoda > Insecta > Diptera > Muscidae > Polietes > Polietes domitor. Next base: position 245,001,337 of record OX377618.1, on the reverse strand, counting down.
TTTTCATTAATTTCTATTTCTTATATTAATTTTTTTTTTAATACTTTATTTTTATTTATATCGTTAAATAAAATATATAAAATATTTTATTAATATTTTATTTATTTTAGAACAACATATCGCCAATATTTCTCCACGATGAATAAAGGAAGATATAACAAAATATAATTTTCATTCATTTCTTCAAAATGATAAATGGAATATATTACCGCAATATCCTCGCTACAACTATTTCGATGATATATCTCCAAGAGGGTATTGCAGCAATATCTTCCAATTATCATTTTGAAGAAATTAAACGAATTCATATATTGGCTATATTGAAAAAGATTGGATTTTATTGTCATATTTCGAAAACAATTAAAGATAATTGTCTTTTTATTGGAAATTGATAAATTGTAAAATGAAATGGCACGCTATTTGGCGCCAGGCAAGTGAAAGATTTGTTGCAGGAATAAAAAAGTTTTAAATGAATTTGATAGTCAAGTTTTCAAGGGAACTGATGAGAAGGCAAGTGGTACATGTTACACATGCTTTGGGTATAACATTTTCTCAGACAGTCATTCATATGATGTTGCACATCAGAATATAGGGGACACGATCTCAAACTGCTGTTATGTGACCAAGGAGAATCCATCGATTCAAATTAAAACTTCATTAAAAGGGATTGTGAATAATATATCTTGTAGTACATGCATTTTGCTTTATTTTATTTTCAGCTATATGATTTTGTTCTATCCCCACACTGTGAATTTGATCATCCAGGTTCGAATTAATGCTGGTACTAATAGCATTGGTATAATTTATGCTAACTATTTGATAACATTAAATTCCTCTGATTTACTATTTACTTTTTAATTCTTAATAGTTTTATGTTTTATTATCATTTATGTTGTTATAGTGGCTCTTCATTTATCAATTCTTGTGATTATTATTAATTAAAAAATATTCCCCTTTTGATTGAATTAAAAAATGAAAAATAGCATTTTGATATTCTATGTGATAATCTGCCGATATCGCATTTTTATCTTCCAGGTGATATTTTGGCGATATCATCTGCATTTCTTCCGCATGATAATCTGGCTTTATCGCGTTTCTATCTTCTAGGTTATATTTTGACGATATCATCTAGATTTCTTCGGAATGAAAATCTATATATAACATCGAGGTTACTTCCACTATACGAATATGATTGTTGTCGCAACACTATTTTTCTTCTAGTCAATACGAATCAATCAATTTTAATTTAATCAATTTTATATTACTTTGATTGTAATTTATATTATATATTTTATTGTATATTAAACATGTGCAGAAAAAAATTTTACACAAATATTAGCATACCTAACGTGACCATCTCTTATTGGGCAAAAAGCGGGATTTGGAGGGATTTTGTAGAAAAATAAAGCGGGATCGCGAAAAACTAAGCTATATGATGCATTATAAATTAAAGTGGTTACGTTTAAATATTTATGACTGGCTGGCTTTGTTGGTGTGCAAAACAAAACAGATATTTTCCAAATTCGTACTTTTAGATTCGCAAATGGGAAAAGGAGGCAGATGGTGCCAATCAAACGGCTCTATCTGTAATCATGAACTGTTAGAATTGTAAATAGTTAAAATTGATTGAGAGGCATCGCTTTTTCCCTAACAAGAACTTAAAATAACTAAATAAAAATAAACAATTTTTAGGGTATTTAAAGACATCTTTCGTGGTTGCTGCAGGAATATTCTTTAAAATTATTTAACTTCTACGCAAAGTTGAGAGCCAAGAATCGGTAATACTCCATGGTGGAGGGTATATGAGATTATGGTATTATATTATTATAGTATTTCTTTATAATTTGTCCTAAAAAGGTAAAAAAGTCTACACATAGTTTGTATTTAATATTATTGTTTAAATAGCTTACTATTAGGCTACAATTCCATGGGTCTATATTTTGTTAGTAGTAGAAATAGAGCTCTACAAGTCAGACAAACGAATATATTATTTTTTACCAGTATAATTCAAATTTTTAAGTGAACATTTTTAATTGAAAATGTCCCAAAAATAATGTAAAACGAAAAAGGTGTCCCTATTATGCGAGATGGAAAATTTAAGCGGGACTGGGCATCAAAAAGCGGGATGGATGGTCACCTTAAACATGCCCGAAGAAGTGAAAACGATACTAATCTTGTAATTTACATGATTTTACATGGGATTGTAAGTCATAGGAGGGATGTCCTTTATTTTGAAATACTTAAAAGTTAATTTGAAGTTGTGGCCAGAGTTACAAGCCGAACCATAATTATCGGCGGCGCTACCCAAAAAGGGTCGGCGGCGGCGGATGAATATGGATGAATTTAATAAATTTTTGCAATTACAGCTTTCATTTGAGGCATATATATTCATATTTTATATTTTCTTTTGTAATTTTAAGTGGGTTGTCTATTTTGGTAGTAAGATATCGGCGGCGTGGTTGAACTCGATATAAGCCGATGAAATCGGAGGCGTGGATGAAGTCGATGTGAGCCGATGAAATGCGGCAGCGGCGCGGCTCCTTCAGAAACGTGCGGCGGCGGCTTGTCGGCTTCAAATCGGTCGGCTTGTATCTCTGGTTGTGGCAATGAATCCATTTTTTCACTACTTTGCATTTTAAAAAATCCACCGCTACTGGGTGTAGAACAGAGGACCCTCTGATTGCTACTACGGCCCTCTAATCATCTCAGTTATACACTCAAAAAAATGGCATTCTTAAATCTGAGTAAAATCCATACTCCAATTTAGTATAACAATTTTACTACAGTTTAGTTAAAATTTCCTTGCGAGAAGGAAAATTAACTAGATATGAGTACAGTTTCCTTATCTCAAAGCCAGAAGAAATATTAAATATAATCAAAATAGGGTAGTAAATTTACTTAAAAACATTTCTTCGGATCTAGTAAATACTTCTGACAATTAAGTATATTCATACTTATGCGGAAGAAAATTTACTAGTTTTTATGAAAGAAAATAATGAAGAAAATTTATGTATGGAAAAAATCCATTTATGAAGTTTTTACTTAAAAATGTGTTTATTACATCAAATAAAGTAAATATGTGTACTTAAATTTATGCCATGTTCCTCATACATTCAAGTATAAATGAACTTATAAAAAATACTTCAGTTTGTTTAGAAAAATACATGAATAGTAGTCTAAGAAGCAATTCTCGTTCGTTAGCAAAGACTTTCTTCGTAAGTACTTCAAATATTAATCTAAACAATCACTGCGAAGGCGCCTACCTAGCCTCCGCAGCAGTCATGGTGAAATATCTCATATCTTTATGGTATAAGTTAGACGAAACATTTGAGAACTATTTCATGTTGTCATTTTTCATATGAGTCTTGCATACTTTGAAGCGAAATAATTTATTTCAATTATCAAGTAAAGTCGTAGTCAGGCTGAGTACAAATTTACTTGTTTTAATTTCGGAAAATTTTCCTCAGATTGAGTATAAATGTACTTGGTATGACTAAAAATTTACTTAGTTTGAGTAAAAATTTACTTGGATGGAGGAAAAAATCGGAATATCTTCCTCAGTTTGAGTATAAATTTACTTGATTTGAGTAAATTTTCTTAAAATGTTTCCTCGGATTAACCAAAGATTTACTTGATTTGAAGACAAATGTTCCTCAGTTTGAGTAAATTTTACTTGTTTTAAGGAAAAGTTGAAGTGGAATCTAGTTCAAAGCATGTCCTATTTTCAAGGAAAAGTTTGTACTCGATGTGAGCAATTATTGCCTTAGCGCTATACGAAGTTCATTTTTCCTCAGTTTTAGTATATATTTACTTAGTCTGTGGCATACTTTTTTCTGAGTGTATCCTCTGTTATCTAATTTGTAATGGGAGTTTTCGCGCTATTTAAATAAAAATTAATGAAATCATGATTTTTTTTAATTCTTTTGTGTCTACAAAGATTATTAGAGTAGTTTGATAGTGGTCTAAGTCACAATATATCCACTGACATTGATGTGTGGTGATGTAAACACACATTTTTTATTTCTAATATCAACTTTAATGAAATTATTTGAAAGGTAACTAATGTTTTCAATATAAAGTTTCTAGGCGAACAACCTGTAAATATTTATATTTATTATTTTTAATTTTTCTTAAGAAAATATTTTGTTTTTTTTTCATCTTTGGTAAGGAAATAAAATAATTTGTTTGTAAAGGATGATTTTTTAAGAGCTTGATAACTTTTTTTTTAAAAAAAACGCATAAAATTTGCAAAATCTCATCGGTTCTTTATTTGAAACGTTAGATTGGTCCATGACATTTACTTTTTGAAGATAATTTCATTTAAATGTTGACCGCGGCTGCGTCTTAGGTGGTCCATTCGGAAAGTCCAATTTTGGGCAACTTTTTCGAGCATTTCGGCCGGAATAGCCCGAATTTCTTCGGAAATGTTGTCTTCCAAAGCTGGAATAGTTGCTGGCTTATTTCTGTAGACTTTAGACTTGACGTAGCCCCGCAAAAAATAGTCTAAAGGCGTCAAATCGCATGATCTTGGTGGCCAACTTACCGGTCCATTTCTTGAGATGAATTGTTCTCCGAAGTTTTCCCTCAAAATGGCCATAGAATCGCGAGCTGTGTGGCATGTAGCGCCATCTTGTTGAAACCACATGTCAACCAAGTTCAGTTCTTCCATTTTTGGCAACAAAAAGTTTGTTAGCATCGAACGATAGCGATCGCCATTCACCGTAACGTTGCGTCCAACAGCATCTTTGAAAAAATACGGTCCAATGATTCCACCAGCGTACAAACCACACCAAACAGTGCATTTTTCGGGATGCCTGGTTCTTGAACGGCTTCTGGTTGCTCTTCACTCCAAATGCGGCAATTTTGTTTATTTACGTAGCCATTCAACCAGAAATGAGCCTCATCGCTGAACAAAATTTGTCGATAAAAAATTTCGAACCGAACACTGATTTTGGTAATAAAATTCAATGATTTGCAAGCGTTGCTCGTTAGTAAGTCTATTCATGATGAAATGTCAAAGCATACTGAGCATCTTTCTCTTTGACACCATGTCTGAAATCCCACGTGATCTGTCAAATACTAATGCATGAAAATCCTAACCTCAAAAAAATCACTCTTTATTTAATTTTTAATAATTTGAGTAGAATGAAAGTGGTATAAGTTAGTGTATCCTCTGAAAGTATTAGTAGATATGTATATTAGTTCAAGTTGTCGATTTTTATTTTTCATTTTTTTTCAGAACGGAAAAATTATGACTTAGACCACTATCATACTAACTGACACAAAAAATTAACGAAAGGGCGAAAAATTTAATTTTAGTAAAAAAAAAATAAAAAAAAACAACCGTAAAAAATTGTGTTAATTTCATGATTCGGCATGCCTCGAGGCACACAAAAATATTTTTTTTTTTGACATGAAAACAAAATTTTATATTTTTTTGTTGCTTAGTGTAATTAATTAAAAACTAGATATTTGATGTATATTTATAAAAAATAATAAAATAACAAAAAAGATTTTTCCCGACACCTTCCGGGTGCGAAGCGGAAACCTCTGCGAACCCATACGAAAAATTCTTTCTCATTAAATTGTGAAACTACTATTCTTAGAATGTTGCCGGATATTACCATATTACCAAGTTTTTTAGACGATTTTTCGAAGAACTTCCTCAAATGTGGAAAATATACAAATCGAGATATTGGGATGCTACAAAAATGTGTTTGCTGTGGAGGTACTTCAAATTTTATATGTAAATAAATAATCTTTGAAAACCATTGTCCCTATTAAACAATAATATGAGACTGCCTGGATTATATTTTTGATTATGTTAATATGTTGCTGGGATTATTATTTTTAGGGTGTAGGTGTTTTAAATAAATATTTATGTAAATAAATTTCATTAACTGCACGTTTTGACGATTAAATTACATTCAACAACTTTGCTTCGTCCATTTCGAGTTGTTTTGAATTTACGAGTCGAAATACAAGATAAGAGCCGGCCGGGTAATGTTTATCCAAAAGACATTACATTTATGCTAAAGATTGTTTGAAAGCTATGTTTGTTGGGAAAAATTTTTAATTCCCTGTGTTTGGAATAGTTTGCCCGCAAAGTTTTCCTTCAAGGAAAAGTTTGTTCAAAAGATATTTTGATAACTTCTTTTGTTTGGACAAGTTTGTCATACAAATCCTTTTGTTGTTTGAGAATGTTTGTCCAACAACTTGTCCTTTATGCAAAATGTTTGTCCGCGACTACTCTTTCGAAAGCAAACGTTTTTCTAAATTCTTCTCCAATGGAGAAGGTTTCGAGTAACAAATTCTACTACTGCCGAAAAGTTTGTGCTCTAAGTTTATTCCCAATCCCCGAAACGTTTTTTCAAACTGATTTTCCTGCTCGTCAACTTTTTTATTTGGACAAGTTTGTTAAGATGTTTTTTGGGAATGTTTGTTGAATAACTTTTCGCTTATGCAAATGAATGTCCCACAACGCTTAATGCAAACAAACATTTCTCTAAATTTTTTTCTAATGAAAGACAAGGTTTCAACTGGCAAAGTCTCCTAAGGAGACTTTCGAAATTATATCCATTTTAAGACAACCTCTGGAAGTTGTAAAATTTCGACTCAAATCCAAACCCTCCTCCTCCTCAAAAGTAGTCAAACACAGTATTAAAGCCAAATCATTTTCACGTTGCTTGGTATCATTTGAAATACTAAACTTCCGCAACAGTTTAATTATGTTGCAAGAAAATACAAAATTGTTCATCAATTTTGAGTTTCCGAAACCAAAAGAAAACTTTCTGGTTCAAATTATAAATCTACTGTGTTCAAATATTTTCCGTTTGAATAATTATTTATGAGCAGAGAGAACACATGACTAGGATGAGAATGACGACGCTCGGAGGAGTAGTAGTAGTAGGATGATGATGACGACGATGATGTAGATTTATAATTTATTATCAAGTTTTCAACATCCAACTAAAGTGGAAAACTTTTGTGGTTTTCAAAAGTGCTGCTGCTGCTGTTGTTCTTGTGGCAGAGTCTCATTTGGTTTTGATTTTGTTTGTATTTCAACCGGAAATTGCAAAATAAATAACATAATTATAAATTAAGTATGTATGAAGTGCGTATTTCGTAAAATTGTTCACTCAATTGGTTTCTTTAACAATGAAATAATAAAGGGATGAAAATGATCCATAACAACCACTTGATTGGTGGTGTAAATGTTTGCAAATATGATTCAATGATGCTGCTGATGATGTTGATACTGATGTCAATAAATTCATTGTCATCTGTGTGTATTGATTTTCTTGGAATTGATAAGCATAAAATGGCACATTTTATTCGGGGAAAATCTCTTGATTGCTACAGATAAATCATAAAATTGAAATATACTTGGGACATTCTGTTTGAAAGCCTTCTTGCGTTGCTTTTCATGTCAACGGGAAAATGACAGTTTTATTATGTGTAAATTTACAATATTTTATGAAGCAAATAATTTAATTTACTGCCGCGACAGGAAATATAAAGTCTTTAATAGATTTTTTTATAAACTTTGAATTGAATTTTTATAAATTTTAAAGAAATTTATCAATTAAAACAATTTTTTTACAAAATGTAAAAATTTTTCACAAAATTGGAAACAGAATTATTATAAAATGAAATTTTTATAAATTTTAAAACGAAATTTTTATAACATTTTTAGAATTTTTATATATTTTGAAAAGAAATTTTTCTAAATAATTTTTCAATAAATTTTGAAACTAAATTTTTATAAATTTTGTCATGTATTAACGTTCTATAAAAGGTAAAACAAAATTTTTATAAATTTTGAAAAGAATTTTTTTACATATTGAAAAGAATTTTTATAAATTTTATAGACATTTTTGTAAATTAAAAAAAAAAATTATAAATTTTGAATAGAAATTTGTAAAAATTTAAAAAAAAATTCATAAATTTTGTAACGAAATTTTTATAAATTTTGAATTGAAATGTTTATAATTTTGAAGAGAATAACTAATTTATAGCGAAATATAAAATGTTGAATAATAATTGAAACAAATTATAAATAATATAATAATATATAAATAATATTATATAATAATATATAAATAATATTAATAATAATATATAATAATATTATAATAATATATAAATAATATTATATTTATATTTATAAATTTTGAAGGGATTTTTTTATTAAATTTTGAATTGAAATTTTAAATAGAATTTAATTTCAAAAATATATAATATATAATATAATTTATATATATATAATATATAATATATAATATAAAATATAATTTTGAATAGAATACTTTATTTAATTTACTGATAAGAAATGAAAAGAAAGAAAATTTTGAATATAATTTTTTTATACATTTTGAATCGAAATTTTTATAAATCTTAAAAATATGGAGTCGAATTTTTTATATATTTTGAAACGAAATTTTGTATCAAAATTTTTATAAAAATTTGTACCGATTTTTTTATAAAATTTTTATAAATTTGAATAAAAATTTTTATAAATTTTGTTCAGAAATATTTATAAATTTTATATAGAATGTTTTCTAAATTTTCAATAAATTGAATCAAATACTTTATTCAATTTAGTATTGTATATCGAATAGTATTGCAATCGATTTTTATAAATTCTGAATCGAAGTTTGTATAAATATAAAAATCAAAATTTTTATACATTTATATATACAAACGAAATTTTTATAAATTTTAAAACAAATTTGGAAACGAAATTTTAATAAATTTTGGTATTTACAATTTTTTTTATAAAATTTTAAACAAAAATTTTATAAATTTTAAATGGAAATTTTTATAATTTTGAATATATATATATTCTTAATAGAATTTTTTATAAATTTTTGTATATAAAAAATGTTTATTAAATTTGAAACAAAATTCTTATAAATGTTTGAATTTTTTATATACATACTTTGAATAGAATTTTTTTTATAAATTTTGTAGAAAACATTATCAATAAATTGAATCGAATATTTAAATAAATTTTGCATTTATATATTTTTTATAAATTTATAATTGAACGTTTTATAAATTTTTCAATCCATTTTTATAAATTCAAAATTTTTATAAATTTTGAATCAAATTTTCTAAAAAAAATTATTGAAATTTTGATAACCTTCGTAAAAAATATAATAAAAAATGTTGGATTGATTTTTTAAATTTTGAATTGGATTTTGATTGGATGGATCAAGACCATTTTCCATCTATATTTTATGGAATGCAAATTTTTTTTTTTACAAATGACAAATTATGCTATACATTTTAATTTAAACTTCTCGAATTAAAATTTGTATAAATTTTAAATAAAAAATTTTAAAGTTTTAAATTGAAATTTTTATAAAATTTTAAATACAATTATTATTATAAATATATTATTTGGGACAGAAAAAAAGTGTAACGCATCGAAGGAGTGATTTAAGACCCTAGGTATGTTTGGGACTTAACATCCGCACGGGTAGTCAAAATCATTTGCAATTTGATATTTGAAAATGATTTTATAATCACTTTAAACCTAAAAAATATTTACCCCCCTTCCTGTACCTCCCACACAATTGTATCTATACTAGGTAATATTGAATCCTTCATAACTTCAATACTGGTGCATGGAATCCACTGAGACTTGATATTTGATCATGCTTTTACAATTGTTTTACAAATGTGGAAGCTGGGATCTTGTGACACGAACCTCCTAATATCTTCCACACAAATTATTCTGCCCTAAGTAAAATGTAATTCCTTATAACTTCCGCATATATGTTCTCTGCAAATTTTGAATCAAATCTACTATAATAATAAATTTTGCATTGAATTTTTTATAAACTTAAGTATGATATCAGGGTCCCATGATTAGATGAATAGACTAGAAAAAAAAGCTTAGTTATCGAATATTAAAGTTTGGAAAAATCGAAAAAAATATTTTTTGTAAAATGAGGTCAAAATAAATAAACCTGAAATGACAGAGAACCACCAGAATTCGACGGGATAGTAGGGCTGTTTTTCTTTAAGACTGTATAAGATGCGATAACAAACACTTGAAGAAAATGTTACAATTTCACTCAAAATAAAAAAAAATAAAAACTTTTAAAACTTTTTAAAAATTGTCACCGACAGCAAATTTTTGGAAAAATAATTTTATTTTAAAAATGTTAGACTTAGCCTAGATAATTATTCAAAGTAGGTATTATATTATTTATAGTTTTCGAGGCTAAGCCCAAATAAGTAAACACAAAATATTTTTTTTGAAAATTTGTTTTGATACAAATACATATTTATATTGTAGTTGTGAAAAAAATATTTTTTTTATTTTGAGTAACTCTTTATTAATGCTTTTGTTATCGCAGCTTGCTATACCGACCTAATGAAAAACAACCCTAATAACTCTTGGGTGTAAATTTTTAATATCCACTTAAACATTTAAATTGCTCGAAAAGTTTACAAAACTTTTTCAAAAGATCATAGAAATGATGAAACCAAACCCTGACTTCTGTTAATTTTCCAAAAGACCATTAATTGGTAAAATGGTAATAGAGGGGTAAAAATGGTACCAACCAAACGGCTGCACCTAGAATAATGAATTTCGTTGTATACATTCCTCTGATTGCGTAGACACGTAAAATAAACGGATTTTTCGAAATTCGTACTTTTTGGGGTTAAAATGGAAAAAAGGGATAAAAATAGTACCAACCAAATGAATGCAGCTATAGTCATGAAATTCGGAATATTCATTCCTCTGACTGTGTAGACACGAAAAATAAAATGTTTTTTTTTTTTTCAAATTCGTACTTTCAAGAGATACAATGGGAGCAGAGGGATAAAAATAGTACCAAGTGAACGACTACAGCTAGAATGATTAAATTCGGTGTGCATCCCTCTAATTGCGTAGACACAAAAAATAAAATGATTTTAGAAAGTTGAACTCTTAAGGGTTAAAATAGGAAAAAGGGGATAAAAATGGTACCAACCAAATGGCCGCAGCTAGAATCATGGAAGTCGGTGAAAACATTCCTCCGACTGCAAAGACACACAAAATAAAAAGATTTTTCCAAATTCGTTCTTTTTTACGACAAAAAATTGGTTGAATCATGAAGTTAGGTTATTTTGCACTATGTACGTGAGATAATGGATTTTTAAAATTTGTACTTTTGGAATTAAAATAGAATGGAAATACAACCAACTGTAGCACACACTATCTACCAATATTTTTGGTATTTAAGCTTTTCGATATATAAACGTATTGGTAGCCTTGCCTTATAAGCGTGGTTTGAAATAATTAAAATATTATATTTATTTATAAAATTATTTTTTCAATATTTGTATTTGTTTTGGTTTGGTTCGGTCCGGCCGAACTTAGCGCCGTTTTTACTTGTTCTCTTTTAGATAAATTTTTTGAAATTAAAATAAAACAATCGTGATAATTAAAAAATATGATTTCCAAAAATAACCAGCCTTTGCAGATTTCGTTGAAGCTCGGTATTTTAAAGATAAAAACCATTTCAAGTGAAAAATAAATTATTTCAAATTCAGAATAATTCAAATTAAAGAATTTACGAGGAATTTTATGATTTCCCAAATCATGGCATTTTTCCCGATCACAAAACAAAATGATTCGCGGTATTTTTTTTTTGGTTTGATAAATCTCGACCCCACAAAACCTTTAGCCTTAAACGACGGGACATTTGTATACGGAGAAAATTTTTTTTAATAATATTGCTTTAAAATTGAATTTTATGTTGATTACAAGAAATTTGACTAAAATACAAAATATGACGAAATTAAGACTTTTTTTTGTCGGAATAACGATAGAGAGAATGAATCGGCGCAAAGTGGTTCAGAATGAAAATCCATCGACCAAAATTCAATAATTTTTGTTCTAGCAGACATTTTTGAGTTGTGTAAAAAATCAAAATTAGGCAAAGACCCAAGGATTATTTTCACATATTAACATTAAAAATCGGGAAATCGGATATATTTGAGAAATCGCCTCAAAGTTGATCACTTTTCGTATTCATCGATTTTAAAGAAAATTAAAATTTTTAATTTTTTATTTTTATGTTTTTTAACATTCTTTTACGTATTTGTGCATAATGCTACGAAAAAATTTATTTTTACAGATTTTCACGTTTTTCAGATTTTGAAAATTGAAAAAAAAACGTATTTTATTTTTTGACTTTGTCGAACTGTTTCTCACACATTTTAAGAGATTTTGCACTCAAAATTGTTTTATTGGAAATTGTGGTTTCTTAGCTTTATTACGACGCCAAAACTATGTTTGTGGCAAATATAGTTTGGTTGTAATGAATATTGTAAAAAACATCCTTTTTGAACAAATGTCTGACTTTGGGCCAACACAACTTTTTTTCCTTCAGAAGCCTTTAACAAAATGTATACATATTTGGAAAGGCTGAAGGCTTCCCCTTTTTTATAGGGTAACTTTTGCCTGCACGAAATTGCACCCTTGGAAGATATGATACATTTAGTGCAAAAAGTCTGATTTTTTAGTTCCAAAATTCAATTTAGTCATTTTCTTCTCATTAACTTGTGAAAAGTAGGAACGCAGATAAAAATATGAGTAAATTTCCTTTATCCTCATGCTAAATTTTATGGCAATCGGAGTTCATTTACCGGAAATATGTCAAAAAAAAACTAAAATAATAATGCTAAATCAAGTTATTAGGGTTTTTAGGCATATTTGCAGAGGTTTCAAGGGTCAAAATGTTCTATAATAATATTTGTCATAAAATTCTACTAGAAGTCTCTGAATACACCAAAACTCAGAAATAACTCAAAAATTAAAATTAAATTTTAGGGGGTTGGTGTGAATGGAAAAACGTCGATAAAAATTAGTTACCTTCCTCTCTCGGGTATGCAAGCTGCATATGTCAAGATATGGATGCTGTTCCACAAACAAACCCAAGGAAGCAATATATTCCACAACCACAAGCTTCTCCCAACCAAACACGATGCCGTTCTCGTAAATCAAATCTTTTTGGCCACTACGTCATAATTCAGTTGTTGTCACGAATAAAAGCTAATCTCGAAATTTCTCATTTCAATTTTTTTTGGGAAATATTTTTTTAATATATTTTTGAACATATTCACGAAAACCACAAAATTCCTAAGTGGTTATGGGCCACTAAAACAACAATGAAGTAATAGTCCACTAACCGAACGACCCGCCGACCACTCGCACAATTGTCGGTCGAAACATATGCAAATCCCATTAACATGATGCTCAGGCACCATCACACACCACAGGCGCACAGCCACAACAACAATAACAAACATTACGCCCACATTTAATTAAATATCACTTAAATTTGTTGTTATAACAACATTTCATTTGAATGCATCGGAAAGGGTGATTTTTAGATGATCCATTTTAACGGATCAACATCCTCATAAAAATTCAAATTATTTTAAAACATTAATAACATCAAATTATTTCAGTTTATTTACTTTCGTCTCTTATCAACTTCAAAATAATTCTAAAAATAAATTAAATAAAAATATTCTAATAATAAAAGTGTTTCTAATAAAGTTAATTTTCTCTTGGAAAATTGCTAATCTCGCAATTTTATTTTAAATTTTAAAGTTTTATGCGTCGAGAAAAAACACCCTCTACAATCTACATCTGTGTCCAGATCTAAAGAAGAAATAAACTTCGAATTGTTTTCCGAGGAGATGTTTTTGCTTTGATTATGTCGACCAGCAAAAAATATGTGCACTTTTGCTAGTATTACTCATGTGCATGAAGTCAAGTGGTTGGTGGCGAAAGAATTGGAAATGAATAAAAATAAAAAACAAAATACTACAAAAAATAAAACAGCCAAAAAAACTACCGAAAAAATTAATTTCATGGCATTGCTAATTTATATACATCTTTCTTCAAATATAAATAATTTTGTGTACAATTTAGATTAGGGGAGTCATGGGGGATGATTTAATGAATTCCCAAATCCCGAAAGTATTTGAAAAACAGCAAAAAAACGAATAAATTTATTTATTTATTTTTAAAACTACTCAGAAATTCAATAACAAAAATAATTAAACAAAATCTATAAAAAAATTAGAAAAAAAATATTTTAAAAAATCCCAGATTTTTAAAAATTATTATTCATCTGCGCCGCATTTTAGAGGTTTAAACAATATTTTCAAATCACAACAAGGTGTATAAATTCAGTGTATAATTCTTCTTGCTGGAGAATATTTATATTGGAATTGTCAGGAAAACTAAAAAGGAAAAATATTTAAAAATAAAGTAGCGCGATTTTTTTAATAATAAACGTTTAAATAATCTTGAAAAAAAAAAATAGGAAAAATTTAAAAAAAAAGCGAGACTAAAAAATCGCCTACGTCGCTTATGAATAAGAAAAATATTTTAAAAAATTCCGCGACCTTTAAAATAAATTCATTTGTTTAAAAAATTATTGTGAAAACATAACACGCTGTATAAATTCGGTATATAATCCTACTTCCTCAAATATATTTGTATTGGAAGTGTCATGAAAACTAAAAAGGAAAAATTATTTAAAAAGAAAGTAGCGCGATTGTTTTTTTGTCTACGGCGCTCTTTTGAGATTAAAAAAATTAAAAAATATAGAAAAAATTATTTAAAAAATACGAGATTTTTTAAATAATTTTTTACCTGTGGCGGTACTTCGAAGTGCATAATAGTACAATATCAATAAGTTATCGAAAAATATTACCTTACTTTTTCTTCATTGAGTTTACTATAAAAGTCAGTTTTTTGGTTTCGATAACTCGAAAATTATAGAAACTTGTACCCGGTTTTTTCCTTTTTCAAATGAGGTAAATATTTTTTTAGTTTTCAATTTCGATGCTTCGGGGACTAAGACAGTTATCAAGAAATTTTATTTACATCATGTACTTTAACGACATGTTTTTTGAAACTATATTTTTTTAGATTTCTATAAGTCAGTTTTTCCGATGTTTTTGGTTTCGACAACTTAAACGTTATCTAAAATTTGTACTTGGATTATTCGCTTTTTTCATTCAAATGATTAATAAAAAATAAAAAAGCATGTTTTAAATGTCAATTTTTTTATAACAAAGATAGTTATCGAAAATTTTAATTTATTTTTTTTTCTTTTATTCAAAATTAAATTTAACGTACGATAACTCGATAACGAAGCGAGATATAGTTAACATGCTCAACATTTCTTCTTAGTTTTTAACTTATTGAAATATAAATATCGATAAATTATCAAAACATTTTACAATTTTTCCGATATTTTTGGTTTCTATAACTCGAAACTTGTACCAGATTTCTTGTTTTTTTAATGAGCTACAAATAATAAAAAAATATTTATTAATTTTTCTATAGCTAAGATAGTTTGTCTTTTACTTTATATTTGTTCGAGTTTTCTATAAAAAAGTTTTTCCGATATTTTGGTTACAAATAGAAAATTTATATTTGTTTTACGTTCTCTTCATTCAAATGAATAATAAAAAATAAAAAACCTTTTTTTTTAATTTCGATAACTAAGATAGTTATCGAAAAATTTAATTTATTTTATATTTTTTCATTTAAAATGGTTTTTAACTTATCCAAAATTTAAAGTCCGACAACTCGATAACTAAGCGAGACACCGATAACATGCCCACCAGTTACTTCTTATCTTTTAACTTCTCGAAAATGTTTATTAGATTTTTATTTATATAAATAGTTCATTTAAATAATAATAAAAAATCGATTTTTTTTTCTCATACTGACAAGTAGGGGAAAAACCATCACGTTGGCAACGTTGGCTTACACCGGCAAATATGCAAGTTCGCACAACACAGATGTTCGTCGTCACAGAAGATCGCTAGTGTAAGGTGTGCATAAGAGACTCTCAAAATAAGAAAAAACTCATTTTACGGTCACGGGATATGTGTTATAACCCTAAATTCTCCAGCTTTATTTAGTCCCATTTGAAATCCCTATTTTAAATGCGGGGGACTTGTAAGCCTACACGAACGTCTGTTATTTCACTGTCCGTACGTCCATTCGTTCGTCCACAAATTCAGTCATGTAAAAACCACAACAAACCAACCAACACTGGAAGAACAACAACAACAACAACGGCACCAGAATGAAATGTGCATATTTTACAGATTTCATTTTTTAATTTTTTTCTTTTGTTGTTCCCCCTCCGTTTTCTTTTAATAAAAACAAACCAAGTTCAGTGTAGAGCGTCAGTGCAGTGCTAAAACAACTACAGCAAAGAGTTGCTGTGCTGTTGTTTATACGAAGTTTGTTGATTTTATTTTCGTTTTCCTCGGTTTGCAACACTCACTCACTCACAACATCAACAACAATATTTGAGTATTCACGACGACGACGACGACAACGACGGCGACGCAAAGAACAACCGTCCTTCGCCAGAACATAAACTCAAGCAAGGCTTACTTACACATGCATGTATGCATGCATGGAGGAGATACACTCGGAGAGAAAACATTTGGCATTCAAAAATTGACTTGACAGCTGATGAAAGCTCAGAGCCACAACAAGGCGTCTTTTACACTTGACGCCGGCGGCGTAAAATAATTGTTTACACTTGTGCTTATGATACGGCAGCCATCACACCGAAGCGCCGTGAAATTGTATGAAATTTATGAACTCTACACGTCCACGTCAAGTCGCAGTTGGCGTGGTTGTGGGCGGATTTAAACAAAAACTCTTTTTTTAATTTTATTGACAATATAAGGCCCTATCTCCACTCTTTCAGATTTATGCCGCAGGCTTGTCGCATTGAAGAAATATGAATCTCCAGAATCCCGAAATACCTCCAGATCCTGTGTTTGGAAATTGAAACGTCCCGTAACGATTGGCATGACATTACTTATAACAGTTCCGTCCAAAGATTGGAAGAATTCTGGCCTCTCTGTGGGAGTGCATCCACAATTTAATGCAAATTTTTCTTCGAGGGTATTATGGATTCATTCGACTGTATGTACGGGTATGTTCGTCATCTTCATCATGCATTCATCCAACCAAACAGCCAGAAAGCAAGCAAGCAAAGCAGAGCCAACAACATAAGACGTACGTACGTACGTATGCGTTCGATATTTCTTTCTTGTTTTGACGTTGTCGTTCCTGGAACTTGGAAAAGGTAACCAACCCGACGTATATCATTGAATGGCTACAAGAAGAACCAACACAACACATTAAGAAGCAGCAGCGGCGGCGGCAACAACTTTTTCGAAAACAACAACAACAGAAACAAATCCATATGAGTTAAATCGAGTCAAATCGTACGCTAAACAAACATAAATATGGACAGACCAACCAACCGTCACACACTCACTCAGTCACACTCATCGGTCGCATCCAGCAAAACAAGTCACCAGGCGGGCAAGGCACTAGGTCGTTTTGATACGTATGTCTGTCCGTCCGTTCGCATTCGCCTTCCGCCGGTCTGCTTGCTGAAACCCCCCTCCAACCGCTCCACCCACCATACCTTTTGCCCCATCTCACTACACCTTCACTCTCATATCCATTTTAGAAGAGTGCTCCTCGTGGCCAATGAAAACAGCAACACCATCATCACAACAGAGAAACAAACCCATGGATACAGACAGACAGACAGACCCAGAAACATTTCAGAATTTTTCTTCAGACATTTTCTGCTGTCGAAGTGAAAAAAATGAACAGCACAAACAACAAAACATCAAATCGTTTATTCTAAGCGTGTAATATGTATAGAGGGTGATTCCATAGGAGTTCACTTCTTTTAAAAATATAACCAGCAACGAATTATCTAGACTTTGGAAGCAGTGTATCCGTTGTATAGCTACTGAGGGTCCAATAATGTAAACATTGCTGAAACTCTGCATATCTCGGGTGCAACAGAGACCAAAAATTCGGATAGAGCTGAATCTCTGCATGCTTCGGATGCAAAAAAAGAAGCAAAATGAAAAAAATCACATATAGACCCTCGTCGTTATTTTAACAAGCAAATGAGGAGCAATCACATCACTTGCTATGGTACATAGGGTAGAGCACGCGACTAACATCAAAAGAGTCTCCTGTTCAAATCTCGGTAGCGGCATTTCGTTTTAAAACTAGATATGCCATTAGATATGCCCACAATATGCAGGTTAGTAAGCGTGATATACTATATCTATCCCTTACTAACCTGCTGAAAACGGATCAGGAGTTTTTGCTGGGATTCGAGAATCTTATTCAGCGATGCTGGTTTGGATGTAATCGACAGATCACCGTGTAGTACACCTCGCTATTCTGCTTGCTATTCTATCTTGGAAAAGTATTCTCGATATATGCTGGGTGCTGTTAAAAATTATATTATCACATTGCCGAAATATAGACAATTTATATTTATTTTCAATATTTCTATAGTTTATTACACCTAGTATAGGATTTTTTTGTGTGGAATTCAATAGAAGACTCCTGGCAGTTGCTCTTCCTCAACACTAGCTTCAATAAATGTGCATTAAAAATGCGAAATAAATAAATTGATTCGTTGGAGACCTACAATTCAACTCTAATATTCTTTTGTGTAATAACTTTTGACTAACCCTATTGATTACTACAACATCTACATCTGACAAAATTGTTAGTAAGGATGTGAATCATCAATTCTGTGTACTTTAAAAATATTGTTAACTACAAATATTTGTTATAGGTTAAGGCTAGAAGAAAGGAGACTAGAAATTACAAAATTTTTAGAATTTTTGAATTTGTATTTACATGGTGATCTTCTTTTAATAATATCAACGATATTAAGAAGTCCTATATGAAAACTTTGGCCTTCGTCCAGTTTAAGAAGGGATCATTTGTTTTTGTGTTTAGAAGTCAAATTAGTTCGTAACTTTTTAATATTTTCGGACTTTTCGAAATAAAGGGTGATTTTTTAAGAGCTTGATAACTTTTTAAAAAAAAAAAACGCATAAAATTTGCAAAATCTCATCGGTTCTTTATTTGAAACGTTAGATTGGTCCATGACATTTACTTTTTGAAGATAATTTCATTTAAATGTTGACCGCGGCTGCGTCTTAGGTGGTCCATCCGCTTAGTCCAATTTTGGCATTTCCACGTTTTTGAGTAACAGAGACCCAATTGGTGCGAACGGCGACGAATCGAAAATTGGTGGTTATCATTAACACTGGCCGATACAGCTGCGATATTTTCTTCAGTTCGCACTCTACGTAAGCGTGTTGGTGGTTTAATGTCTAACAATGTAAATTTGGTGCGAAATTTAGTCACAATAGCCCGAATAGCCGCTTCAGTGGGTCGATTAAACTGACCATAAAATGGAAGCGCGCAATGAACTTTCTTAACAGAGCACGCATTTTGATAATAAAATTCAATAATTTGCAAGCGTTGTTCGTTTGTAAGACGATTCATGATGAAATGTCAAAGCATACTGAGCATCTTTCTCTTTGACACCATGTCTGAAATCCCACGTGATCTGTCAAATACTAATGCATGAAAATCCTAACCTCAAAAAAATCACTCTTTATAATTCACATTTCGCCATCTCTACTAATTTGTCATATATATTTAGTGTTAAAGGCGATCTACCACCACATAATTACATGCAAACGTGAATCCTCCCAATTAAACAATATCCTCCGAAATCGGTACGACAACTCACAGAAAATTGTGTAGGCAATGGACAAAAATTCGCAAAGATTTGTTTTGGGAAATTCTGATAATTGTGCTGAATTCTGAAGGATTTTCGACATGTCTCAATAAAGTCAACTTGAAGTCGAACCATACAGCCGATAATTGTGAGGCCTTTTCAACCGTTTTCTGACCATTTCTTCGATACGTCGGACCTATTTCGGAAAGAAGTCTAACGAAACACCAAAATTGCTGCGAACGTTAGAAGCGGGTATTTTCACTGAAAAAGGTATTGGAAGGAGATAAGAGGGAGAAGTGCTTGTTGATTCCACGTGCGGATAGTACGGGCGAAGAACAATGGTTAGTGTGGTCGGCTGTCCAGTCCAACAAAAGGGTGGGAGTTCCAGCAAAGTCGCGTATCTCTAACGAACGTAAGATCTCCAATAACAAACACCATGAATGTATCGATAAAACATGGACACCCATCCCACATTACGCCGGTGTTCAAGGGAAACAATGGAATTAGATATCCTACCGTCACCTATCAACACCATCGTGCTCCTCTGGTCAAGTAGCTCCAGTGATATTTGGGCTGATATAAAGGATGATTTTTTAGCTATTATCTTTTTGGCAACACTGGTTTAAACAGCTGACGCACGTTTCGTGTTTTGTTTCGCTGTCAAACATCTTCAGTTTGGACTATAATAGCAAATTATTGAATTTTATCATCAAGATGCGTGCTCTGTTAAGAAAGTTCATCGCGCGCTTCCATTTTGTGGTCAGTTTAATCGACCCACTGAAGCGGCTATTCGGGCTATTGTGACTAAATTTCGCACCAAATTTGCATTGGTGGACATTAAACCTTACGTAGAGTGCAAACTGAAGAAAATATCGCAGCTGTATCGGCCAGTGTTAATGATGACCATCAATTATCGATTCGTCGCCGTTCGCAGCAATTGGGCCTCTGTTACTCAAAAACGTGCCAAAATTGGACTAAGCGGATGGACCATTTGAGGCGCAGTCAAGGTCAACATTTGCATGAAATAATCTTCAAACACTAAATTATATGGACCGTACTATCGATTCAAAAAAAGATTTCATGCATTTTTCTGAATTTTATGTGTTTTTTGTTGAAACCTTTCCTATGGCTATTAAAAAATCAACCTTTAGGTAGTGTTAATATTGGGAAGAGCAGAGGGAGTGAAGTATTTCTGACACTGCTTTAGAAAGCCTAGACACTTGAAAGCTTCTTTCGAACGTTAGATTTATGTTTGTATTTTCATGTCTATAACTTCAAGAGCGTCCGATTGCTCAATATCCACACCGATCATTGCTTTCGACGACGCCATTGGATCAGAGCATCGCTTGTTAGACTCCAAGAATCTGGGTCTTACGTCCATTAAAATCTACTCCATTTACTAGCCCCCCCATTTCAGAAGTACCAAATAAATCCTGACCAAATGTCTCATTTATCAATCGCCTTTTGTCCTCAATTTTCTGGGTATTTGGCCTATAATCGAATGGGTATGAATGATAGAGGTTACTATCATCCGAGTGAGTAGACTAGACAAAGTCCGAACCAAATGGACGTCAATGAAAATAAGAAAAAGGGAATGAGAAAGGACAGAGTCCTACGATACTCCTGCAGTCAACCTATGCTCATCGGATGAGAACCCATCTACAGCAACACGTATAGTGAGATCTATGAGGAAGCTCGATATAAATCGAAAGAAGTCTCTACCAACACCAAAAGCGACGAGCTTTGATGTGAGTGTGCCGTGCCAAACCCTATCACAAGCCTTGGAGATATGTAAAGAAACGCTCAAGCTTAACCTTAAAGGTTCAGTCCATGATGATGATGATCCTTAGTCTGTATCTTAAAGATGTTGGCATCATGTCACTCACTCTATCCTAAAGCCCTGACAGAATCTAAGCTAACAAATATCGCAATCTTATTTAAGCCCCTGCTCACTTAACCCCAATGGATCATGCATAAGACGTCGAAAGACATTGTCGAAATTCAAACTGTCGAAATTATCGGAAAGGATTTCTCTATAGTACAGAGTATATCTTAGTCAAAGTACTCCAGTAGCCAAATAATGATAAAATAAATATCGGTCTATAGCTATTGGTAGGTACTATTTTTATCCCCTTTTTCCATTTGAACTCCAAAAAGTAGGAATTTCCAAAAATCCGTGTATTTTACTTATCTATGCAATCAGAGTAATGTATACACCGAATTTCATTATTCTAGGTACAGCCGTTTGGTTGGTACCATTTTTATCCCTCTATTCCTATTTTACCCGTTAAAAAGTACGAATTTGGAAAAATGCTTTTATATTATGTATCTACTCAATTAGAGAAATGTACACACCGAATTTCGTGTTTCTAGCTGTTGTCGTTTAATATGTACCATTTTGTACCAATTTTATTTTTTTTTTTATTTTTTATTTTATTTATCCCTTTTTGCCCCATTTCACCCCCCTACAAATAACAATCACTTTATGGTAAAATATTAGGGATTATTATGGGTATTTTTAGTCCTTGTGAGGGAAAAAATTTTCCCTTTGGGCTGATTTCGCCCCATTTCAATCCCAACCGATCTACGACTATAAGACGCATTTATGGAAAATTTGAACGTTCTAGCTCCTTTCGTTTAGATGCTAGCGTGCTTTCAACAGACGGACATGGCTAGATCGTCTTAGAATTTTATGACGATCAAGAATATATATACTTTATAGGGTCGCAGACGGAATGACAAAGTTAGTATACCCCCATCCTGGAGGTGGAGGGTATAAAAAACCTATTGTTCAAACGTATGCTCCGTAATTCACGTTCGTACACTCTACTCGCCCTCTGAATAATTCTGTTCAGGTTGCGAATGTCTGCCGAGGTTTTGCGTTATCACTCTTCACTAATTGTAACCGCCAATTAAATCACTCTTTACAACAAGTTCGAATATTGTATGTTTTTGACTAGTTTATTTCTCTTTATTATACCGAGTTTCTCTCTGTTTTTTTTATTGTTGGCTCTAGACATTCACTCTGCACACACGTTCGCTTCGATTGTCAGCAACAACGTCTTACAGGGGGTGGGGGGGTCACGAAGTGTTGCCCATTGGTCAAGTGGTTACAGGGGGAGGGGAGGTGGGAGGTTGTCAAATGGGCAAGGGACAAGGCGGCATCGGCGGGTGGTAGTGTAGTTCGTCCGACAACTGTGTGACAACTCTGATTGACGGTCGTCGTCGTTGTCGTTCCGTGTATTTTGTACATTTCGTGAGTAGTGTTGCGAGTCGTCGAGTGTTAGTGCGACGAATTGTGTTTGCCTTGTCTTTTTTGTTATTGTTGTTTTTAGTTGGGCTGCATTTTCTCAATACATTCGTTTCGTTTTGTTTTTTATTTATTTATTTGTTTTCAGCGATAATAAGTTGGTGTCTGTCTGTCTTTTGTTTTTTTTTTTTATTGTGGGTATGTGTGTGTGCGTTTGTGTTCTTTTTTGCACGATGCGATGCATATTCGCCCTTTTCCTTGACAGTGACTGCGGTTGAGTGCGGTGGCGAGAAGAGCGAATTATTTGAGAGTTCGTAGGCTATTTAAGTTTGTTGTTGTTTTGCGGTTTGCCTTTTTGGAGCTTTCTTTGTGCCGGTTCGGTCGGTCGGTTAGTCGTTCGTTCGTAGATTTGTTTACGTTTGTTTGTGTCGACAAATGTTGCGTGTTTGAGTGGCCGCTCTGCTCCTTCTGACGGCGGCGGCAGCGGCGGCGGCATTGCGGCATCACTGAATCACTAATTTTAATTTAAAAAATTGTATCACAATGCAGAGCGTTAGCGAATGGCTATCCTACTCTATTTGTTTATAATATTTAAATGATAATTTATTATGGCCGATGCGAATATTTGCTTGTTGAATTTGTTCTTTGGCTAATTCTGGCTGTCAGAAGGTGAAAATCGTTGCGTATAGCTTTTATGGCTTTTTGGAAAAGTCGAAATGAGGCTGCTGCTAATGGGTGAGTGGGCGGGCGGACAGGGATCGGGTCGGGCGTATGTCACATTCGTTGCTGTCTGATACCCCCCTGATGCACAAGATTACACTCGGAGAAAATAAATGGGTCATTTCAATGTCAGATAACACGTTTTCGAAAACGTTTTATTATCACGAAACTTTTTTTGTTTGCCAAATGCTGATTATAGGTATTTTTATTTCAAAAAAAACTAGACGTTATCTTTAAATGTTTCCTCCAAATGTTAGGGGTTCGCAAAACATGCAAGGGTCATGGGTGTATGTGGGCCTATTTAAACGGCCCTAACTAAACGTAACCAGATTCTCCTTATCAGCAATGAACATCACAGAAGTTTTAACATCTGGGTAATCCATGTGGTCAATTAATTTTTCTTCCCAGAAATGACCAGCTTGCCAGTTTTTATCGTTTTGCCATTTTTGCCGGTGAAAATTAATTTTATGTTTATTAAATTGAAAATTTTATATTGTTAATATAGAAAATTGAAATATGTGCGTACATATATATTGGATTCCACCACTTCGTTGAACTATACAAAAAAATGTGAATGGTAGAGTGGGCGTCGTCGGTCTCATATTAAACAAAAACACTTTAGGGGAAATAAATCTCTAGTTTTGAAAATATTTGATGATTGAAAAATTCTTTGCCAGTCAATGCGAGTACATTTCGAGGAAATTTTTGATTTGTGCTTTCAATAAAATATTAACAACAAATATTTTATTTATAACTTGCTCGTTTGAAAAATCTAGCAAGTTGTCAATGAGAACGATAATCGCCTGGCCGGCGATTAATAGACAACAGTGCTGCGATAAATTGGATTGCCTGAAAATATTGTAAAAAAGATCCAGTCGGACCTGGATAAGTGAGAGCTCAAGGGATAGGCCATTTATTCCCACTTATAGAGTTTTTCCACTAACACAGTTTCGCATTTATCCAGGTAATTTGTCTGTTGTCCCACGTAGAGAATTAAAGCTAACGACGTTTTGAGAGATGACTAAAGATGTATTTAGTAATCTATGAAGCCTTCCCTCTAATAGCGTTTCCGCATATTGAAATTTCGACACAAAACGAACTTCGACTTTTTTTAACATTTTCAGTTTAATTTGAAGGTCAATTAATGACCACAGTGACAAATAAATATATCTCCTAGTATGAAATCCCGCTAATAGAGGTAAAACAATGGAAAAATCCCAATTATAGAGGTTCATATTTCACTCTTAAAGGTAAACAAATAAAATGACCCAATTATAGAGGTACATTCCGAAAAAAAACAATCCCATTTAAAGAGTTTTTTTGTGTGGAGCGTGCAAGAACCATCAAAAATGTGCCATGTCCCACTTATCCAGCTTCGACTGCATTTAGCAAATACGATGAAATATACTTAGGGAGACATCTTGACACAGAAATAGCTGTCACGAGGAAAAGCTGGAGCGAAGTGAAAACGATGTCACAAGATAGGATTATATTCAACCAATTTATTGAGGCTCTATGCTCCTTATAGATTAATGGGAATATATATGTATATACAATTAGGGATAGTATGATATGATATCCGAGACCATATTTTTGGATAGAGGATGTTGTCCCAAAAAATAATAAAAATTGTCAGTTCATTGTAGAGTAAAGGAACATTAAATGTTGATAAATTCTAAAAAAAAAATGTTATCCAAATTAAATCGAAAATTAAAAATAAATCGATAAATGTTTTAGTTATCGATAACAGCCTTAGTAATCGATAAATTCCATAGTTATCGATTATATTCATCCAATTTATTTATTCCTTATAGATTAATGGGAATATATATATACAATTAGGGACAGTAGATATGAAATCCGAGACCATATTTTTGGATAGAGGGTGATGTCCCAAAAAAAGAATAAAAATGCTCAGTTAATTGTAGAGTAAACGAACGTTAAATGTTGATAAATTCTAAAAAAAAATTCTATCCAAATTAAATCGAAAATTAAAAAAATCGATAACTATTTAAGTTATCGATAACAGCCTTAGTAACCGATAAATTCCATAGTTATCGATGGTGGAAAATCAGTAAACCAATGAACCAAAGATTTGAATTATCGGACGTTAAATTTAAAAAATCGATGATTTCTTCCTATGGACTCAAAATCGAATATTAGAAGGAAAAAATCGAATAACTTTCGATAACTTTGGTTATCGAAAACAGCCTTAGTAATCGAGAAATTCCATAGTTATCGATGGTGGAAAATCTGTATGTGTAATATCCAATGCACCAAGATCTGAATTGCCGGACGTTACATTTAAAAATCGATGATTTCTTCCTATGGGCTCAAAATCGAATATTAGAAGGAAAAAATCGAATAACTTTCGATAACTTTGGTTATCGAAAACAACCTTAGTAATCGATAACTTCCATAGTTATCGATGGTGGACAATCAGCTTGTATGATATCCGGGATCAAAGGATTTGAGCTGTCGAGTTATCGGACGTTAGAAAAAAATAGATATGGACTCAAAGTCGAAAATTAGAAGACAAAATTTCGATAACTTTTTCAGGTAGATTAAAAATCGATCTTTTTCAGTGCAATAGGCTCAAAATCGAATATTAGAAAAACAAATTTCGATAACTTTTTTTTAAATTATCAAAAGATAAATTCCTTAAATTAAATTTAATTCCATTCCAACTTAAATTTTGAAAATATAATCGATATTTTTCGTTCCAAAATCAAAAATTGGAAAAAATTGATAACATTTCTAGTTTTTGGTAACAGCCTTAGTAATCGATAACATCTATAGTTATATATGGCTGAAAATCCGTGTGCATGATATCCGATTCCTGACCTGACTACTGTTGGGTAGAGGACATCAAAAAAATGGTCGGTTTGTTATGGATATTTCGCCTTGTTTCTAGTTATCGTACATCGTACAATTTAAAAAAAATCGAAGAAAACGTTTGGAAAAATCCGAAAACATTTTTATTATCGATTTTAAAAAAATCGAAGAAAACGTTTGGAAAAATCCGAAAACTTTCTTATTATCGATTATTGCCTTAGTAATCGATAAATTCCATAGGGATTGACGGTGGAAATTCGCGCGATTTTTAAATATTTTTTTTTTTTGAATTGCATGTTATAATGATTTTTGTTATTGAATTCCTTTGTAGGTAACATGTAATTTTGTTTTGAATAAAACAATATTAAATATTTTTGATCGAATTTCCACTAACGATTATTAAATTAGTAATTAGTAAAATATCGATAACTTTTTTGTTATCGATTTTTTACTTCAAATTTTCGATTTTGCACAAATTTTCAAATGTGAACGTCCGACAACTCGATAACTAAGCGAGACATCGATAACATGTCGATCATTTTTTTCTTATTTTGAGATTTTCTATCCAAAAATATGGTCTGATTTTGAGCCCTTGGATATATTTTTTAGTTATCGATATTTGATTTAGTAAGCAATAACTTCCATAGTTATCGTAAAATCGTACGATTTTTTCAAATATATTTTTCTTTTTGTTATTGAATTCTTTTATAGGTAAACAACTGTAATTTTGAATTTTGCTTTAGATAAAATTACACATTATTTTTTTCGATTTTTCACTATCGATTAATAAGTCATTTATCGATAACTAAAAAAATTTTGATTTTTTCTTCTAATTTTCGATTTTCGTAAATAAATAAATTTTCAATTGTAAACGTCCTACAACTCGATAACTAAGCGAGATATCGATAACACGTCAATAATTTATTTTTCTTATGTAGAGATCCTGGGATAAAATTTTAAAATTTTTACTTATTGGAAAAAAGAAAACAATTCGCAAAAATGCGAAAAACGCCAAAATACTATTATCGAAGATGGTCTCGAGCAAAAAGACGAGTTCGAACAAACTCGCTTGACTTACTCGCTTCTAATTGTATTGGGTGTTGGAAGTAAAACCTACTCCATTTCAACCAATAGCGTAACAAACAGATATCGCTGGGGAATTACACTTTCCGGTGGTGGGTGGTATAAACAATTTGACCCCCCACCCCACCATACGAACTTGACACCATAATGACTTGTTTTTTGTCAACCAAAAACGATTGAAACGCATTCGCTTTCCACTGTGGTTAAAAATCAGTGTTATTTTGTTGTGGTTTCCTGCTTTTAAATTTGCAATTATAGTCTTGGTTTTACAACTAATCTCTTCGTATTCTTAATCTAAGAATAATTCAATTTATGAAGAACAATTTCGAAGATTAGGTTAAATTTATATGAATCCACGAGGAAAGCAGTGATTTGAAATTACCGTGGTAGTCATCACAGGACTGTGACATCCTCGTAATATCACTGGGGTAGGTAGACACGTGTGTCGTTGCCATGGCAAAAAAAAACTAAAGGAACTGAATCACGAATTTTGCTTCCTTATTCACAAACTTATGGCGTTTTTTGTGTATTTGCCTCGCTGTTCGACGCGGCGATTCCATGGAGGGAGGGTATCTGTTTTGTTTCGTTCATTCAAAAAAAAAAAAAAACAAAAATTTATTATTCAAGTGAAATCCACACAGACAGCGAACCACAGTATTGTTACATTACCAAGGCGAATATTTTTAAACGGGAATCGAATATCGTTTTCATACGTTTGGAAAGAAGAAGATAATTCTTAGGAGAGTAACGGACAGAAACATTTCTGGAATATTTGTGATTTTTTTAAGTTAAACGTATAAGTCGCCAAGAGTACGTTCACCAAGAGGCCGAATACGACTACATGGCAAATATTCTCTATATAACAAAATGCCCATCTTATAAGTCATAAATAATTATAATTGATTTTTTTTAAATCATATTTTTATACCCTCCACCTCCAGGATGGGGGTATATTCACTTTGTCATTTCGTTTGTAACACCTTGAAATATTCATCGGAGACCCCATAAAGTATATATATTCTCGGTCGTGGTAAAATTCTAAGACGATATAGCCATGTCCGTCTGTCTGTTGAAAGCACGATAGCGGCCAAACGAAATGAGCTAGGAGGTTCAAATTGTTCCTAAATGTGTCTTATGGCTGTAGATCGGTTGGGATTGAAAGTGGACGAAATCGGCCCAGAGGGAAAAATTTTTTCCTCACAAGGACTGAAAATACCCCTAATATTTAGAATATTTCAGCATGTTTTCTGAACATATTACCTTGTATTTACTTGATATTTGCAATGCGCATTCCCTTTATAGCATAAAAGGGCACCATAGAGTGATTTTTATTTGTAGGGGGCGAAATGGGACAAAAAGGGATAAAAATAGTACCTATCAAACGACAACAGATAGAAACACGAAATTTGGCGTGTACATTCCTCTAATAGAGTAGATACATAATATAAAAGTATTTTTTATAAATTCGTAGAAATAGTAACAACCTAACAGCTGCACCTAGAATAATGAAATTCGATATATACATTCCTCTGATTGCGTAGACACGTAAACTAAAAGAACTCTCCAAAATTCGTACTTTTTGGGGTTCAAATGGAAAAAGGGGATAAAAATAGTACCTATCAAATGACAGCAGCTAGAATTATGAAATTCGAGGTATACATTCCTCTGACTGCGTAGACACGAAAAATAAAACGTTCTTTCCAAATTCGTACTTTCAAGGGATACAATGGCTACAGGGGATAAAAATAGTACCAACTTAACGAATACAGCTAGAATGATGAAATTCAGTGTGGACATCCCTCTAATTGTGTAGATACGTAAAATAAAGAGATTTTAGATAGTCGTACTCTTGAGGGGGCAAAATTGGAAAAAGGGTACCAACAAAATGGTACCAACAAAATGGCCGCTGATAGAATCATGGAATGCGGTGTATACATTCCTCTGACTGCATAGCCACGTAAAATATTTTTTTACAAATTCTTACTTTATTTTGTTGCTTTTACGACAAAAATGTGATAGAATCATGAAGTTGCCTTATACTGCGTACGTGAGAGATAAGGTATTTTCAAAATTTATACTTTTGAAATTCAAATAGGATGGAAATACAACCAACCAAACGACTGTAGCTGAAAATACACTCTCTATCCCCCAATATTTAGGGTATTTATGATTGCTCCCTTATATTTACTTTATATACTATAAATACAAATATTGGTAGCCTTGGCTTATAATTACATTTCTGATTTTCATACAGTTAAAATGTGTTGCGGACATTCCTCTTGTAGCTTGAAAGCACCACAAAGAAAATAAAAGTTTTAGCGGGCGAAATGGAACAAAAAGGGATGGAACAAATGGTATCAATGATACGACAACAATTAGAATCATGAAATACGGTGTGTACATCCCTCTAATTGCATAGACACGTAAAATAGAGGGATTTTTCGAAATTCGTACTTCTAAGGGATATAATTAAAAAGAGGGATAAAAATGGGACCTACCAAACCGCTGAAGTTGAAATCATGAAATTCGGTGTATACATTCTGACTATGAAGACTCGAAAAAGGTTTTTTTTTCGAAATTTGTACATTTGGGCGGAGAATGGGGCAAATGGGGATATCTTTAAAATTTATACCTTTCTTATCACTTTGTCTGTATCTGAAAATGCTTCTTTCTAATGGCGACTGACAATCGCCTAATATTTAGGCATGTTCACTTTCCCAATTACAGCATTTTATTTATATATAGTAGTTGATTTTAATCAGTGCGCATAAGTATACATTATAGTTTGAAATAGTAAACAAATATAGTAAATGTGCATAAAAATATCACAATTTTCGTAATATGGTACTGTGCTTCTATGTAAAGTCGACATCCTTTAATCTGCTGGTAATACTGTGGAATGCACTCCGTGGTGGAGAGTATATAAGATTCGGCCCGGCCGAACTTAACGCCTTCTTACTTGTTTTTACATAAGTCGGAATATGTTAAAAATTCGATTTCGAAAAAAATTTCAGTTACAACCTTTTAAAATTCGGAGACATATTTCATCCTTCTGCGCCCATTCCAAAGTCTATAAACAAATCTGCGACATGTCTCAAAAAAATGTCCACAAATTAAACACTAAATTTCAATACATGTCTTCACATATATGTTTGTATGTATGCACACATAAGAACTTTAGCGTCCATCGCACTGAACGCCAGACACAACAACCAACCAACAATTGTGGTTTTTACAACAAAATATCCAGTAGTAGTCGAAATACGTTTCGTCTCGAAAAAAAAAATATTTTTGAAATGACCCTAAATACTTTTAACTTAATGACCCTGGAATTAAGAAATTTTGAGGTACGAGTATATTTATAAAAAAAAAACAGTATATCCCCCCTATAATTTTTTGGGTGTTGGGTATGTGTGCCTAATGGTTGCAGATCGGTGGGGATTGAAACTGGGCGAAATCGATGCAGAGGGAATATTTCTCCCTAACAAAAACAGAAAATGTCCACCTTATATTCAAAGACGAACCAAAAAGTTAGTTTTGCAAAATTCAATTTCTTTAGGGATTGATATGGGACAAAAAAGGATTGGTATGGGATAAAAGTGGTACGTAGGTAAAAAAGGAAAGGAGTGAAAAATGGTACGAACATACGGCTGAAGTTAAAATCATGAAATTAGATGTGAACATTGCTCTGATAGCGTAGAGGATACAAATCATGAAATTTGATGTTACATTCCTGCTGAAAAATTTGTAGAAACTACTACTTTTTAGAGGGAACGTACCGAAGGGGGATAAAAAGGTACCAACCAAAAATCATGGAAAGCTTATATTATTCAGACTGCGTAGATTCGTGAAATAAAAGATTTTTTAGAAACGAGTACTTTTTAGAGGGAACGTAGTTAAAGGGGATAAAAATGGTACCAACCAAAAATCATGAAATTCGAGGTGTACATTCTTGTGAGTGCATAAATTCTCGAAAAAAAAAGAATTTTTCGAAATTAGTACTTTTTAGAGGGGACGTACCGAATGGGGATAAAAATTGTACAAACCAAAAATCATTAAATTCTTAGTGTACATTCCTCTGACTGCGTAGATTCGTGAAATATAAGAATTTTTCAAAATTTGTACATTTTAGAGGAAAGGTACCGAAAGGGGATAAAAATGGTACAAACCAAAAATCATTAGAAATTAGTAACCTTTCTGGAAGTTCTGACCAAAATTCGTGATATTCGTTGTGTACATTCCTTTGACTGCGTTGATTCGTGAAATATAAGAATTTTTAGAAATTAGTACTTAGGTACCAAAAGGGGGATAGAAATGGTACCAACAATAAATCATGCAATTTGATATGTTCATTCCTCGTGAAATATAAGAATTTTTCAAAATTTGTACTTTTTAGAGGGAAGGTACCGAAAGGGGATAAAAATGGTACAAACCAAAAATCATTAAATTCTAAGTGTACATTCCTCTGACTGTGTAGATTCGTGAAATATAAGAATATTTCAAAATTTGTACTTTTTAGAGGGAAGGTACCGAAAGGGGATAAAAATGGTACCAACCAAAAATATGAAATTCGATGTGTACATTCCTCTGAGTGCATAGGTTCGTGAAATAAAAAAAATCGAAATTATTACTTCTTGGAGGGAAGGAACCGAAAGAGGGATAAAAATAGTACAAACCAAAAATCATTAATTTATTAGTGTACATTCCTCAGACTGTGTAGATTCGAGAATTATAAGAATTTTTCGATATTAGTAATTTTTTGGAGGTAAGGTACCGAAAGGGTTTAAAAATGGTACCAACAATAAATCGTGCAATTTGATATCTCCATTCCTCTGATTGCTTAGATTCGTGAAATATAAGGATTTTTCAAAATTTGTACTTTTTGGAGAAACGGTACCGAAAGGGGTTCAAAATGATACCAACCAAATATCATGAAAATCGTTGCTTACATTCCTTTGATTGCGTAGATTCGTGAAATAAAAGAATTTTTCGAAATTAGTACTTTTAGAGGCAACATAACGAAAGGGGATAAAAATGGTACCAACAAAAAATCATGCAATTTGATATGTTCATTCCTCAGACTGCGTAGATTCGTGAAATAAATGAATTTTTCGAAATTAGTACTTTTTGGAGGGAAGGTACCGAAAGGGGATAAAAATAGTACAAACCCATAATAATTAAATTTTTAGTGTACATTCCTCTGACTGCGTAGATTCGTGAAATATAAGAATTTTTCGAAATTAGTACTTTTTGGAGGGAAGGTACCGAAAGGGGTTAAAAATGATACCAACCAAAAATCATTAAATTCTTAGTTTACATTCCTTTGACTACTTAGATTCGTGAAATATAAGAATTTTTAGAAATTAGTAACCTTTCTGGAAGTTCTGACCAAAATTCATGTTATTCGTTGTGTACATTCCTTTGACTGCGTTGATTCGTGAAATAAAAGAATTTTTAGAAATTAGTACTTAGGTACCAAAATGGGCATAGAAATGGTACCAACCAAACGGATGTAGTTGGTTAGCTAATGAAACTCCGCTTTATTGAGTAGGCGTGAATAATAAAAATATTCTGTGGAATACACGTCGTGGTTATATAAGAGTCAAACCGGCCAAACTTAACGCTGTTTTTTCTTTTTGCCCAAAAATTGACGATTTTTCATATGAAAAATGACCCAACCTTTTGTGCGATTTTTCATATGAAAAATGACCCAACCTTTTGTGCGATTTTTCATATGAAAAATGACCCAACTTTTTGGGCGATTTTTCATATGAAAAATGACCCAACTTTTTGGGCGATTTTTCATATGAAAAATGACCCAACTTTTTGGGCGATTTTTCATATGAAAAATGACCCAACTTTTTGGGCGATTTTTCATATGAAAAATGACCCAACTTTTTGGGCGATTTTTCATATGAAAAATGACCCAACTTTTTGGGCGATTTTTCATATGAAAAATGACCCAACTTTTTGGGCGATTTTTCATATGAAAAATGACCCAACTTTTTGGGCGATTTTTCATATGAAAAATGACCCAACTTTTTGGGCCATTTTTTTCATATGAAAAATGACCCAACATTTGGGCGATTTTTCATATGAAAAATGACCCAACATTTGGGCGATTTTTCATATGAAAAATGACCCAACATTTGGGCGATTTTTCATATGAAAAATGACCCAACATTTGGGCGATTTTTCATATGAAAAATTACCCAACTTTTGGGCGATTTTTCATATGAAAAATGACCCAACATTTGGGCGATTTTTCATATGAAAAATGACCCAACATTTGGGCGATTTTTCATATGAAAAATTACCCAACTTTTGGGCGATTTTTCATATGAAAAATTACCCAACTTTTTTGGGCGATTTTTCATATGAAAAATGACCCAACTTTTTTGGGCGATTTTTCATATGAAAAATGACCCAACTTTTTTGGGCGATTTTTCATATGAAAAATGACCCAACTTTTTTGGGCGATTTTTCATATGAAAAATGACCCAACTTTTTGGGCGATTTTTTTCATATGAAAAATGACCCAACTTTTTGGGCGATTTTTCATATGAAAAATGACCCAACTTTTTGGGCGATTTTTCATATGAAAAATGACCCAACTTTTTGGGCGATTTTTCATATGAAAAATGACCCAACTTTTTGGGCGATTTTTCATATGAAAAATGACCCAACTTTTTGGGCGATTTTTCATATGAAAAATGACCCAACTTTTTGGGCGATTTTTCATATGAAAAATGACCCAACTTTTTGGGCGATTTTTCATATGAAAAATGACCCAACTTTTTGGGCGATTTTTCATATGAAAAATGACCCAACTTTTTGGGCGATTTTTCATATGAAAAATGACCCAACTTTTTGGGCGATTTTTCATATGAAAAATGACCCAACTTTTTGGGCGATTTTTCATATGAAAAATGACCCAACTTTTTGGGCGATTTTTCATATGAAAAATGACCCAACTTTTTGGGCGATTTTTCATATGAAAAATGACCCAACTTTTTGGGCGATTTTTCATATGAAAAATGACCCAACTTTTTGGGCGATTTTTCATATGAAAAATTACCCAACTTTTTGGTTGAATTTTCATAGGAAAAATTACCCAACTTTTTGGGTGAATTTTCATAGGAAAAATAACCCAACTTTTTGGGCGATTTTTCATATGAAAAATGGGCGACCCAGTAATTTTTAGCGATTTTCATTTTTAAGTTGACCAATTTTGCATTTTTTTGGGCGTACCCCATATGAAGAAGCTTAAAGCCCGTCCGAAGGCCGGCAACGTAGGAAACATTATATGATACATATATATGCTATCAATAAAAAATATAGTGTAGGAGCCTTTAAATGTGTCAATAAGAAACCTGTTGCTATACAACTATCAAACATACATATGCATATTATGAAATCTTGGATCCATTACAATTCAATTTTGGACTATATAAAAGACAACAGTTAGTATTGTGTCAACAATACACACAGTGCGCACCACTGGGTTGCAGAATAAAGCCTTTCCCCACCCCCAACCCTTCTTCCATAATAATCATATTCATGCATTCATCATTTCTGAGAGCTGCGGCAAATGCTATTGCAAACATCAAGGTTTCTTTTAGCCAAATGGAGAAATGATGTACTTCTGTGTTCTGTTCTGTTCTGTTACATTTTATTCTGTTTTGATATGCCCAAATATGCAAAACAGAACAGAATCAAATAAAAAACTTTTGTTTTAGTGGAAACAGAAAAAACCTTCAACTCGAACAAAAAAAGTTTATTCGAGTTTTGCGAATGAAAACAAATCTGAAAAGTTGAGTTTATCTTTGCAAATGGTAGTTTGTCTGTCCGTTGGTCATTTGGTTATACGCATCACTGCACTGGTTCTGGTTCTTTTTTTTTCGGCCCAGAAAATGTGACCCCACACATCCCTTCTCCGCCCCATTGAATTACAATTTTTTAAATATGTTCGCTGTTGGGAAAAGGGGAATAAAAACAAGGACATTTTAACATATAATGGAATAACAAAATTGTATAACAAATCGTGTCACAGTGTAGGCTGTAAAATGGAAGCTCTAATCATATTCTGTAATATTTTATACGATTTACTAACTTTATGTTTTTTCATACCCAATATATATACATTTTCCTTATTTTTATACCCTCCACCTCCAGGATGGGGGTATACTAACTTTGTCATTCCGTTTGTAACACCTTGAAATATCGATCTGAGACCCAATAAAGTATATATATTCTTGATCGCCATAAAATTCTAAGACGATCTAGCCATGTCCGTCCGTCCGTCCGTCTGTCCGTCTGTTGAAAGCACGCTAGCATCTAAACGAAAGGTGCTAGAATGATCAAATTTTCCATAAATGCGTCTTATAGTCGTAGATCAATTGGCATTGAAATGGGGCGAAATAGGCCCAAAGGGAAAAATTTTTCCCTCGCAAGGACTAAAAATACCCATAATAATACCTAATATTTTAGCGTATTTAAACATGTTTTTTGAATATGTTTGTTTATATTTGCTTGATATTTGGTACACGCATTCCCCTTATAGCAAAAAGTGCACCATAAAGTGATTCTTATTTGTAGGGGGTGAAATGGGGCAAAAAGGGATAAAAATGGTACATATTAACCGACCACAGCTAGAAACACGAAATTCGGTGTGTACATTCCTCTAATTGAGTAGATAAATAATATAAAAATATTTTTTCCAAATTTGTACTTTTATGGGGTATAATGGGAATAGAGGGATAAAAATGGTACCAACCACACGGCTGTACCTAGAATAATGAAATTCGGTGTATACATTCCTCTGATTGCATAGACAAGTAAAATACACGGATTTTTCAAAATTCGTACTTTTTGGGGTTAAAATGAAAAAAGGGATAAAAATAGTACCAATCAAATGACCGCAGCTAGAGTCATGAAATTCGGAGTATACATTCCTCTGACTGTGTAGACACGGAAAATAAACTGATTTTTCGAAATTCGTACTTTTTGGGGCCAAAATAGAAAAAGGGGGTAAAAATAGTACCAACCAAATGACCACAGCTAGAGCCATGAAATTCGGAGTATACATTCCTTTGACTACGTAGATATGAAAAATAGAAGGTTTTTTTCCAAATTCGTACTTTCAAGGGATACAAAGGGTACGGAGGGTTAAAAATCGTACCAACCAAACGGCTACACCTGGAATAATGAAATTCGGTGTATACATTCTTCTGATTGCGTGGACACGTAAAATAAACAGATTTTTCGAAATTCGTATTTTTGGGGGTTAAAATGAAAAAAGGGGATAAAAAAAGTACCAATAAAATGACCGCAGCTAGAGTCATGCAATTCGGAGTATACATTCCTCTGACTGCGTATAAATGGATTTTTCGAAATTCGCACTTTCAAGGGATACATAGGTACAGAGGGTTAAAAATAGTACCAACTAAACGACTACAGCTAGAATGATGAAATTCTAATTGCGTAGAAACGTCAAGGGGGTAAAAATGGTACCAACCAAATGGGCGCACCTGGAATCATGGAATTTGGTGTATACATTCCTCTGACTGCATAGCAAAATTTTTCCAAATTCGTAATTTTTCTTTTACGGCAAAAATTGGTTGAATCATGAAGTTAGGTTATTTTGCACTATGTACAGTGGTGGTCACGAGTTTAGCACACTTCACATGTGTTGTTTATAATAGCAAATAATTTGTTCGGATAATGAACTCTGCGTAAAATATTTGTTTTTTAGTGTTTCTTATGTTGTGTTCAGTAAGCCCAATAATTTTTTTCGAATTCTTTTGTGCCTTTTCTTCGTACTCTCATGTTTTTGCAAGTAATTCGTAATCTGGGCTGGACACTAATTTAGCACATTTGATAAAACTTGTTATTTTCTGTTTCTTTTTGCGTTTAAATTAATTAATTGGTATGTTTCAGTAATTTTTACTCAAATGGAAGTTATTATTTAACAAAATTTATAATTAGATATTGCTAAAGGAAAATAGTGCATTGAGGCGCAGCGTCAAATTATTATGCAATTGAACGACAGTGGAAATACCGCTGGGGATATTACAAACATTATAAATTGATCCAGACAGATTGTGTGCAATATACTAAGCCATATTGGCAATTATGGGAGCTTCAAAAATGTCGCACAATGTCCTACGCCGAGAAAAACAAGCAATAAATCGGATTTTTTGCGTAGCAGATCCATTTAAAAGCTCAACTGTGATTCAGAGACATTTCGGCAAAAATTGACATTAGCATTTCCTCAAGAACGATAAGAAGAAGAACCAATGGAAAAAATTTACTTGGTTGCATTGTTCAACATAAGCCAGACGTATCAAAATATGGCTTACAGTGTCAAATTTAATCTGCTCAGATCATTTAGAAAAATCCAAGATTTTTGGTAAAATATCGCCTGGATTGGCGAACTGAACATTTGTCGGTTCGGATCTAATATTAAACAATACGAATTGTGCCATCCAAACATGCAGCACAACCCAAAGTACAAATCTGAGACGGTGAAGCTTGTCGGCTAAAATCTGATGGTGTATACTGCGTTTTCTGGACACGGCGCTGGTCCGATACACAAAATCGATGCACTAATGGATCAGTATATTTAAAAAAATCTATTTGTTGATACTATGATAACGTATTCAGTTAAAGACATGCCAATTAAGTGGCGTTTTATACACGACAACCGACCAAAAAACCTTAAAGCCAGTTTGGGGCTGAACAGAATAGATTTTTAAAAATGGTTCAGCACAGTCACCGGATCTCAATCCTATTGACAATCTATGGAATGGACTTTAACAACATATTATAGCAATAAAACACAAAAATTTGCTCAATTTCTTGAATGAAACTCAAAATTCCTGATATGCTATTCCAATGGAGCGTTTTATGTCTCTAGTGGAGAGTATGTGCACAAGATGTACAGCTATTACTCAAAATAATGATTATGCAACCAAATATAAGGTTTATTATAAAATGTATTGGTTAGTTCAGTTTTTTTCCGGTTTGATTAAAGTTTTATAAATTTGTGCTAAATTACTGTCCAATCACTTTTCGTATTATTTGTACTTTAAATTGCATAAAACTAAAATGCAGCATAAGAACCGAACAAAAACAACGTTAAATGGTCATCTTATCGTACGTAATATTTTACAAAAAATGCCGGTCAAAAAACATAAAGTTCAAGTTGAAATATTTGCTTTATAAAGTTACATGTGGTGAATGTGCTAAATTCGTGTCCACAACTGTATATGCTTGGAGCGGAAACATTATAAATTCATTTATTTCGGACGAATTTAAAGAAATTACTGAAATTTCCATGAGCATGTGCGGGTTAACATACATGAATAGGGAAAAAGTAGAAAAAAAAAAAACAAAACAAATTAAAGAAAAAAATTATTTTACGAAAATTCAATAATTAAATGTTTACCACTCAAGGAAATGGTAAAATACTGAAAAATATAGTAACAATATTTTGAAATGCTGCGGATCTACACCCTTGCACCTAATTCTTGTTTTAGGTTTATTTTTGGTTCATCTTTTTTGAATTATCGCCACTATTAACGCGGCAGCACGCGCAGTATAAGCACATGTTGTCACTTCAAAATCTCAGCGAAAATGGTTTTGTACAAATCAATTGAGTGTGAGTGGTTGTAAATCAGATGTGTGTGGTGAATAATCGGTTTTGTGAAAACAGACTTTTGTACAAATATTTGGTACGTCTAAAACTAAAACTAAAACGTCACAAACTATTTGCGCAAAACGACACTTTGTACAAAATTTTGCATTTGTAGGGCAGCTCCAAAATGAATTTATTAAAATATAAATCTTACACCCATCTGAAAATTATCGTTTAGGTCCTACATAATAATTGACAACCCCATGTTAAATGCATTGGTGGAGAGACCAGTTTTCACAACTTCAAAATCACAAGCTTAGTATCTTTTTCACTTCCTTTTGCTGGTTGAAAGGGAAAATTTCATAAGATTGTTTGAAAGATTCGAAAGGCCGGATTGCAGCCCTAATAACTTTGTCCAAAACAAAATCTATGCCCAAGTTTTTTATGCCTTTGTACACTGACAGCGAAATCTAGTTCAGCTAGATTTCAAACACCAAATGACATTGAAATTTGACATTATTTCCTTATTTTATCAATTATTATGGGAATTGTTAAGTATTGAATTGATAAGGTTCACATAAGAGTGGATTAAGTTAACATAGCCTACACCGATTTTGACATTAGAAAGAAATTTTGAATTCCGGGCATAGCTTTACAGCCTTGATTACTCTAGAGATTAAAATTAGCTTCATCTGTTATGGTGGTGGCAGGCATTCGTTGTGGTATTTTTTGCAAACACTACGACAATAATCTTAATATTATTCCCTATCAACCCACCACCAGTAGCTCGCTCTACTTGTTCTTTTGTGAATTCATTTCCTGGCACAACTTGCAGTTGTTGTATTTTTTTTTGTTACTTACCTACCTACACGTACCGAAGACGATGGATGATGGTGTGTTGGAGCTGCTAACAAGAAGTAATGATGGCGCGCACGGGGGCAAATATAAAAAGACCAACAATTTCCGCACAAAAACACCGAAATACAGCAGCCACCAGAAACACAACAGAAGTTTTTTCTCCTTTGTTTGTTTGTGCAAAATGTATTTCTCTCTTCTATTCAATACCACACACAACAATACAACAAGGTATGTATTATTACATTCAAGAGAGGTGGTGCCTGTGCTGGAGGAAATGCTATCCCAAGAATTAGATTCCAAAACACTTGTAAATTTCGTTTAGGCAATTGCAATTTTGTAAAATTCCACAATGTGTTCTTTAAATATTCCAACAATTTTTTATGTATTTTTTGTAATAATTTTTTTTCTTTATTTTTATTTTAAAAATTCTCAAATTGTATACAACAATTATAAATTTGTTTTAAAAACAAATTAAAATTACGTTGCACTTTTTTTCTAGCTCTCACACAAGGCTTTGGCTTTTCTTCACAATATTAACAAACAAGAAGACTCTAAAAAATATTAATAATTTGCAATAATTAAAATTTTGTTTTAACAGAAAAAATTGATACGATTTGATAGGCGACGACGACAACGACGACGTTTCATCGTTGTTGTTGCTGTTGTTGCTGCTGCTGCCTTTTGCTGAGTCAAACGGGGCAACAGAAAATATATGCACACACACGCACGCACACACACACACGAAACACAACAATAACAAAAATAATATATGTATAAAAAATCCGAAAAAGAAAGAAATAAAATTACACGGGGGCTCCTCACTCACTCACAAGCGAAGCGAAACGACGTGAAGGTAGAGGCAAATCACCGATAAATCTCGCGCACTCAGAAAAACACAACCGTCGGTGACGACTGCAAAGAGCACATTGACGATGGATCCAATGGAAATGAACAACAACTCATCGTCGCCATCATCCCCACAATAAAAGCAAAACAACAACAAAAATGAAAGACGTCACTGGATGTGTAGGGGGCGAGCGAACGAGCAAAAGGAGAGACAAGAAAAAACAAAAGAATGGCGCAAGGAACAAGATGATTAATTATATGCAAACCACAAATGAATTAAATCATTGGGGGCATTTAAACAAAAATTTACTTTTTTAACTAATTTCTATTTGTCGTCCCCCTTTTTTCACTTCAACAAGTAAAAAGTACTACCAAATACAACACTGACATGTGATATTACGATTTTGCACAACTGTGCTAGTGTCACTTGTGTTCGAAAACACTCACTCACCTACGCTTTCCAACTCGGCTCCTCTGCAATTTTATCAACTGCTTTCCTTTGACACCGTGATTCGCAAAATCTTTTCGTTTCGTTTCGCTTTTTGTTCTGGACAGTTTTTCCTCTTTTTCTTTCGATCACTAGGGATTCAATCTTTTAGATTTCACAAAATTCTTCTTGTTTTTCCCATACAAAACAAATTAAATTGTTTTTGCCCGAATATTCGCGCAACCTTTTGCTTTGTGTATTGTCACACGCTTTTTAGGGGGTTCTGGCTATCGATTCTATGCAAACGTTTACGTTCTCAAAAAAAGACTTGCAAACACACGAACAGATTGTTCTGCTAATTCCTAGCCACCCTTTGCACTCACTAGCTTTCTGCTATTTATGTCTTGTAATTTCACT
Organism: Polietes domitor; assembly: GCA_947397865.1. Classification (NCBI taxonomy): domain Eukaryota; kingdom Metazoa; phylum Arthropoda; class Insecta; order Diptera; family Muscidae; genus Polietes; species Polietes domitor. Next base: position 244,959,623 of record OX377618.1, on the reverse strand, counting down.
TCACTTATTAGCAATTAGAATCTTAATTTTCTATTTAGAATTTTTTTGCGTATTTTGTATTTTCGTGACTTTCGGTGAGAAGCAACAATTGAATATGCAGTTGGTGGGTAGGGTTGCCAAGTTTCAGTGAAGACACTGAGCAATGTCAACACAAAGCTGGTGCATTCAAAATGTTTCTAAATAAATACTTTTCTAAGTCTACTTAAATATAAAAATAAATACGCAATATCATTAAACAATTAGAGGATTAGTTTAATTGCATTTTATACGATAGATATGACAATATTTTGTTCGTCATATATATAGAAGCTGAGTTATGTGAAAGTGTTTACTGAGGTGAATTAAAGCATCGCTGCAATCACCTGTTACTGACAGTTGGTAACATTTCAGTTTGGATTAACCTAATCGAAAGCGTGATCTATGAAGCAACGCCCGACGCAACAGGTTTTGCGTCGAGGTTTGTTTATATTATAGCCTTTTCAGACGCCAAACGAAATCAAGCTGAATTGATATAAGTTCGATTTACATACGTCAGGTCTCGTATATCATCATCGCCCAACTCAACAGGTTTTAAGTCGAGGTTTGTTTAGATTAGGCCTGTTCGATTGGGCTTATTAGCTTACGATTAGTAGACTTGATAAGGTGGCATCATTGTTGCCCATTGGTTTACAAAGATAATGGAAATACATAGATAAAATAGTTGTAGTTGCAGACATGACCACTAGGTGGCGAATGTGTAAAAAGTACATTATATTTCACTCAAAGTACATTCTAATTCACTCAATTGTGTTCTCTCTTTCGCTTATAATACTGAAAATTTAAAGAAAACGAATGAAGTAAAAGTTACTTCCAATGATTTTTATGACTCTACGTCAAATACCACACTTCAGTTTCACACAAAGATAATGGAAATATATAGATTAAACAAAACTCTCAGAGAAATGCGTAGTACGAAGACAATTATTTAGATGGCACTGAATGTCATTTTGGAGAGAAAATTTCCCTTTTTTTCTAAAAACTGCAATAAATAGAAAATAAAAGAAAATTAAATAAACTGAAGTGTGGTATTTGACGTAAAACCACAAAAGTCATTGGAAGTAACTTTTACTTCATTCGTTTTCTTTCAATTTTCAGTATTATAAGCGAAAGAGAGTACAAAATTGAGTGAATTAGAATGTACTTTTTACACATTCGCCACCCAGTGGTCATGGCTGCAACTACAACTATTTTATCTATGTATTTCCATTATCTTTGGTGATAACTTTTTGAAATTTCTCAGCGGTAACACTGGTTGAGTAGGTGAACATATATATTGAGGTGAGCACAGACGTATTCTCACCACTTATGATATAAGTGGTGAGTATTGGTGAGTTTACAAAAAACACAAATATACTCGGCAAAAAGAGAAGTGAACTTTTAGGGGCGTTACACAATAATCGTACAGTTTTTTTCTGTTGATACAGTACTACACTATACAGTACTGTACTATCGAGATACTAAAGAAAGTTAGATGTTCCATGGCGAATACTGTAAAACCGAACTTTAATTTGAGGCGAATATGAGAAAAATTTAAAAAAATTAAATTGAATATAATTTCCGTTTTCCTGATTTAAATCGCCTTTTGACGAATGGATATTTCATTTTTGTGACCTTTCTTTACTATTGTTTCAAGAAATTTCAAAGAAAGTAATTTTACAATTTTATTACTAATTTTTCAAAGATCAAAAAAGAACATCTTGTGTACAATTTAACAGTCATTGCTATAGTAGTCTTCGTTTTTAAGGTTTTACAAAGGGAATGGCCACACTTGTGTGCATTGTACAGGAGGGAATGCAGAATAATCTGAGACTTAAGGCAGCTTATATCCGGAAATTGAAACAATTTTCTTATGAACAGTTTGTTTAAATCCTTACAGTTCCTTACATTATAATTGTGTCAGTAAAAATGATAGTGGTCTAAGTCAAAAATCCAAAAAAAATGAGATATCCCAATTTTTCTCTTTAGTTTGATCAGATCTTTAATTTAAGAACTTTTATTTTTGACATTTATAAAAAATGTACCCTAGCAATGACATTTCTCATTTTATGCACACCAAAATTGTCTTTAGTGTTAGTTTGAAAGTGGTCTAAGTCACACTATATCCACAAATATTGATGTGTGGCGATGCAAACAAAAATTTTTTATTTATTATGTCCATTTTATGTGATTCAGATAATTTGAGTAACAGACACAATGAAATTATTTGAAAAGAAAAAAATTTTAATATAAAGTTTCTAGACGAACAACCTAACCTGTACATATTTATATATATTTTTGAAAAAAAAAAATTAAATAAATTAAAAATTTTGTGTGTTAATTTTTTTGAAAGTGGTCTATGTAAATGCTAGGCAACTTGACCTAGTATTTGTCAATGATCCCCATTTCTTCGAGATCAGTAGATGTCCTCCCATATCTATCCCGGAGGACGACTATCATCCTACCTTGAGTATATCAATGTTGTATTCTAGTGATTCTTCTCCCTCTGCTTCACAAGATAATCGTACCAATTATTGTTTCAAGAGAACCAATTTTGTTATGCTAAATTCTCTTATCCAGGATGTTTATTGGAATTCTGTCTGTAGCTGTTGTCACTATACTGATCTTGACATTGTTGTAGATAGATTTTATCAAATTTTAAATGACTTCATGTCACGATCAGTACCGAAAATTCGTGTTGGGCGCTCTAGAAGGCTACCTTGGTTCTCACGTGAGTTGTCTAGTATGAAGAATTCGAGAAGTAGACTCTTAAAAAAAAATTTAAGAGGACTATATCAAATACTTCGTTGCTAGGTCGAGATATAGCATTGAGTCTCAGAGACTTTATAGGATCTACTTGGAGAAACTAAATAATGATTTTATTAAGAACCCCAGATCTTGTTACCCAATTTTGTTCACATTTGGCACATAACGTTATATTGCACCTAGAAACAGCTGTAGTTAAATTTGGTGACATCGGTCCATTGTTTGATAAGCCCCCATACAAATTTCCCACCAGATTTGGTGACATTTGCTCATAAAGGACAATGTTTCGAATGTGGCCGGCATTAAACTGTAACAGATATTTTAATTCATATAGAAATGGTAGTAAATTAGTTGTAATAGGGTAGAAGATGAAGGGTATCATATAGCTGGCTTCACCGACTTCCGTACTTGTTTTTGTATAGGGATGTTTATAAATTAAGATTTGGAATCTCATTCTTATTCTGTGAATGCTTTTCATTGTAAATACTTGTTTCATTTAAGTGTTAAGTAAATAAAAAGAATTATTTTTCATTACAAAATGCTAAAATATTAAGTTTTCGTCGTAATCTAAATTCCAGTTGTACAATAAAACTAAATGTATAAGAGTTTATTTAATAAAATAAATTGGCGCAAAAACGCGCAACATGTTATTGCGGAATATTGAAGCAAACACATTGTAATTTAAATAGAAATTCACCATCTGGCGGTATGTTACAGAATTCACATTTGAAACTCCACATATATTTAGATATATTTTCAACAATTTTTTATAAATATTTCTACGATTCTTTCATTTAAAAAAATTTTTTGTAAAATCACTCTAATATACCTGAATTTGAAGATTCTATAATCAAAGTGCTACTTTTTACAATGGGGAAAAGAATATTAACCTTTAAACCTAAATGCCAATTTGCAATTTTCACAACTGTTCCAGTAAAACTCAAAACATTCTTGACTTTAAGGTGCAGTGCAACTGGAAAAGTAAACAACACATGTTATTGGTGGTATTTTCGGTAGTGATTTCATATTCTTTAATCGTATAACAAAATTTTTTCAAAAAATACATTTTGATTTTTGAATTAATTTCAACCCTCTGTGCGGCGCTGAAGCACCTACATTTTTATGAATTCTTGTATATGTTTTAAATAAAATATCCCAACAAGAAAAGTAATACGAAAACGTTTCGAAATCGTATTGCCTAGATGAAAAATAATATTGCGACAACAATCATATTCGTATTGCGGAAGTTACCTCACATAGAGAAGTTTGTGCGGCCAGGGCGATACGCCTAGGCAATACGTAAGCAATACTTCCGGATGATAAATCGGCGATATTGCCAGATTATCATCCGGAAGAATGATATTGCCAAAATATCACCTGGATGATAAAAACGGGATATCACCAGATAACCATCTGGAAGATAAAAACACAATTTCCATAGTTTTCATATTTTAATATTTTAATTTAAGTAAATTAATAATTACAAGAACTACTATAACAATGTAAATGACAATAAAACACAATACAATTAGGAGTTACAGATTAAATATATGGTCTGAAATTAATAGCCAGATTAAATTATACCACCGCAGTTTTCGCCTTATTCTGTTTGTCAATTCGGTCCTTCGCATGTAAAAAATGTTTCTGGATAACCAAATTTACATTTTTTTCACTTGCGTTTGGGAAGCAACCAAAGCACGTACCTAAGAATAAAACAAATAAATACAAGCAATATTATTTAGAATTCCTCTTACATACCTTTTATTGCTGTCTTTCCCCCATCTTCTTCAAGTCAGCCAGTTCTTGTAAAATATCTAAAACATTATTTGTTATCGTAACTACTATTGATATTACCAAGCTCTTTCTTACCTTTAGAAACAATATTTTCTTTGGAGCACATTTTCGAAATTGTCGATGAAGTTTTTAACAGCAAATGAATTACATAAATTTAAATTTCTGATAGAGAAATGTCAGCCGGAAAAGTGAAGTGATAGTTAAATCTTAATGTATATATGGTATAAATATTTGAGTTTCACTATTACAATGCTTTAAGCAAAGTAGTTTGCATTTAATTTCCACAAAGTTGAAACTGAGTTTATCACCTGTTTCAAATCCGTTGCAACCCAATATTGAAAATGTTGATGAATCGGGTTTCTATAAAATGGATGCAAATTTTGTGTACAAACTCCTTCAAAGTTTGGATATCCATTCAAATCAATTTTTTTTACTTGAACAATATTGTTGTTCACCATACAAAAAGTATCTGGTTCTTTGATGGATATATAATAGTTATGTAATTTCACATTCAATATGCTGTTGTTTATAGTTTTACCAAAAGTCACTTTACATATATCTTCAGAAGGTGTCAAGTTTAAACTTCTCTCAACCTGTCGGTTGTATAATTGTACAGCTGCACTGCTACATTTCTTTACTCTTTTTTTTAATTTTTTGTAGATGATTCTCATATTTAAAGGAACTTATTCCCTCCAACGATCCATAACTATTTGCATCTTCATGTATATGTAACAGGTAGTGAAAGTTACAGGTAATGACGACTTTGGTACTTCTTCAAGAAATTCGTGCATCAAAGATTTCGCCCTGTCATTTCTAACTCGACAATAATCGTTATCGAGCAATATTCGAGTAGCTAAGGATAACTTTATGAAATGATTATATAGTTCAGGAGCTAAAAGATCTTTCAGCACAAATGGTCTCGTATATAACAGGAACTGCCTAAGTTCTGTGGCTTTCCATCTGTCTAACTCGCTTATTTGCCTTGGTTTTCTGTTAAATTCTCGTGTAATACAATTTTTTAAACTTAGTAATTTTTCCGACAGCGTTTTTATTTTAGGAGGCGACATTGAAAAACGTTCTCCTCTTATTTTCACCCACGTATTTAATAAGGTCCTCATCACTCCGAGACATATAATGTACATGCACATCCAGTGCAACTTGTTTTATAATATCAATATCTAATCGCTCTAGTGTTGTGGGAGCGGTAACATTGTGATGTTCAGGTTGTGATCTGCTCCTGAAGGATTCGTTAGTTCTGCATGGTGCATTTTCACTTACAAGGAAAACCAATCTATGATTAATATGTTTATCTTTTTGGGTACATCTAAAGCACGAGTAATATCCGGTATGCCCTTTCGATCCAAGTAAAAACGATCTTGCCGGCGCATCCGTTATAAAACAACGCATTTGAATACGATATACACGAAAATTAAATGTGAATACTGTTTCAATTAGATGTTCTACTTCTGATACCAATTGTAATAAATATTCGCTAGCGCATTTTGGTTTTGTATAACCTTCATACACACCTACTAGCAGCACTCCATCTGTCGATCAACGTTGCGTAGTAATGGCCATACTTGTTTATTTGAACTTTTGGCCAAAGATGGTTTACATCAACATTAAAATCCAATAAAATTATTTCATTGTCACACCCGGTTGACAATATGAAATCGGTCAGTGCATCTTTAAGTCCATAATTAATATAAACACCTGATCCCATTTGAATTGATGTAGCATCCTTTGGCGTTTTTTAAGAGTTCTCACATCTTTTGGAACTGGTACGTCCATACTCCTCAGAATATCTAATATTTCATTCATAGCCTGGTTGCTTATCATATTTCGAATGGACCATCTGAATATTTTATCTTTCATTGTTTCATACTTTTCGTATGGACTTTGGATATCTTCATCTGTACCTTCATCAGTGTCCCAATCAACAGAGTCAAATAACTCTTCAGTTGAAGAAGAACTTACGTTTTCAAAACGGTATTGAGATGTATCAAAACTTACATCTTCAATATATGAACGTTTGTTATTTGACTCTTGATTACTTGATTCATTGTTTCTTTCATTTCTTGGAAAAATTTGTGTCATTATTCTTGCAGCTTCTCTTTTACTTGCTTGTCTTATAGCGTGCGAATTCATTTAGCAGAACTTACAATTAAAACACGTAAAAAGAGACGGATTATCAATAAAAAAGACAATTTTCTTTTATTATTAATCAAACATTGATACGAAAAATGCCAACAATATATTTTTTTGTCAATATCGCTAATATTTCTCCAAAGTGATAAATGGATGATATAAAAAAATATATTTTGATAATTTCTTCAAAGCGATAAATGGAAGATATTGCCGCAATATCTTCTTGGTGATATGTCATCCAAATGTTTGTAGGGATATATACTATCCGGTTTTGCCGAAAATTTCAAAAAAAAATTAAGAAATCTGCTTCATATTTGAAGGTATGCGTGGGAGATATTTTCTGTATTTGAAGAACAAAATATGTCACCTTTCTTCTCTATATAGTGTAGTTGGGATCATAACCAACTTACAAAAATTAAAAGTAATTTTAAAATAAAAAGCCAATGAGTTGGTGTTTTTTTTTCGTTTTTTTATAAATATTTTTCATCGAGTCGTTGTGATTTCAAAAGCAAAAAATGTAAAACAAGTAAGGAAAGGCTAAAGTCGGACGGGCCGACTATATAATACCCTACACCACTCCCTGCGTATGTACCTCGCTTTGATTACTAAACCCAGTTATTTCATGGGAGCAATTTTATGTAGTTCATATAAATTAAACAGTTACTATAAATTCATCTTTAGTCATATTTAACGAATATGATTAATAATATGGCCTGGTCCAAAACATGGGCCAATATAATTCCCATTCACGGTAGGTATTCCTAGTTGAAAAATATCATGATCTGCAAAATTTGATGAAGATCCGATGTAAGATAGTTTCTAGAGCTGTAATAGATCAGAATGGGGCACCACTTGGGTTATACCAATGTATGGACATATGGGCATCTCCCAAACAAGTAAGGAAAGGCTAAAGACGGACGGAGCCGACTATATGATACACCCCACTTTCTATCTCACTACAATTTAATTCGGTAAAAAAGTGAAATCGGGAAGGATTTTTGCATCCTGTAAATTTATGTGTTTGACAAAGAATGTTAAATCGGAAAGGACATTTGTATGGGGGTATATTGAAACCTGGAACTATGTGACCCCCTTTCACCATGTATGTTTATTGGTGAAATATAATATGTAAATTTAATATGTGTGGTGTTTAATACAATATGTGGTTTCTAAAGCGGAAAAAGTGAAATATGGAGCGAAATTTGTATGGGGGCTATATCTAAATCTGAACCGATCTTACCCACTTTCACCATAGGTGTTTCTAGTTGGATTATAAGATGTTGTGAAAATTTTAAAGAAAATCGGGAACAATATGCGGTTTCTAGAGCGGAAAAAGTCAAATTGGGAGCGACATTTGTATGGGTGCTATATCTAAATCTGAACCGATCTTACCCACTTTTACCACAGGTGTTTCTAGTTGGATTATAAGATGTTGTGCCAATTTTAAAGAAAATCGGGAACAATATGCGGTTTCTAGAGCGGAAAAAGTCAAATTGGGAGCGACATTTGTATGGGGGCTACATCAAAATCTGAACCGATCTTACCCACTTTCACCACAGGGGTTTCTAGTTGGATTGTAGGATGTTCTGCCAATTTTAAAGAAAATCGGAAACAATACGCGGTTTCTGGAGCGGAAAAAGTCAAATCGGGAGCAACATTTGTACTGGGGCTATAACGAAATCTGAACCGATCTTACTCACTTTCAGCACAGGTGTTTCTAGTTCGATTATAAAATGTTGTGCCAATTTTAAAGAAAATCGAGTACAATATGTGGTTTCTAATACGGAAAAAGTGAAATTGGGAGCGACATTTGTATGGGGGCTATATCTAAATCTGAGCCGATTTCCTCCAAATTCAATACCGATGGTCCTTGGGCAGAAAAAATAACTTCTGCCAAGTTTCATGACAATCGGACAACAATTGCGACCTGTAGAGCTTAGATGGACAGCAGACGGACGGACGGACAGACAGACATCGTTAAATCGATTCAACTGGTGATTCTAAGCCGATCGGTATACTTAAAGGTGGGTCTAGCTCGATTATTACTTGGTGTTACAAACATTTGGCGCGAAACTAACTTATAATACCCTAGCCCACGAAGTGGTGTAGGGTATAAAAATATAAAACCAAAAAGTGCTGCATTGTTGCGAACATATATACATACACTCGAAAATGTTCTCCGGGTCGCTGAATTTACAAGCATGTCGAGGGGCTTCATAAAATGTCTCAAGATCCATAAAAGAGACGATGCATCCGCAGTTGACCCGAACGACAACGAAGTTTTCGATAAGATGAGAGGATTTAATGCTTTGGTAACAATTTGCTTTTATTTATTTACAATTTAAACACGTTCTCTCGTTTTGTTTTAAATATAGCATCATCATATATCATACACACATTTTATAAATTAATAATAATAATTAAAAAAATCATTTTATCTCAATCACAATTATATAATAGACAGTATTGTTGTTTCCCTTTTGTTTTTGCAAATAGGTTGTATTAGTTAGTAGTAGAACAATTATCATCAATATCAGTATCATTATCAGTATCAGTATGTATGGCGTTCAATTTGATTTTTGGTTTTTGTTAGTAAGTACATACAAATATGATCCACAAAAAAATGGTTTAAATTCTTAGAATTTTAAATTTAACTTAAGGTCTCATAATAAATTCATGACAAAAAACATGAAAACACTCGTACAAAATTTGATTTCTTCTTCTTCCTTCTCTACGGTATATTATAAGAAAAAAAAAACACTTTTAATTTCGTTTATTATTGTCTCACATTGTGCGCGCGCGTAGCAGAAATAATGATGAATAGTGCATAGGAGTGAATGAATTACATAAAGTAGAAAGAAAAACAAGGATAATTTTTTGTTTGTTGGGCAAACAATAAAACGATATTTACATTCTAAATGTTAATTCACGGTGCTGGGGGGGTTGTATGTAATAATCCTTAAAGATTTTTAAAATCGAAACAAAAGCTAAGGGTTTCAACAAAACGTTTTACACGTTTCATGGGTTGTATGGGGGTGGGGGAATAACAACTAAAAAAAAGAAAACTCTCAAAGTATCTTTGACATTTTTCTTGTTTTGTTTAAAAAACTAATAATCAACAACAAATTATAATAGTAATAGTAGTACATAGGTAAGGTAGGTAGGTAAATAAGGACATTGCGGAGGACGTTCTGGATGCATTTAGTCTTGTGCGCTTCGGCCCCGTTTCAAATGGAACAAATCACGCAACAATTCTTTAATTAAATCGTATGTGGAGAAACTGATGCCCACGGCAATGGGACCCTTTATCCAGTTCATACTTAAACCCTTGTAAAAGCCATTTTTGATACCCTCCTCCCTGGAAAAAATAAATAAAATAAAAAAGTTGATTAAATCAGATAGATTTGTGGTGTGATGGCGGCGAGCGTTTGGTCTTACTTATAGATAGTTTTTAATGTCACATATATGCTGGGGTATTTATTCTGTCCATCTTTGGTAACGCCCATTGTTTGCATACGTCTTCTGACAATGTCCAATGGATAACTTGATGTTTGGCCCACAGCACCAGCTGCAGCGCCAAATGCCAGTGATACCAGAGTATTTGGTTTACTAATTCCAGTCATTTCTGTAATAAAAAGTAAAAACAAAATATTTATTATTGATATCAAAGTAAACAGAAATCTACGCAAAATAAATGTGTAGATGGAGATTTCGGAAAACAATGTAATTCTTTTAATTGATGGTCGCATTTTAATAATGCTCAGGCGGCAGGCCTGACAAAAGTTTGGTGTACGAGGGATCACAAAAAATGTTAATGTTCACTACTTAAGTTATGACCGACCCCCGTATAGTTTTGCATTAATGACTTAGAATTGCTTTCTGAATCGATTTAAGCATGGCCGTCTATTTGTCGATTTATTTGTCCATCTATTCTTAATTCATTCATGCGACATGTCGTAATCGTTTTGAGTTTTGGTGTACTTAGAGACTTATAAATAGTAGATTTTTTATACCCTCCACCTCCAGGATGGGGGTATATTCACTTTGTCATTCGGTTTGTAACACCTGGAAATATTCCTCGGAGACCCCATAAAGTATATATATTCTGGGTCGTGGTAAAATTCTGTCCGTCTGTCTGTCTGTTGAAAGCACGATAGCGGCCGAACGAAATGAGCTAGGAGGTTCAAATTTTTCCTAAATGTGTCTTATGGTTGTAGATCGGTTGGGATTGAAAGTGGACGAAATCGGCCCAGAGGGAAAAATTTTCCCTCACAAGGACTGAAAATACCTCTAATATTTAGAGTATTTCAGCATGTGTTTTGAACATATTAGCTTGTATTTAGTTGATATTTGCAATGCGCATTCCCTTTATAGCATAAAATGGCACCATAGAGTGTTTTTTATTTGTAGGGGGCGAAATGGGATAAAAATGGTACCTATCAAACGACAACAGATAGAAACACGAAATTTGGCGTCTACATTCCTCTAATAGAGTAGATACAAAATATAAAAGTATTTTTTCCAAATTAGTACTTTTAAGGGGTTAAATGGGGATAGAGGGATAAAAATAGTACCAATCTAACGGCTGCACCTAGAATAATGAAATTCGATATATACATTCCTCTGATTGCGTAGACACGTACAATAAAAGAACTTTCCAAAATTCGTACTTTTTGGGGTTCAAATGGAAAAAGGGGATAAAAATAGTACCTACCAAATGACCGCAGCTAAAATCATAAAATTCGGAGTATACATTCCTCTGACTGCGTAGACACGAAAAATAAAACGTTTTTTCCAAAATCGTACTTTCAAGGGATACAATGGCTACAGGGGATAAAAATAGTACCAACTAAACGAATACAGCTAGAATGATGAAATTCGGTGTGTACATCCCTCTAATTATGTAGATACGTAAAATAAACAGAGTTTAGATAGTCGTACTCTTGAGGGGGCAAAATTGGAAAAAGGGGATAAAAATGGTACCAACAAAATGGCCGCTGATAGAATCATGGAATTCGGTGTATACATTCCTCTGACTGCATAGCCATGTAAAATAATTTTTTTTCCAAGTTTATTTTGTTGCTTTTACGACAAAAAATGGCAGAATCATGAAGTTGTCTTATACTGAGTACGTGAGAGATAAGGTATTTCCAAAATTTATAGTAGCTGAAAATACGCTCGCTTATATTTACTTTATGAATTGAAATATTATTTCCTTTTTTTTCTCTCTGAAGCAACACTCAGGATGTCCCCTATAAATGCAGTGCATTGCGTTGGTAGAAGGAAGATAAGGTATTGGAAGGAGGAAAGAGGGAGTAGTGTCATTTCTGATTTTCATACAGTTAAAATTTGTTGCGGACATTCCTCTTGTAGCTTGGAAGCACCACAAAGAAAATAAAAGTTTTAGCGGGCGAAATGGGACAAAAATGGATAAAATATGGTACCAATGATACGACAACAGCTAGAATCATGAAATTCGGTGTGTACATACCTCTAATTGCATAGACACGTCAAATAGAGGGATTTTTCGAAATTCGTACTTTTAAGGGATATAATTAAAAAGAGGGATAAAAATGGGACCTACCAAACCGCTGAAGTTGAAATCATGAAATTCGGTGAATACATTCTGACTATGAAGACTCGAAAAAGGGTTTTTTCGAAATTTGTACATTTGGGCGGAGAATGGGGCGAATGGGGATATCTTTAAAATTTATACTTTTCTTATCACTTTGTCTGTATCTGGAAATGCTTCTTCTAATAGCGACTGACAATCGCCATGCTCACCATGTTTAGGCATGTTCACTTTCGCAATTTCAGCATTTTATTTATATATAGTAGTCGATTTTAAACAGTGCGCATAAGTATACATTATAGTTTGAAATAGTAAACAATTATAGTAAATGTGCATAAAAATATCACAATTTTCGTAATATGGTAATGTGTTTCAATGTAAAGTCGACATCCTTTAATCTGCTGGTAATACTGTGGAATGCACTCCGTGGTGGAGGGTATATAAGATTCGGCCCGGCCGAACTTAACGCCTTGTTTTTCCTTCTCCTGTAAAGTAAAAATCGAGACACTCCTTTCTAAATTAAGCCATCGATATACATGATACAAGCGACATTGTTTCTTAATACACCTAGAAAAAATCCGGATCCGTTGGATAGATCACGAGAAAATTACAAAACAAAAATGTCATGATACTAATAATTTTAGCCATATATATCTCGCGAATTTTAATTAAAAAAATAAACATAACAATTTTAAAAATATGATTCTTCGTTGCTTTATATTTATATACCATACTGTTCTATACACATGCTTAAAGTTTCATGAAGCAGCAAACTGCTGTTTGCTATTTTAGCAGGGACAATCTGATGTCACTTTTTCAGCAGAAAATATGTTTTTTCAGCAGTATTTTTGCTTTCTTTTACTAACACAATTTTAATCCTTAAATTATCTTTTTGAAATGACTTTTTTGATTTTCTCAAAAAAATGGTCAAATTAACCCAGAAACAATGTCATACTTATACTTAGTGCCGATAAAGGAGGTAAAACCGTTGCAGTGGACAAAAAAGACTACCAACAAAAGATGACATCAATACTTCGAGATATATGTACCTACAAAAGGCTAAAATGAGATCCAACTTCCAGCCTACAAACCAAAAACAACAGAGTAGTGGAAAAATTATTCAACATGAAAATAATAGACTTGACAGACAAAAATAAGTTGACATGCAGAGCAGCAAATGCACCAAGAATTTACGGACTCCCCAAAATTCACAAAGATGGAATATCTCTACGACCGATATGTTCTTCTCTTAACTCCCCGGCCTATGGACTGTGCAAATATATAACCAACATTTTAAAGAATTTAACAAAGGACTCGAAATATAATGTAAAAGACGCCATAGACTTCAAAAACAGAATCCGAGGTTTACACATTGACGATGACGAAGTACTAGTATCATTTGATGTTATTTCTCTGTTCCCCAGCATTCCTGTACACTTCGCAATTAAGACGATTGAAAGAAAATGGACGAGAATAAAAGACTTTACAAGTATTCCGAAGGAATTATTCTTAGAATTGGTGACATTTTGCATCAAGGACACTAGATACTTTAAATATGACGACAAAATATATGAACAACGAAAAGGTATGCCGATGGGATCTCCAGCATCTCCAATAATTGCTGACATCGTTATGGAGGAACTTTTGGACACTTCACTGGATAAGATGACGTACAAACCACGACTATTAATGAAATATGTTGACGATCTTTTGGCAATCATTAATGTAGATGAAATTCAGACCATGTTACAAACACTCAATTCGTTCAACAAACAAATACAGTTCACAATGGAAAGCGAAGATAACAACAAACTACCATATCTGGACTGTATTATTCATCGACAATGTTCGCGGCTTAAACTTGACTGGTATCAAAACCCTACTGCTTCTGGTAGACTTATCAATTTTAACTCAAAATACTATATACTAAAAATTAAGGACATACTAAAAAAGAATGACTTTCCCGCACAAACAATAGAAGACTTAGTAAAAAATATAAATTCGGAAAAAGTGCACACCACAACAGATACCAAAGAAAACGACAAAATATTCAAATCTTTGACCTATGTAGCGGGGTTTTCTGAAAGATTTCAAATTTATACGACAAAGAGAAATACCAATTAGCACTTAAGACGCATGTTACAGTCAATAACTTTTTTAGCAGGATAAAATCTGGATTAAAAAATGAAGATAAATCGGACGTAGTTTACCAAATTACATGCAACGGGGACAAGTCCAACGTATGCCAAAAGGTATATGTTGGCACCGCTAAGACTAAATTAAAGACAAGACTTTCTTCGCATAAATCTGACCAAAAAGCAACAAATAGACCACTAGAACAAAAAACCGCTCTGGCTGCCCACTGTACTTTGACGGGTCACACGCCGAATTTCGACGATGTAAAAATATTAGCACAAGAGAACAACTACAAACGCAGATACACTCTTGAAACTTTACACATAATTTATGTTCCCTCTGACAAGAGAATAAATTACAAAACTGACACAGACGGCGGCGCTCACATATACAGACACATTATTAAAAAGCATAAATGTAAGCAAAAATAATTTAGTTGACAAAGACTGGTTGTGCGGACAAGTTACTGTCGTTTATACTTTATATTCATAAATGTAATTATTGTCATAAAATAATTGTTAAGTGTTTTTGTATATTTAATGTTAAAAATATTTGTTTTTATAGTGACACCCCTGAAGATGATTGACGAAGTCAATCGAAATATTGAGAATTTTATATAAAAAAAAATATTAAAAACACAACATCGTTGTTTTTTAAATTACATGACCTCAAGCCGGACAAAAACACCTACACACAATTTATTAAAAGGTCAACTATCCAAAATATATCAAAATTAATCCACTGTAAAAAGGAAACTCAAACCAGTTGAACTATAAGTTTAATCTGCAAAAATGCCCTATCAGAATCATAGTGTCGCTATTCCAATCAAAAAGTCTCAATATAAAACTGCAGCTAATTTTAAACATTTTGCATATCATGATCGCTTATTTATCGATGTGTAAAATAAAACAGGACAAATACATATTTCCTATTATTGTTGAGATAAAAACTTACATCAAAGTATACAAATAAGAGATAAAAACTCCATACTCTGAATGTTATACGAAGTAAAAGGGAATCCATGTTTCTCACAATGCTTAACTACATATAATGATTAAAACTACCACCACAAGCAATGGCTTTTTTGAAAAGAATTATATCATAATTACACATTTCCCGTGATGTCATAAAATAAGGGCAAATCCCCATAGGACAGCGTGACATTCTGTTTATTGTTTACTATCCTTTAAAACTCACCCGCGTATTCACGCTTCAACGTTTCATAAGTGAAGAATGATGTGCCAGCATAGGGTATAACACCCAGAACCGTCGCCCAATAGCCTCTATACAGAGTACGAGGTCCCTCCTCCACCCATATCTTAACGAACACCTGACGCAATGTCCTGAAATGAATATCAATCAATCAATTGAAAAATACAACCGCCAAGTGCAGAAATGCAAAAATGCACACACATTTACCTATAGCCGGTGTATTTGTCGGTGACCGCCATACGAGCTCTCGCCAAATCCAACGGATAGGTCAAGGACTGTGATGTTATGCCAGCCAAAGAACCAGCCACAAAACGTCTCACTTTGGTACTAAAAGAAGGAAATTAACAAAATTAAATTCATTAAATTCGTGTTGTTATGACGACGAAGGAAGGCAAGGCAATTGTTGCTACTCTGTTATTTGCAAAAACCTACTCTGTACCGTCTTTGTCGACATGCAGGATTTTACGCCATTGTTCGTGGGCGGTAAACTGAATGGCAGCATAGGGGACAATGCGAGCCATGGTGGCAGAATTGCCACGCCATAACGCCAGGGCACCCTCTTTGGCATACGTTTGCTTAAGGAATAACATGGCACCGTTGAAGGTATAGCGAACAGTATTGCTACAAAGAAATCCATCCAGAACAACAAGAGATTAGTGATGAGCGAGATAAAATCGTGTGAAAGTGGCAACTTACTTTATTTGGAAATTGATTTTCGTTCTATCCAATGGGGCAATGATTGTTTTCGCCAAAGCTCCAGCCGCCGCACCGGCTGTTAAACTTATCACGACGGCATCGAAATTTGTACTAGCTGGAAAAAAAGGAATGGTCAGAGAGAGATTCAGATTTACATTCGCTTGATAAACACACACACATCCACTTGCTACTTACCCTTAATGTCTGTTGTTGTCGTAATACCATTTTCCTGTTTTTGTTCTGTTCTGCTCGGACTACTTTCATTGACTTTGGAGGCGGTGGCGGCATTCAGATTTGCATTGGTGGTAACGGTGACGGCGGCGGCTGCTGTTGTGGATAACTGACCACTTGTAGTCTTAATGGGCATCGCAATATTTGGCTTCTCCAAAAGGTGGCTCATTGGAGACTGTAACAAAAATAAACGGAAACGGGAGGAATACAATTATTACACAGATGCCAAAATACGATAAATGGACAAATAATATTGTGTTTCTCGATAATATAAATCTTTCATCGGCAATTTCAATTTGAAAACAACAATGATGCGAAAAATGAGTTTGCCAACAATTATTACCAGCGCTGATGAAGTGTTTGTTGTAAATCCATTACAACAGACAAGATAATATAATCTAGCCAGTTTCGTTGGATTTGCAGCATTTTTTGGTAGCAGCTTTATGATAATGCTGTGCTTACTGAGTGTGTGTGTTGCCTGCAAAATTCTTTGTTCAATTTACACTATTACCAGCGGAGTTGAAGGACGTCGATATTAACAAAGGAATAATATAATGTATGAGTCATTCCATGCTGAACGGTAAACTTTTATACATACACTACTAACTTAGATTGCTTGGAAACTTTGTATATATATTATTCTCTTAAAAATAAGAAAATAAAAAAATTCATCGAGTTATGTATGACCAATTTAACCCAAGAGGAAACGAGAAAGACCCATAATTTATAATACAGATCGACTTAGAGTCACTTTTAGTCGATTTAGCAATGTCCGTCTGTAATGTTCATGTAATCAAAATACAGGTCGCATTTATTGTCCGCACCTAACAAAAATTGGCACAAGTTTTGGGGGCCAAGGACGAACGCTATTTAATTTGAAGCAAATCGGTTTAGATTTAGAAATAGTCTTTTGACTTTTCCGCTCTAGAGACGACATATTTTAGACGATTTTCTTCAAATTTGGCACAGTACCTTATAATTCAATTAGAAACAGAAAATGGGCCAGGTCGGTTCAGATTTATATATAACTCCCATACAAATTTCGTTTTCGATGTGACTTTTCCGCACTAGAGACCACATACAAATTAAAAATGCAAATTGAAATTGAGAATAAACAAATTGAATAAACAATTGAGATAAACAATTTGGAAAAGACAAATTATTATTGGAAAAACGAAATAAATATTGAGAAAAGACAAATTTATATTGGGAAATTAAAATATTAGAATGATAAAAGAAACGTTAAATCGAGAGGAAATTATTATAAGTTTATTAATAAGAATAAAATAGTATAAGGAAAAACAATATAAAGACAAATTGAATACAGTTGAACTTCGATTAACCGTGATGCTCGGGACAGGGCTAATCACGGATAACCGAAAATCACGGTTAATAGAGGTAAAATTTTACATGCATAAATTTTACTATTTTTATTTATTTTTGGCAAAAACATGTAAATCTGCGTCTATAAATAACTTATCATATCTCTAGGAATACATACATTTATTTAAACAAACTTTTATGGAAGTCTGTCTTATGCTTTTAGCTTTTGATTGTTCTTCCAACAAATGTGTTTGTATGCGATATATTTGCATTTTATCTGGTTCTGAAATACTTGGACAATTAAAGTTTTCTAAAAAACCTAACAAAATACTACTAGCCTCATAAATTTTACTATTTTTATTTATTTTTGGCAAAAACATGTAAATCTGCGTCTATAAATAACTTATCATATCTCTAGGAATACATACATTTATTTAAAAAAACTTTTATGGAAGTCTGTCTTATGCTTTTAGCTTTTGATTGTTCTTCCAACAAATGTGTTTGTATGCGATATATTTGCATTTTATCTGGTTCTGAAATACTTGGACAATTAAAGTTTTCTAAAAAACCTAACAAAATACTACTAGCCTCTATTGCCTGAGCCAATGTAGGCGTTTCGTCCGCATTTCCTCCATCTGATTCCTCGGAATTTGAATCAAGCTCATCTTCTTGGCTTTGGGTAACCATGTCTACGATTTCGTCTTCAGATATAATAGCAAACGGAGTCGCACACCATCCACTTTTCGACAGCATCAATCGTACATCCAGACGGTATGGTTATATCTGTTTGTATCTCAACAAGGCTATTTGGAGCATCTTCATTATAAGATAGTAAGTTATTCCAAACTCTTTTTAAAACTTGTGGAGCCACGAAGCTGTGGCTGTCCACAAAGCTGTCTTAATATTCAAAGATTTAACGAACTCACGTCTGTCATTAGCACCAACAAGTTTTTGAACGATCAGTTTACGGTAGTGACATTTGAAGCTCCGAATTACTCCTGGATCCATAGGCTGAATCAAGGACGTGCAATTTGGTGGGAGATATTTTACTGGAACGTTTTCAGATATCATAGCATTTACATCTGGTTGTGCTGGACAGTTGTCTAATAGTAAAAGTATTTTACAGTTATTTTTGAGACCGATGCGCCGTTGATGTTCCTTTGCATCTGGTACAAAATTTTGATTAAACCACTCCAGAAATAGCTGTTGTGTTACCCAAGCTTTCTTATTAGATTTATAAATCACAGGAAGGTGTTCAACGTTTTCTAAAGCACTTGGATGGGCACTTTTTCCTATTATCATCAATTTACACTTGTGAGTTCCTGCATCATTTGAACAAACTAACACTGTGATGCTCTCCTTGGATTCCTTGTACCCTTCAATAGAATATTCATTACCACTAGCCAAAGAACTCTGAGGCAAACACCTCCAAAATAGACTGGTTTCGTCTGCATTGTAGATCTGTTCAGTTGTAAGTTGTTCGTTTTTAATGATTTCATCCAAGTCGTCCACAAACATCGTAGCAGACTCATAATCAGCACACTCCTTTTCTCCCGTAGATTTCAGTCGACGGATTCCATGACGTTTTTTGAATTTATCCAACCGACCAAATGAACAAGCGCACTCTGAATTCATGTTTAACTTCAAATGGATCATTTTTGCCTTTTCGACAATCATTTCGCCTGAAGTTCAGAAGCAAATTTCAGTTTAAGTTCATACAATATCTCGATTTCAGTTAACTTACCTGAAATTGGAGTTCCCTTAAATCTTTCTTGCCGAAACCATTCATATGTTGCGAAATCAACTTTTGGATTTTCGGATGTTTTTGGTGTATATCTGTGTTTAAGGCCAAGCATTGAATCAGTATCGGAGCAAAATTTTAAAATCCGATCTTTGTTTTTTATTAAATCGGATACAGTTTGAATGCCAACTCCATATTTTTCAGACAACATTTTAAAAGGTACTTTACGTTTTGAGTATTCATTAATCAGCTCCATTTCTTCTTTAATTGAAAGAACCTTTCTTGCTCTTTTCGCGGATTTAGTTTTTGACGGTGGCATGATGTAAGGAAAACACGTCTTGACAGATCAAATTTCACACTGTTGAATGAATATGAAATTTGATATGAGAGATGTGTGTGTATTATACGAAAAAACAAACAAGCAGTCACATGGACATGTGCATCACGGATAATAGAGGTAAATCACGGTTAATAGAGGTAAAAAATCAACCACTCAGCTTCACGGTTAATAGAGTCACGGTTAATCGAAGTTCAACTGTATATAAACTATTCTCCAGCAGGCATATCCTCCAATTTTTGAACTGCTCAGGCACAGTCACCGGCAGTAATTATTGTTTTAGCTACTTCCATTGTACTTTCTAAGTAGACGAAGCTCTGTTCGCAACCTCCAGGTGGGGATATATTTGGTATGTTTTGGCAGGGAGTGTTGTCGGAAAAATAGGTGATTTTCGAGTTCCTTCCATATATTTAGTAATTCCCTGGCCCAATCTCTCATGTGCATTAAACGATCTACGTCTCCTATTCATCAGTATAACGCCTGATGATGAAATACCACAAGTCAATTTTTCTTCACAAGTCTTTTTATTATTTATCAATATCAACAATTAGTATATTCTCAACTTCAATTAGATTTTTCTCATTTAAAAATTTTCATTTTTCAATATAAATTGTATATTCTCAATTTTAATTTTCATTTCTGAATTTTAATTTGAAATCAAAACAAAAAATGGAATTAAGTTACTTTTGAGTGTTACTTTTAGAGTGCCCGTGCGATGTTGTCCGAAACAAAATGGCATTGTTTTCATCCCAAAAATTTAATTTTTTAGAGAAATAAACGTCATTCTTTAATTTCGATTGAGGATCAGGCAAAAAATATTTTTAGCAGCAGCGTCCATAGATAAAATTAAGTATTTACATTTCAAATCGATGCTTTGGGTTTCGAAAATTAATTGTCGAAATAACTTATTTTTTTTATAAGAAATTGGTCATATTTTATCGGGTAGGCCATTTAAAATTGTAAATTTGAACTAACGATTACTTTGACTTTGAAAGGTAGAATAACATTTATTTTTATTTTTATGTTCAGGTTTATGTTGTCGCAAACTACAAATAGATGATTTACGAGTTCCTTCCATCTATTTAGTAATTCCCTTACCCAATCCTATTCATCAGTATAATGTCTGAGGATGAAATATAACTAATGATGTTTGTTTGGACCACGAAAATTTGGCACTTGTAGTTGTCTGGACACGTGTTCTCCTATCCATTTCTCTTTTGCAAGTCAACTCTTCTTCACATGTCTTTATATTATTTCTCAATATCATTTAATATATTCTCAATTTCAATTTGATTTTTCTCATATTCAATTTTTCATTTCTCAATAAAAAATTATATATTCTCAATTTTAATTGTCATTTCTGTATTTCAATTTGTATTTTCTCAATTTTAATTTGTATTTCTCAATTTCAATTTATATTCTCTCCACATAATGTTTATTTTCTCAATTTTAATTGAAAATGGTGTAGAAAAAAGTAATTGAATTGTGGCCGATGGATTATCTATACTACCTACATCACACCAAAGATGGAATACAACTCCCATATATGGTCGGGTGCTCCAGCTTCATCACTGGAGCTACTTGACCGTGTCCAGAGGAGGGCGATGGTGTTGATAGGTGACGGTAGGATATCCAATTCTATTGTCTCCCTTGAACACCGTCGTAATGTTGGTTCTGTGTGTCATTGTTCTATCGATACTTTCATGGTGTTTGTTCTTCGGAAATTCGTGATCTTATACCGCCCGTGAGAACGTTCGGCAGAGATACGCGACTCTCCAGGAACGCTCACCCATTTGTTGTCGATTGGACAACCGGCCGCACTACACATTACAGAATAAATTCGTTCTTCGCCCGTACTATCCGTATCTGGGATCGACTTCCGGCAAATATCTTTCCCTCCAATTACGACATTCAGAGATTCAAAACAGATGTCAACAGACACCACTCCCTCTTTCCTCCTTCCAATACCTGATCTTCCTTCCACCAACGCAATGCACTGCATTTATAGGGGACATCCCCTGAGTGTTGGTTCAGTGAAAAAATGAAAAAAGTATTCAAATGCCAGAAATAAATTACATTTTTTGATGAATGGAAGTTTAAAGTCAATGAGGAGAAAACTCAAGCAAGATTATTTCCTTTCAATAAGTCTCCAAAAAGAATTGCTATATTGCCTCACGAAACACAGGGCACTACTATAAGTATTAGATATGCAGGGAAATATCTGGGAGTGCTTTTGGATAAGAAACTTACTTTCAAATGTCATGTGTAACAAGTACGCGGCAAAACTAAATAGAATCGAATTTGAGCTCACATAATGAGATTTTATTACAGAATGTGTGTATTCAATAGTAGAACTAAATAACATGACAGTTTTATAGAATTCAATTAATAGTTTAGTAATTTTCGAAATGAAAATCGAAAAAAAACAAGCCTAATTGAAACTATTCTCAAAGGTTAAGCAAAGTATCTACTATAATCTTAAAAAATCATCACTTTAATTGAAAATAACAAACATTTTTAGTCTATTCATCATTCAAATGTGACAAATATCGCAAGTAAGTCTAACAAAATTGATTAATTGTTCGCAATTGCGCTTAATTTAGTCTAACACGAAAACAAGATCAAAACAAGCTATAGTTGCGAAATCTTGCATCGTGCACTAAAGTAAACAAGAATTAAAAAGGCCACCCGAGTAAACACATTCATCCGACTGACTACAACACAATATGCAAATTATATTTAATTTATTTAAGCACTTATTTCAAATTCATTTAGATACGACGAGCCGAGTCGAGCATCATGTAGCACATGAGTGTTAATATTTTCCTAAAACCAAATCTCAATGACAGCAAATGTACTATTATTTTGCATTTAAAAGTCAATTTGTACTTGTTTATAAAATTTTTATTGCAAAATCCATTGTTATTCGATTTGGAAATGCATTTTATTGTCACTTCTCCCGATCTCCCGCGCGAAGGTGTTAAATAACTACAATAACAAGGGTATAATACTCACTCACTACTGTTGATATGTATGAATGGTGAAATAATGTTTATCAGTTTCAGTATTTATTGTTTTCAATAAAATTGTAACAACTAATTTGTGTAACAAATAAAATGGACATTAGGTGTGGTCGGGGACAAATCTAAAATATATTTATACTATTTTGTATTTTCTTTATCTTTTTTGAGCGTATATTTGAATTCAGCGACTTAAAACTTACGAAAACAATCCCATTTCTGGACACAGTGTTTCCAAATCGCTTTTTATACCCTCCACCCCCAGGATGGGGCTATACTAACTCTGTCATTCCGTTTGTAACACCTTGAAATATCGACCTGAGACCCTATAAAGTATATATATTCTTGATCGTCATAAAATTCTAAGACGATCTAGCCATGTCCGTCCGTCCGTCTGTTGAAAGCACGCTAGCATCTAAACGAAAGGAGCTAGAATGTTCAAATTGTCCACAAATGCGTCTTATAGTCGTAGATCGGTTGGGATTGAAACGGGGCGAAACCGGCCCAAAGGGAAAAATTTGTCCCTCACAAGGACTAAAAATACCCATAATAATCCCTAATATTTTAGCGTATTTAAGCATGTTTTTTGAATATGTCTGTTTATAATTGCTTGATATTTAGTATGCACATTCCCTTTATAGCAAAAACGTGCACCATAAATTGATTCTTACTTGTAGGGGGTGAAATGGGGCAAAAAAGGGACAAACATGAAATTCGGTGTGACATTCCTCTAATTGAGTAGATACATAATATAAAAGTATTTTTTCCAAATTCGTACTTTCAAGGGGTAAAATGGGAATAGAGGGATAAAAATGGTACCAACCAAACGGCTGTACCTAGAATAATGAAATTCGGTGTATACATTCCTCTGATTGCATAGACAAGTAAAATACACGGATTTTTCAAAATTCGTACTTTTTGGGGTTAAAATGAAAAAAAGGGATAAAAATAGTACCAATCAAATGACCGCAGCTAGAGTCATGAAATTCGGAGTATACATTCCTCTGACTGTGTAGACACGGAAAATAAACTGATTTTTCGAAATTCGTACTTTTTGGGGCCAAAATAGAAAAAGGGATAAAAATAGTACCAACCAAATGACCGCAGCTAGAGTCATGAAATTCGGAGTATACATTCCTTTGACTACGTAGACATGAAAAATAAAAGGTTTTTCCAAATTCGTACTTTCAAGGGAATAGTACCAACTAAACGACTACAGCTAGAATGATGAAATTCTAATTGCGTAGAAACGTCAAGGCGGTAAAAATGGTATTGACCAACAAATGGGGCGCAGTTGGAATCATGGAATTCGGTGTATACATTCCTCTGACTGCATAGACACGCAAAATAAAAAGTTTTTTTCCAAATTCGTAATTTTTCTTTTACGACAAAAATTGGTTGAATCGTGAATCGTTAGGTTATTTTGCACTACGTACGTCTGACAATGGATTTTCAAAATTTGTACTTTTGGAATTAAAATAGAATGGAAATACAACCAACTGTAGCGCCCAATATTTATGGTATTTAAGCTTTTTGAAAATATAAATGTAAGAATATTTATTTTTGGATTTGAGATAAATAATGGTTTGAAATAATTAAACTATTATATTTATTTAAAAATTATTTTTTCAATATTTGTATTTGTTTTGGTTTGGTGGCTATATTAAAAATTTTATATTTTCCTGTAAAAAAGGGTGATTTTTTAAGAGCTTGATAACTTTTTTTTTAAAAAAACGCATAAAATTTGCAAAATCTCATCGGTTCTTTATTTGAAACGTTAGATTGGTCCATGACATTTACTTTTTGAAGATAATTTCATTTAAATGTTGACCGCGGCTGCGTCTTAGGTGGTCCATCCGCTTAGTCCAATTTTGGCATTTCCACGTTTTTGAGTAACAGAGACCCAATTGGTGCGAACGGCGACGAATCGAAAATTGGTGGTCATCATTAACACTGGCCGATACAGCTGCGATATTTTCTTCAGTTCGCACTCTACGTAAGCGTGTTGGTGGTTTAATGTCCAACAATGTAAATTTGGTGCGAAATTTAGTCACAATAGCCCGAATAGCCGCTTCAGTGGGTCGATTAAACTGACCATAAAATGGAAGCGCGCAATGAACTTTCTTAACAGAGCACGCATTTTGATAATAAAATTCAATAATTTGCAAGCGTTGTTCGTTTGTAAGACGATTCATGATGAAATGTCAAAGCATACTGAGCATCTTTCTCTTTGACACCATGTCTGAAATCCCACGTGATCTGTCAAATACTAATGCATGAAAATCCTAACCTCAAAAAAATCACTCTTTATTACTGCACTTCTACGAAAACCGACAACTTCTGTGGAATGCAATCCATGGTGGGGGGTATATAAAGTTCGGCCCGGCCGAACTTAACGCCGTTTCAAAATTAATATGATTTCAAATTCTTTTTGATTTCAAAAACAGTTTTTGTAATAATATATAATAATTGCCAAAACGGGGAAAATAAATCCCAAAAAATTTATTTAATTAGAAAAATAACCGTCATTCGTCAATTTCGATCGAGGATCAGAAAGAAAAAAATATTTTTAGCAGAAGCGTCCGTAGATAAAATTATTTTTTTACTTTTCAAATCGATGCTTTGAGTTTTGACAATTAATTGTCAAAAATAAATTATTTTTTATAAGAATTTGGTCATATTCAAGGCGTATTTATAGAGGTGATAGCACTAGAACAACAACAAATTCGGCAACAACAAAATACAAGTAATTTTTTGAATGGTGAGCCATACTGTCAAAGCAAAATATATGGGATTTGATAGTTTCGGTTACTTTTGAATGAAAAAAAAATTCAGTCAGCTGGGCTCCTGCTATCACTTTTTTAAATACGCCTTGGTCATATTCTATCAGGTAGGCCATTTAAAATTTGAACTACCGATTACTTTCACTTTTATTTTTAGTTTCAGGTTTATGTTTGACATTTGCAAAATGAGACGCTATACCCTCGAACAGAATTGAGAAAGAACAGAATTGATATTAAAAACTTACTTCCACAGTAGTGAGTCTTTAACTCAAAATGTAAGAAAATTTTTCGAGAAGAGATCGGTCAACTTTCATGAAGCAAATTTTTCATCTCGGTGGCTATGTCAATAAGCAAAATTGCCGCATATGGGGTTCAGAGAACCCACACGTGACTATTGAAAAGCCAATGCATCCACAACGAGTCACTGTTCGGTGTGGATTTTGGGCTGCACTGAAAAATTGGGTTAATCGGATGAGGTACTGCCGAGCTAGTCGTGGCTAGCCATATGAATGATGTTGTGTTCCATTATTAAATGACAAACTTCAACCTTTCCAATAAAACCAGAAATTTGAAAAAATAATCAATCATTTTGTATAGCCGATTCAATTTAATGTTTTAAATGGATCACCCTATATGTAAAAGTTAAAGCAAATATTCAAAACAGATCACTAAAAATACAACTCTGCCATATACCCCTTTTAACACTGCATATTTTTAGGCTTTGCTACTTTTTTGCAACACTGCATATTGTTAAGAGTTGAATAAATATTTTTTAGACCTGTTCGATTGGGCTAGCATACCATTGTGGGTTATGAAATGAAAAAATACAATCTGCGTAATCAGATTGCTTCAAAATTCAATATTTTTCTCTGTTAAGACCTTCCCAGACCTACAATCGAACTGCAAGTTGTACGAAAAGTCTGTGAAGTGTAAACGACCCTTAACGATTCGGTCTTCGTCGGGCAAACTTAAAAGTCGATTCCCTATATTGCAAACGTTTGAAATCACTGTCGTCCATTATTTTCGTACTTTGACTTCAGTGGCTAGCATTCGAACGCATTCTAAACTATTTCCATAACGAACACAAACTGTATAGGCAGATATTGTTTATAAATATACACAATTAATTGTATTTGATCATGGCATGCATAAGTTTAATTGTTTTTGCAATCAGTAGACACAATAAAAATATATACATACATATATATAAATGTGTACGCAACACCAGCAGCAGACGCAACAACACATAGAAATATATATTATTTGTCATTAATGTGTTCTTGAACCTCCGCAATGAAAGAAAATGTGAACTAGACAAACACTTAAAATGATGTCCAGATAACAGAGAAGGAAGTGCGATCCAAATTCTAAATAAAATATTTATATGCCATACGGTCGGTCCACCAAGAGATGACAGTAACCCAGAAACACACGCTTTTTCATATCTATGTAGTATTTTTTTCTTCTTTTATTCTAATACACTTTTGGCCACGGGCCAATTGTCAGCAACAGAAAACACGTCGTTTGCTCTGTTCACTTTTGAAAATTTATGTTGGTGAATTTGCAAAATTTGCGTGGTCAGAATCCTATAAATATCCATTTTCACGTGCGTAAAACTTGAAAAACTTTTCAATTCAATTCGAGAAAGCACCTTGAACCGCAAATAGTCAAACTCATAACTATGACACGACGATGTTGTTGAAAGATGCCAATGTTTAAAGAGAGAATTATTCAATCGGTGTACATTGTTCTTGTTTTTATTAACATGCAGTCAATAAATGCTGTTCAAATAGAGTCAAATTAAAATATCAGAAAATAGTTCGAATGGAAAGTGGTCATAACACTGTGCGACAAAAAACGATCACTTTCAAAACATATAAAAAAATATTTTTTTGCAAAACAACAAGAGATTTTCAAGTTTAGATTTCGATTTTTTGGAAATAATTCTGTAACTTTTGAACTGGAAGAGATAACTTGACTTGCATAGAGAAGAGATGTTTTCTAGATGATTTGGCAATGGTTGGGATCAAAGTTTACGACTTTCTAAATTATCTTTATTTTACGTGTCTACGCAATCAGAATTTCATCATTCTAGCTGCAGCCGTTTAGTTGGTACCCTCTGTTCCCGTTGTATCCCTTGTCATTCCTTTTGTAACACCTTGAAATATCGAACTGAGACACTATAAAGTATATATATTCTTGATCGTCATAAAATTCTAAGATGATCTAGCCATGTCCGTCCGTCTGTTGAAAGCACGCTAGCATCTGAACGAAAGGAGCTAGAATGTTCAAATTTTCCTTAAATGCGTCTTATAAAGAGTGATTTTTTTGAGGTTAGGATTTTCATGCATTAGTATTTGACAGATCACGTGGGATTTCAGACATGGTGTCAAAGAGAAAGATGCTCAGTATGCTTTGACATTTCATCATGAATCGTCTTACAAACGAACAACGCTTGCAAATTATTGAATTTTATTATCAAAATGCGTGCTCTGTTAAGAAAGTTCATTGCGCGCTTCCATTTTATGGTCAGTTTAATCGACCCACTGAAGCGGCTATTCGGGCTATTGTGACTAAATTTCGCACCAAATTTACATTGTTGGACATTAAACCACCAACACGCTTACGTAGAGTGCGAACTGAAGAAAATATCGCAGCTGTATCGGCCAGTGTTAATGATGACCACCAATTTTCGATTCGTCGCCGTTCGCACCAATTGGGTCTCTGTTACTCAAAAACGTGGAAATGCCAAAATTGGACTAAGCGGATGGACCACCTAAGACGCAGCCGCGGTCAACATTTAAATGAAATTATCTTCAAAAAGTAAATGTCATGGACCAATCTAACGTTTCAAATAAAGAACCGATGAGATTTTGCAAATTTTATGCGTTTTTTTTTAAAAAAAAAGTTATCAAGCTCTTAAAAAATCACCCTTTAGTAGTAGATCGGTTGGGATTGAAACGGGGCGAAATCGCCCAAAGGGAACATTTTTTCCCTCACAAGGACTAAAAATACCCATAATAATCCCTAATATTTTAGAGTATTTAAGCATATTTTTTCAATATGTCTGCTTGTCCTTACTTGATATTGGGTGTGCCCATTCCCCCGATAACAAAAACGTGCACCATAAAGTGATTCTTATTTATAGGGGGCAAAAAATGGGGCAAAAAAAGGGATAAAAATGATACATATTAAACGACAACAGCTAGAAACTCGAAATTCGGTGTGTACATTCCTCTATAGAGTAGATACATAATATAAAAGTATTTTTTCCAAATTAGTACTTTTAAGAGGTAAAATGGGAATAGAGGGATAAAAATGGTACCAAACAAACGGCTGCCCCTAGAATAATCAAATTCGGTGTATACATTCCTCTGATTGTATAGACACGTAAAATACATGGATTTTTCGAAATTCGTACTTTTTGGGGTCAAAATGAAAAAAGGGGATAAAAATAGTACCAACCAAATGACCACAGCTAGAGTCGTGAAATTCCGAGTATGCATTCCTTTGACTACGTAGAAATGGAAAATAAAAGGTTTTTCAAAATTCGTACTTTCAAGGAATACAATGGGTACAGAGGGATAAAAATGGTACCAACCAAACGACTACACCTAGAATAATGAAATTCGGTGTATATTCCTCTGATTGCATAGACACGTAAAATACACGGATTTTTTGAAATTCGTACTTTTTGGGGTCAAAATGAAAAAAGGGGATAAAAATAGTACCAACCAAATGACCACAGCTAGAGTCGTGAAATTCGGAGTATACATTCCTTTGACTACGTAGACATGGAAAATAAAAGGTTTTTTTCAAAATTCGTACTTTCAACGAATACAATGGGTACAGAGGGATAAAAATGGTACCAACCAAACGGCTACACCTAGAATAATGAAATTCGGTGTATATATTCCTCTGAATGCGTAGACACGTAAAATAAACGGATTTTATGAAATTCGTACTTTTTGGGGTCAAAATGAAAAAAGGGATAAAAATAGTACCAACCAAATGACCACAGCTAGAGTCATGAAATTCGGAGTATACATTCCTTTGACTACGTACACATGGAAAATAAACGGATTTTTCGAAATTCTGATTTTTCGTACTTTCAAGGGAAACAATGGTACAGAGGGATAAAAAGAGTACTAACTAAACGACTACATCTAGAATGAGAATTTCATCATTCAATTGGGTAGAAACGTCAAATAAAGAGATTTTAGATAGTCGTACTCTTAAGGGGGTAAAAATGGTACCAACTAAATGGCCGCAGCTGGAATCATTGAATTCGGTGTATACATTCATCTGACTGCATAGAAACGGAAAATAAAAAGTTTTTTCCAAATTCGTGGAAATACAACCAACTGTAGCACCCACTACCTACAAATATTTATGGTATTTAAGCTAAATAGAAGAATATTTTTTTTTGACGTATTGGTAGCCTTGCCTTATAAGCGTGGTTTGAAATAATTAAAATATTATATTTATTTATAAAATTATTTTTTTAATATTTGTTTTGGCTATATAAAAAAAAATTATATTTTCCTGTAATATTACTGCACTTCTACGAAAATCGACATCCTCTGTGGAATGCAATCAATGGTGGAGGGTATATAAAGTTCGGCCCGGCCGAACTTAACCCCGTTTTTACTTGTTTAGTCTCCTATGTTTTTTTACTCAATAAGTAAAGAGTGATTTTTTTGAGGTTAGGATTTGCATGCATTAGTATTTGACAGATCACGTGGGATTTCAGACATGGTGTCAAAGAGAAAGATGCTCAGTATGCTTTGACATTTCATCATGAATAGACTTACTAACGAGCAACGCTTGCAAATCATTGAATTTTATTACCAAAATCAGTGTTCGGTTCGAAATGTGTTTCGCGCTTTACGTCCGATTTATGGTCTACATAATCGACCAAGTGAGCAAACAATTAATGCGATTGTGACCAAGTTTCGCACTCAGTTTACTTTATTGGACATTAAACCAACCACACGAATGCGTACAGTGCGTACAGAAGAGAATATTGCGTCTGTTTCTGAGAGTGTTGCTGAAGACCGTGAAATGTCGATTCGTCGCCGTTCGCAGCAATTGGGTTTGTGTTATTCGACCACATGGAAGATTTTACGCAAAGATCTTGGTGTAAAACCGTATAAAATACAGCTCGTGCAAGAACTGAAGCCAAACGATCTGCCACAACGTCGAATTTTCAGTGAATGGGCCCTAGAAAAGTTGGCAGAAAATCCGCTTTTTTATCGACAAATTTTGTCAGCGATGAGGCTCATTTCTGGTTGAATGGCTACGTAAATAAACAAAATTGCCGCATTTGGAGTGAAGAGCAACCAGAAGCCGTTCAAGAACTGCCCATGCATCCCGAAAAATGCACTGTTTGGTGTGGTTTGTACGCTGGTGGAATCATTGGACCGTATTTTTTCAAAGATGCTGTTGGACGCAACGTTACGGTGAATGGCGATCGCTATCGTTCGATGCTAACAAACTTTTTGTTGCCAAAAATGGAAGAACTGAACTTGGTTGACATGTGGTTTCAACAAGATGGCGCTACATGCCACACAGCTCGCGATTCTATGGCCATTTTGAGGGAAAACTTCGGAGAACAATTCATCTCAAGAAATGGACCGGTAAGTTGGCCACCAAGATCATGCGATTTGACGCCTTTAGACTATTTTTTGTGGGGCTACGTCAAGTCTAAAGTCTACAGAAATAAGCCAGCAACTATTCCAGCTTTGGAAGACAACATTTCCGAAGAAATTCGGGCTATTCCGGCCGAAATGCTCGAAAAAGTTGCCCAAAATTGGACTTTCCGAATGGACCACCTAAGACGCAGCCGCGGTCAACATTTAAATGAAATTATCTTCAAAAAGTAAATGTCATGGACCAATCTAACGTTTCAAATAAAGAACCGATGAGATTTTGCAAATTTTATGCGTTTTTTTTTTTTAAAAAGTTATCAAGCTCTTAAAAAATCACCCTTTATAAACACATCCCTGCGGTAAATAAAGAAATGGCGACCATTTTGGAAAAAATCCAAATTTTTAAACATATTTTCCCCACTCTGGGAATTTGGGTATTTCGTTAGACAAAAACTCCAAAACTACACATTTTTAATTGTAATTCAAAGGACATCACTTAAAATTCAAAAAATATCAATTCAAATTCAAAAGACACCATTTGAAATTCAGAAATTATTAAATTTCAAAGCAAAATGTATATTAGGTGGGATAACATTTATTTATCACCTTCTTGTACCCTCACATATAACCTGGCATAAGCTTTAGTTAAAATAAAACAGCTATAACATTAATGGGATATTTATGCTTTTGTCATTCCCTTCGTCCTACATAATTGTCCCTATCCTAGGTGAAATTAAATATTATATAACTTCTATACCGTTATATTCATTGATTAAATTATTGTACTGAGAGATAAAATGCTGGTAAAAGTTATAAACTATATACGAAATTACACCTTTATAATTATTATCTGTTATTATTACTATCAGTCCATTAAATCTGTTTTGTCAACTTGAGAATAACCAAATTTTCAGAAATAAATAAATGGTACCCAACCTAATGTATAACAATGTTTGCTTAAAAAGTTTTGTTAACATTTTTGAATTTCAAATGGAAATATATGAATTTCAAATGAGTTTTTAATTATGAGTTAGTCTTTTGAATTTCAAATGATGTCTTTTGCATTACAAATGGTGTTTTTTGAATTTCAAATGGAATTTTTGAAATTCAACCGATATTTTGTGAATTTCAAATGGTGTCTTTTGAATTACAATTGAAAATGGTGTAGTAATGTATTATTTTCGGAGACATTTTTTCTACATAATTCCAAAAATTTAATTCAGAAGTTATACACCTCAAAACATCTAAAAAGGGTCCCATTTTTATTTTTTTTAAGGCGACAACATTATTTCGCTTTTTCTTTTTTCTCAGAGCTGCAAATTTCTATTATTTATCATAAAGAAGACATAATTTATAAGCGTTTGTTTTATTAAATTGGTTGAATCATGAAGTTAGATTTTTTTGCACTATGTACGTGAGATAGTTAATTTTCAAAATTTGTGCTTTTGGAATTAAAATAGAATAGAAATACAACCAACTGTAACACCCACTATCTACCAATATTTATGTTATTTAAGCTTTTTAAAAATATAAATATAAGAATATTTATTTTTTGAATTGACTTGAATTTTTATTTCGATATGTAAACGTATTGGTAGCCTTGCCTTATAAGCGTGGTTTGAATTAATACAAATTTTATATTTATTTTTTTCAATATTTATATTTGTTTCGGTTTGGCTATATTAAAAAAAATATATTTTCCTGTAATATTACTGCACTTCTAGGAAAAACGACAGCCCCTGAGGAATGCAATCAATGGTGGAGGGTATATAATCGCCAATTTTACTTGTTTATATTAGTTTTGCATACACTGAAGCAAAATCATTCGTTTGAATTATTTTTTACTGCAATTTTCCTCAGTTTGAGTAAATATAAATACTTGGTTTGAGTAAAATTGAATTAGAATCAGAACATGTAATACTTTCAATTTGATATGAGGAAATATGGTTTTATCGCTATATGAAGTTCAATTTAAATATTAGTTCATTTTTCTGAGTGTGTCGACCTGAAAAGGCCAAATAACCAAATTCTCATTACTTTCGGCGTGAGATGTTTGTTGCTGACGACTTCCCAACAGTTTCAAATCGCTACCTTCCAAAACTATCCAAAATTACAAAAACAAAATATTTGCACGATTTTTGCTTTCCAGATATTTTCATGATGAACAACGTGCTCATTTATGATTTCTATAGATTTAAGTGTGTTTTCAACAGACAGACAAACATCGCTAGATCGTCTTAACATTTTATGATGTATTTTGTACTCTGGTAGAGTATCGGATAAATATACACTCAGAAAACGTATGTCTTTAATTAGAAAAGAAAATGCAAACATCAAAAATTCAATTCAGTTAATAACTAACCAAGTATGAGTAAAGTTTCCTTAGATTCAAGTCGTAGGAAATTTTTATATGCACGCAGAAAAAAAACTTGTGTAAAAAATACCCAATTCAGCTTTGTAAATTTGTTAATATAGAGTTGACAGAAGTCATACAAGCAAATGCTAAATTTCCCTCGTACATGTGTTATTTACACATATGCTTCTTTTGTATAAATAACTAAGTTTGTTTGGTAGGTGTTCTGTGTATGATGTTCATTCATGTTCATTTTCCCAATTTAGAAATTTGTAGCTTTTACACAAGTTTCTTTGTTAAAATTAATTAGTTATTTATTATTTGGATAATGGTGTAAAGGCACAAAATATATGCGCAAAATGCCGCTTTGCACAAAATATGTGCGCAAAATGCCGCTTTGCACACATTGCATTTGTGGGCCAACACCAGCGCATGTAAAACGTATTATCTCGCATTTTGCGCAACACGTTTTTGAGCAAATATTTAGAGTATCTATACCCCCTATAAATGTGAATATGTAAGTTACCCATTTAATTTAATTTTGTACCAGATACTTGCAAAAATATACAACTGTGCGTATGATTTTGTAAGACAATCTGCCAACAACATCATCTTCAATAATGTAAGTCGTATGTTGCACAAAATGTTTATAAATATATTATTGTTAAGCATTTTAGACAAAAAAGGCACAACATGAATACATAGCATAGGGGCAAAGGAATTTAGTCGAATAAATAATAAGGCAAGTGTGTGTTTTGTGACTTTTTCAAAGTTTTCTCTTTAGTGAAAGAAACTATTGATCGGCGTGTCCTGTACTAGCGTTTTTTTGGAGGGAAATAGAATACTAATTAAATTATTTTTGGTCATTTATATTATTCAATTTAGTAAAAAAAACGTTAAAAATTGCATTAGTGAAACATGGAAAATGATACAAATTTCCAATTGCTTGGGTTTTTTACTGTGGCAATTAGTTGATTTATTTCTTCATTTGTATGTACAGTTGAACTACATGTAAATCCGCGTCTATAAATAACTTATCATATCTCTAGGAATACATACATTTATTTAAAAAAATCTTTTATGGAAGTCTGTCTTATGCTTTTAGCTTTTGACTGTTCTTCCAACAAATGAGTTTGTATGCGATATATTTGCATTTTATCTGGTTCTGAAATACTTGGACAATTGAAGTTTTCTAAAAAACCTAACAAAATACTACCAGCCTCTATTGCCTGAGCCAATGTAGGCGTTTCGTCCGCATTTCCTCCATCTGATTCCTCGGAATTTGAATCAAGCTCATCTTCTTGGCTTTGGGTAACCATGTCTACGATTTCGTCTTCAGATATAATAGCAAACGGAGCGACATCAGAGTCGCACACCATCCACTTTTCGACAGCATCAATCGTACATCCAGACGGTATGGTTATATCTGTTTGTATTTCAACAAGGCTATTTGGAGCATCTTCATTATGAGATAGTAAGCTATTCCAAACTCTTTTTAAAACTTGTGGAGTTACAGAGTCCCACGAAGCTGCGGCTGCCCACAAAGCTGTCTTAATATTCAAAGATTTAACGAACTCACGTCTGTCATTAGCACCAACAAGTTTTTGAACGATCAGTTTACGGTAGTGACATTTGAAGCTCCGAATTACTCCTTGATCCATAGGCTGAATCAAGGACGTGCAATTTGGTGGGAGATATTTTACTGTAACGTTTTCAGATATCATAGCATTTACTTCTGGGTGTGCTGGACAGTTAAAGTAAAAGTATTTTACAGTTATTTTTGAGACCGATGCGCCGTTGATGTTCCTTTGCTTCTGGTACAAAATTTTGATTAAACCACTCCAGAAATAGCTGTTGTGTTACCCAAGCTTTCTTATTAGATTTATAAATCACATGAAGGTGGCGCTTTTTCCTATTATCATCAATTTACTCTTGTGAGTTCCTGCAGCATTTGAACAAACTAGCACTGTGATTCTCTCCTTGGATTCCTTGTACCCTTCAATAGAATATTCATTACCACTAGCCAAAGAACTCTGAGGCAAACACCTCCAAAATAGACAGGTTTCGTCTGCATTGTAGATCTGTTCAGTTGTAAGTTGATCGTTTTTAATGATTTCATCCAAGTCGTCCACAAACATCGTAGCAGACTCATAATCAGCACACTCCTTTTCTCCCGTAGATTTCAGTCGACGGATTCCATGACGTTTTTTGAATTTATCCAACCGACCAAATGAATAAGCGCACTCTGAATTCATGTTTAACTTCAAATGGATCATTTTTGCCTTTTCGACAATCATTTCGCCTGAAGTTCAGAAGCAAATTTCAGTTTAAGTTCATACAATATTTCGATTTCAGTTAACTTACCTGAAATTGGAGTTCCCTTAAATCTTTCTTGCCGAAACCATTCATATGTTGCGAAATCAACTTTTGGATTTTCGGATGTTTTTAGTGTATATCTGTGTTTAAGGCCAAGCATTGAATCAGTATCGGAGCAAAATTTTAAAATCCGATCTTTGTTTTTTATTAAATCGGATACAGTTTGAATGCCAACTCCATATTTTTCAGACAACATTTTAAAAGGTACTTTACGTTTTGAGTATTCATTAATCACCTCCATTTTTTTTCTTTAATTGAAAGAACCTTTCTTGCTCTTTTCGCGGATTTAGTTTTTGACGGTGGCATGATGTAAGGAAAACACGTCTTGACGGATCAAATTTCACACTGATGAATGAATATGAAAATTACACTTTCATGAAAAAGGGGAATCACCGAATTTTAATATGAGAGATGTGTGTGTATTATACGAAAAAAAACAAACAAGCAGTCACATGGACATGTGCATCACGGATAATAGAGGTAAATCACGGTTGATAGAGGTAAAAAATCAACCACTCAGCTTCACGGTTAATAGATAATCAGGGTTAATAGAGCCACGGTTAATCGAAGTTCAACTGTATTAAGAAAATGCAGATTGTTTAAAAGAATGAAGTTCTTTGAAATGCAGCCAAAACATACAAGGTAATTTTACAAAGTTTTATTGTATAACTGGCAGTAGTTTTATTTGGTACCAAATTATCCAAGTATGAGTTGCCAAAGAACTTTTAAAGTTCTATTTCACCTAAGAAACGTAGGTTACTATTTACCTACGCTTTTCTTGTATGATTTCTTACATTTTTTCTTTGCGTGTAGATAGCATTTTGCGGTCACAAATTGGTTAGATATGGCAACGCTGAAATCAGTTTGATTTGCCATATCGTCATCAATTTACTAAGAAGTTAACAACGCCATGAACGCCAGTTCGTGATTCGCAATATTCTGTTCAGTGACAAAGCGTAATGGACATATAAATAAGCAAAATTGCCGCATTCCATTCCTCTCCATATCATTCTAATAAAGTTTTCAGTTTGAAATCATGTAATCTCATTATTTTATCTGTAGAACTGCTAGAAAACACTCTTTAGAATTAATCTCGGGGTTTTTCCTACCACAAAATACTTGTAGCATAGTGTAATAGTGATGCTTATAATCATAGCACATAGTACGAGTATAGAGAGAGCAGTGAGTTGTTTATGGGGGGCGATACGGTTGATTGTTTGCTATAAAATTAGCACACTTGCTAAGTGGAATTGAAAGACCTGTATGTGTGCGAGTTCTTTTTGTAGAACTTTAATTGGAATCGTGAAATTTTTTGCAAATTGAAAAATAGCAATACACATATGTATGTATATGAAATATATATACATACTTTATTTATTAACACTATTGGAATAAAAATAGTTTTGCTATAACCCAATAAGGCGAATACAACACACTTTTTTGGCAGACACAGATCTATGACACTTTCATAGATTTGTGTTTTATGAAACATGTTTCATAGATTTTATGACGTGTTTCTTTGGCGACTTTTTAATGAAGAATTTCACTGAGGTTAAGACAAAATTATAAATAGTATCAAGATAATTCTTTCAGTGTATTCCATCAAGTTTTGCATTATAAGTTTTTTTACTAAAATATCAATTTTCGGCGTAGGTACTTCAATATTTTAACTCTCATTTTGGAAATATAACTCCGATAACACCCATGTTATAAGTTAAATTAAAGGTACTCATTATGATTACAAATATTCCGAATTACACTTTCACATAGAGACAGTGGTTTAGGAACAGTCTTCAAAAATTTGGGGAAAATAATTTAACAAAAATCTATTCTATCTATTTTTGCTGGCACGAAAAAAATAAACGTAACAGTTTACGCATAGCATTTTCACAAGTGAATGGGAACTAATTTTTAGTATGGAGTCACAGAGGTATGGTGTCCGCTTTGCACCCAGAAGGTCTTGGGTTCGAATCGTGGCTCGGGAAAAAAACTTTTTTATACCCTCCACCTCCAGGATGGGGGTATACTAACTTTGTCATTCCGTTTGTAACACCTTGAAATATCGACCTGAGACCCTATAAAGTATATATATTCTTGATCGTCATAAAATTCTAAGACGATCTAGCCATGTCCGTCCGTCCGTCTGTTGAAAGCACGCTAGCATTTAAACGAAAGGAGCTATGACGTCCAAATTTTCCATAAATGCGTCTTATAGTCGTAGATCGGTTGGGATTGAAATGGGACGAAATCGGCCCAAAGGGAAAAATTTTCCCTCACAAGGACTAAAAATACCCATAATAATCCCTGATATTTTAGCGTATTTAAGCATGTTTTTTGAATATGTCTGATTATATTTGCTTGATATTTGGTATGCGTATTCCCCTTATAGCTAAAATCTGCACCATAAAGTGATTCTTATTTGTAGGGGGTGAAATGGGGCAAAAAAGGGATACAAATGGTACATATTAAACGACAACAGCTAGGAACACGAAATTCGGTGTGTACATTCCTCTAATTGAGTAGATACATAATATAAAAGTATTTTTTCCAAATTCGTACTTTTAAGGGGTAAAATAGGAACAGAGGGAAAAAAATGGTACCAAACAAACGGCTGTACCTAGAATAATGAAATTCGGTGTATACATTCCTCTGAAATAAACTGATTTTTCGAAATTCGTACTTTTTGGGGACAAAATAGAAAAAGGGGATAAAAATAGTACCAACCAAATGACCGCAGCTAGAGTCATGAAATTCGAAGTATACATTCCTTTGACTACGAAGACATGAAAAATAAAAGGTTTTTTCCAAATTCGAACTTTCAAGGGATACAATGGGATACGGAGGGATAAAAATGGCACCAACCAACCGGCTACACCTGGAATAATGAAATTCGGTGTGTGCATTCCTCTGATTGCGTAGACACCTTAAAAAACAGGTTTTTCGAAATTCGTACTTTTTGGGGTTAAAATGAGAAAAGAGGGGATAAAAATAGTACCAATAAAATGACCACAGCTAGAGTCAAGAAATTCGGAGTATACATTCCTCTGACTGCGTAGACACGGAAAATAGACGCATTTTTCGAAATTCGTACATTTTGGGGCTAAAATTTAAAAAGGGGATACAAATAGTACCAATCAAATGACCGCATCTAGATTCATGACATTCGGAGTATACATTCCTCTGACTGCGTAGACACGGAAAATAGACGAATTTTTCGAAATTCGTACTTTCAAGCATACAATGGTACAGAGGGATAAAAATAGTACCAACTAAACGACTACAGCTAGAATGATGAAATTCTAATTGCGTAGAAACGTCAAGGGGGTAAAAATGGTACCAACCACATGGTCGCAGCTGGAATCATTGAATTCGGTGTATACATTCCTCTGCCTGCATAGACACGCATAATAAAAAGTTTTTTCCAAATTTGTACCTTTTCTATTTTGGCAAAATTTGGCTGAATCATGAAGTTAGGTTTTTTGCTCTATGTACGTCTGATAATGGATTTTCAAAATTTTATAAAAAATTAAAAAATTAAAATATAATACCAATATTTATGGTATTTAAGCTTTTTGAAAATATAAATATAAGAATATTTATTTTTTGATTTCAAATAAATAATGGTTTGAAATAATTAAAATATTATATTTATTTATAAAATTATTTTTTCAATATTTGTATTTGTTTTTTTTTTGTTTGCCTATATTAAAAAAAATATATTTTCCTGTAATATTACTGTACTTCTACGAAAACCGACAACCTCTGTGGAATGCAATCCATGGTGGAGGGTATATAAAGTTCGGCCCGGCCGAACTTAACGCCGTTTTTACTTGTTTTGTTTTTTTATTACTTTTATAAATAAACAATGTTTAATTTTTTAAAATTTTAACATTTTAGCATAAAAAAATTACAAATTTATTGCTTTATTAAAGTACTTCAAATATTTAATTTTTTATTAATTATTAATACTACATAACATCAGAAAAATTGAGTAGTGTTAATTTATTTGATGATTATTTAATTTAATATTAATTTGCGTTATATATTAATTTATACTAAATAAATATTTTGTGAAGTTTCCTAGTGTCATTTCTACTGAACAAAATGGTTTGCTTTGGTAATTCTTCACTTACAACAGAGGATAGCGGAGATGGTTAGAGCGCCGTAGTAGCAACCAGAAGATCCACAGTTCTACCCCCGGTAGCGGCGGATTTTTTAAAACTGGAAACTAATGAAAAAGTGGTTCCATTACAACACTTTAAAATAACTTTTAAGTCTTTCAAAATAAAGGACATCCCTCCTATGACAACTCCATGTTAAATTCATTGGAGAATATCCCAATTTTCACTACTTCGGAATCACAAGATGAACATATATTTCACTTCTTTGCCAGCTACAAACTACCAAAATACATTATTTTATGTAATTTGTAATGCGACTTTACGCTTTTTAAACAAAAATTAAACAAATATTAAAAAAAACATGTTTCTTTTTCTTTTTGCGTCTAAGAAGAGTATCATAACTTCTACATTTATTCACAGACCCTTATGTAGAAGTTTGGCTTTTTGCATTGCATTGTGTAATTTAAATATTATAAAATTAATCGCTTAATTAAATAATAACTTAAATCCTTTCTGTAACCAAAACCATTTTTTTGGAAATTCTAAAACATTGACTCATCACTCTAGCTAGGCGAAGGTAAAAGATATAGCCGAAATATTTTGGATGGTTTTCAGAAAATAACGGCAGCGTTCACCTAGGTATGATAAATCATTTTTTTTAGATTGAAGACATGACTTATACCACCTTTGGTTTCAGCAGCCATCAGTCCAGGCCACAATCAATCTTTTGTACGTCAAGTTCGGTAATCGTGTTATCAGTCGTAACGGCGATGTCGGGAACCTGCACCAAGGCCTTAGAAAATTGGATTGATAAATAAATCAATATTAATTAAATATTAAATTAAACACTCTATACAGAATCGCCACTGATGATTTGTCCACACGCAGGATAATGAAAATACCCTTGTAGGAAATATCGATAGTAAAACTGTACAGACTCAGTATTGACTACTGACGAATTATACCCCAGCCAATGTTCTCTACTGTTGACATTTAACATACACTTGTCATTGAGAATCCACTGCTGACCACATGGACACATTGGAATCTCAGATTTAGTAGAACATTTTAATACATTTTGCCTACATTCTTTTGGAATTATTTATTAGATTTCCACACTAGTAACATCCTACCAAAATAAGTTCAAACAGCTGCAGTTATTTTATACGTTTTATTATAAAAATATTGTTATAAAAACACAACTATAACGTTTCTTATATTATTATCACATCACATTGGGTTCGCAAAATCTTCAACAGAATCTCTTTCGCTAAAAATAGCTGCCTTATCTTATTGATTTCTATTTTTATACAAAATTGAATGTTTTTTCACCAATCCTTTATAATTTCTTTCACTCATGTTTTTTATATGCATTATAATTTATTTACTTGTTTTATTCTATTTTTGATTATAAATATTAATGTTGCGTGCGTTTTACCAGCAAAACAAAATGAAACAATAAAAAAATCAAGTATAAACACAGCTTTGTATCTGTCATTCTCTATCCATAAAAAAAGGTTGTTTACACGTGAAGATTTATTGTAGAACTTGATTGTACTTTGAATTTGAATTCGATTCTTCTGTGGATATTTTTCAAGGAAAAATGTTATTACTTTTACTGGGTATTATATCTTATTATGTAACCAAAAAACTTATTTTTCACCAGATTTCATAAAATTTGAAAAATGTCGAATTCGGATAAATAAAATGATTTACGATTAGAATTTGGCAACTGATAGTTTCGCTGTCATTGTTGCGCTTCGTGCTATAACAAAACGTTACTTTGATCGTCTGATTCTAAATTAACGATAGATAGAAAGTGTAACCCACCCTGTATCTTCTTACTCTGTTCTGATTTATTGCTCCAAAATAAACGAGTTTTTTTTTTCTCATTCATTTGTGATTGTGATTAATTTCATAGTAACGATTTCTTTCTATAAATAAAATTATAATAAATATTATACAATAAAAATTGTATAGATGCATTTTAAATGTGCTAATTGTCCAACAAAGTAAGTAAATTCAAAGGAATAAATATATTTGACAAGCATCTTTACTGACAAATAACAAGTATTTCACGCTAAGTGCAAATGACGATGCTTTTCATTAGTCTCAAGAAAATTGTTTACCCTAAAATAAGTATAACAACTAAGAAGGCGTTAAGTTCGGCCGGGCCGAATATTATATACCCTCCACCACGGAGTGCATTCCACAGTATTACCAGCAGATTAAAGGATGTCGACTTTACATAGAAGCACAGTACCATATTACGAAAATTGTGATATTTGTATGTACATTACTATAATTGTTTACTATTTCAAACTATAATGTATTCTTATGTGCACTGTTTAAAGTCGACTACTACATATAAATAAAATGCTGTAATTGTGAAAGTGAACATGCCTAAATATTAGGCGATTGTCAGTCGCCATTAGAAAGAAGCATTTTCAGATCCAGACAAAGTGATAAGAAAAGTATAAATTTTAATGATATCCCCATTCGCCCCATTCTCCGCCCAAATGTACAAATTTCGAAAAAACCCTTTTTCGAGTCTTCATAGTCAATATATACACAGAATTTCATGATTTCAACTTCAGCGGTTTGGTAGGTCCCATTTTTATCCCTCTTTTTAATTATATCCCTTAAAAGTACGAATTTCGAAAAATCCCTCTATTTTACGTGCAATTAGAGGGATGTACACACCAAATTTCATGATTCTAGCTGTTGTCGTATCATTGGTACCATATTTTATCCCTTTTTGTACCATTTCGCAAGCTAAAACTTTTATTTTCTTTGTGGTGCTTCCAAGCTACAAGAGGAATGTCCGCAACAAATTTTAACTGTATGAAAATAAGAAATTTAATTAATAAGCCAAGGCTACCAATATTTGTATACTATATATATATAATAGATATAATACATCAATTCATAAAGTAAATATAAGAAAGCAATCATAAACACCCTAAATATTGGGGGATAGAGAGTGTATTTGCAGATACAGTCGTTTGGTTGGTTGTATTTCCATCCTATTTTAATTTCAA
This sequence comes from Polietes domitor, assembly GCA_947397865.1. Taxonomy (NCBI): domain Eukaryota; kingdom Metazoa; phylum Arthropoda; class Insecta; order Diptera; family Muscidae; genus Polietes; species Polietes domitor. The sequence goes on along the minus strand of OX377618.1, from coordinate 244,916,307 downwards.
AAGTATAAATTTTGAAAATACCTTATCTCTCACGTACGCAGTATAAGACAACTTCATGATTCTACCATTTTTGTCGTAAAAGCAACAAAATAAAGTACGAATTTCGAAGAAAAAATATTTTTCGTGGCTATGCAGTCTGAGGAATGAATACACCGAATTCCATGATTCTATCAGCGGCCATTTTATTGGTACCATTTTTATCCCCTTTTTCCAACTTTGCCCCCTCAAGAGTACGACTATCTAAACTCTGTTTATTGTACGTATATACATAATTAGAGGGATGTACACACCAAATTTCATCATTCTTGCTGTATTCGTTTAGTTGGTACTATTTTTATCCCCTGTAGCCATTGTATCCCTTGAAAGTACTTGGAAAAAACGTTTTATTTTTCGTGTCTACGCAGTCAGAGGAATGTATACTCCGGATTTTATGATTTTAGCTGCGGTCATTTGGTAGGTACTATTTTTATCCCGTTTTTCCATTTTACACCCTAAAAGTACGAATTTCGAAAAATTCTTTTATTTTATGTGTCTACGCAATCAGAAGAATATATACATCGAATTTCATTATTATAGGTGCAGCCGTTAGGTTGGTACTATTTTTATCCCTCTATCCCCATTTAACCCCTTAAAAGTACGAATTTAGAAAAAATACTTTTATATTATGAATCTACTCTATTAGAGGAATGTACACGCCAAATTTCGTGTTTCTATCTGTTGTTGTTTGACAGGTACCATTTTTATCCCTTTTTGTCCAATTTCGCCCCCTATAAATAAAAATCATTCTATGGTGCCCTTTTATGCTATAAAGGGAATGCGAATTGCAAATATCAAGTAAATACAATCTAATATGTTCAAATACTCCAAATATTAGGGATATTTTCAGTCCTTGTGAGGGAACAAATTTTCCCTCTGGGCCGATTTCGTCCACTTTCAATTCCAACCGATCTACAACCATAAGACACATTTAGGCAAAATTTGAACCTCCTACCTCATTTCGTTCGACCGCTATCGTGCTTTCAACAGACAGACAGACGGACATGGCTATATCGTCTTAGAATTTTACCACGACCCAGAATATATATACTTTATGGGGTCTCCGATGAATATTTCCAGGTGTTACAAACGGAATGACAAAGTGAATATACCCCCATCCTGGAGGTGGAGGGTATGAAAACGTAATGTAAAATGAAGAAAAATAGAATTTAATCAATAATAATTTTGATTTATAGCTGTAATTGAAAATTTCTATGTTTGGTTAAAACTTTGTTGCGCATTAAGCTTTATTTTCTGACATCCTACATGCTTTTTTGGATTGTTAGAAGGAAACAACACATTTTAGAAGCGACGAAATTTGTAAAGTAATGTTTTTTTCATTTACGATAAATCAGAAAAGAAAACACAGAAAATTCAAGGTAAATTACACTATGCAACAAAAAAGAAACTTTTTGTGTCCAAGCCGAAAAAATATTTTTTGAAAGCATAGAGGCACGCTGATTCATGTAATCAAAACAAAAATTTTTTATGGATTTTTTTTAATTTTTTACTAAAATTAAATGACATTTTTACAAAATTATGTTTTTTTATACACTCCACGAGAGTATTATGTCTTTGTGCATTTGTTTGTAACACCCAAAAGGAAGGGAGATTGACCCATTGTTAATTATACCGATCGACTTAGAATCACTTTCTGAGTCGATTTAGCAATGTTCTGTCCATCTATTCTTGTAATCACGATACAGGACGCAATTGTAGCCAGAACCAAACGAAACTTTGCACAACGAAGTTTTTCGGGACAAGGACGAACTCTATTTAATTTGAAGAAAATCGGTTCAGATTTAGATATAGCCCACATACGAATTTCACACCCGATTTGACTCTTTTCACTCTAGATACCACATATTTCGACAGATTTTCTTCAAAATTGGCAAAACATATTATAGTGCAACTAGAAACACCTGTGGTAAAAATGTGTTAAATCGGTTCAGATTTATATATAGCTCCCACACAAATTTCGTGCCCAATTTTAATTTTTCCGCTTTAGAATCAACATATTTTAACAGATTTCCCTCTAAATTCGCAAAACACCTTATATTTCAACTGGAAACACCTGCGGTAAATATGTGTTAGATCGGTTCAGATTTATATATAGCTCCCATACAAATTTCGTTCCTAATTTGAATTTTTCCGCTCTAGAATCCACATATTTTAACAGAGTTTCTTCAAAATTCGAAAAAAAACATCATATATTTCTACTGGAAACACCTGCGGTAAATACGTGTTAGATCGGTTCAGATTTATATATAGCTCCCATACAAATTTCGTTCCTAATTTGAATTTGTCCGCTCTAGAATCCACATATTTTAACAAAGTTTCTTTAAAATTCGAAAAAACATCTTATATTTAAACTAGGAACACCTATGGTTAAAATGGGTCACATCGGTTCAGATTTTACAGATCTATGGATAAATATATGATAATCTTTCTGCCTTTCTAGACGCAAACTATTTTTTAAAGAAATGATGTTTTTATTTTTGTTTAAATAGCGCGAAAAGTCCATGACAAATTATATAAAATAATACATCGTTTTAGTTTGTAGATGGCTTCATAACGAAGAAAAGAAGGCACTTTTTGAGAAAATCTATCTCTATAAATGTAGATGTTATGTAGAAATTAATTTAGATTTTTTTACGAAGTTTTTGCTTAAATTGATTTAGTCATACGTAAAGACGACATGTACTTTTACAAGAAGGACCATACATTCTACATTAATCCATAGATTTTGTTTTTTTCCTTAAGATGCCAAACTAAAACAATATATAATTATATAAAGATAATTTATAAAGGGGGGACTTTATGCGCTTTTTAAAAAAAAATTAAAAAAAAAATAAGAAAATTATAACTTCTACATTTATTGATAGATATTTTACATATAAACATTGTTTTTTGCGTTAGAATGTTAAATATTAATAAATAAAAAAACTTGCATCCGTTTTTTTCTCTTTTCTACGATATTTTGTGCAAGCAAAAATAGATTTTTTGAAAAAAAAAAATATTTTTTTCCCAAATTTTTAAAGACTTTCCAAATATTACAAAGTACAAATATTTAAGGTACCTTTGCCGAAAATTGGAATATTAGTAAACAATTAAAAAATAATACATTAAACATTTTTTAATGTCGTTTTCGCGTTTAGAAAGCCAAAATACTCCAGAAAATGTTATGCATGACCCTTCGAGAAATTTCCTTTATATTAATTTTAATTGTTCATAGAAAATTTGTTTCAAAAATCTCCGAATATCATTCATTTTATTATGTTTGAGAAATGATCAAGTCAGTAAGCTTCAGTTGGCTAAAATGACTTATATACCTTCACTCTCAGATAACATATATAAAGAAGTTATAAGGAATTAAATTCTACTTAGGGCAGAATAACATTTATAAAAACCTGATCAAATATCAAGTCATAGTGGACTCCAGACACTAGTGTACAGAGATACAAGCCGACCGATTTTAAGCCGACAAGCCGTCGCCGCCGCATGTTTCTGCACGAGCCGCGCCGCCGCCGAATTCATCGACTCATATCGACTTCAACCACGCCGCCGATGTTTGACGGAGTTCTAACTCAGTCCAATCTTACTACCAAAATAGACAATCCACATAAAATTACAAAAGAAAATATAACTGTCGGCATAGACAACCTACTACTCTGAAATTTATGGATTTTTCTTTGAATTTGGTATCCCACTATATGATGACGTTTATTGGAAGTGGTATGATTGTATATATTTTGACTTGAAAGTCGCATTTATACAAGTCAATTCCAGTATGGCCATGTGTTCCTATAAAAACAATAAACAACAGCTCCTCTATTGTGCTTCGTTAGTGTGTCAAAGTAGGTGGAACTTTACGATTCTTTGGGAGGATTATGATATTCAAGATGTCTGGTCAAATATGCCCCACATGAAAAGCTGTAATTGCAAAAATATTTATTAAATTCGTCCATATTATAAGTTTTGGTAATGGATTCCTACTCCCAAATAATAATTGTATGATATAATAATATTAAATTATGGGAACATTGGCTAGTATTAACGAATATTGAACTACTTGCCAAAAATAAACGAAAAGGTATTAAAAACCAATACAAATTGTTCTTTGCACTTTCCCAAAATTGACAAATAAATAGGGGTGATGGAATGATAGAACGAGCCGGCAAATCAGCCGAAAGCCGCCGCCGACGACCAATTTTGGATAGCGCCGCTGCCGCCGATAATTATGGGTCGGCTTGTAACTCTGCTAGTGTATCAGATTAAAAGGATTTTATTTTACCTAGGGTAGGGACAATTGTGTGGGAGGTACTAGAAGGGGCGTGTACGCTTAAAGTAATTATAAAAACTTTATCAAATGCCAAAATATAGGTGATTCCGAATATCCGTGTGGAAGTTGCATTGGTCTTTAATTTAACGTAGGAATATGGGCCATTTGTGTGGGAGGTACCAGAAGGGGCGAGGCAATTTCGCCCATCTTCGAACTTAAATTAAGTTTGGGAAAAATATTACCATGTTCAAAGTTTGAATTGATTCCTTACCTCCTTTCGTGTACACCAGTCAGCCAGACGGATATGGCTCAAATAAATTAAATAGTCGTGAATCGGATATCGTCCAAGCATACTTAGGGTCTTAAGTAACTCCTTCAATGCGTTACACATTTTTTTCCGTACCAAATGAGTAGAGTGAGGTTATAAAAACTCCACCAAAACAAACTAAAACACTAGTGTCAACATTCTTTGAGCAAAAAAAAAAAATTGCCAAAAAAATAATTTCGATGCTTTTTTTAACGATTTTTTCGAAAATGCTAAATTGATACATTTAAAGCCTCTAGTTTCTGACCTTTTCTAATACATTTTTACACTTCACACCTGCACTCATTTCCTATAGAAATCGATCTACTAAAATAAAAAGTCACAAAAAGCTGATAAAGTCATTGCGGCCTACTGTGTGCTACGAGTGCAATTTCCTCCTCGATAGCGTTTGTGCTTGCTGTTTGGTTTGGTGATAATATAAACTCGTCAAGCTGCGACAAATGTGCAATCTGTTGTTGTCGTTGTTCTAAACAAACGCAAAAAATTTCGAAATTTTCGTAAACATTCATATTGAAAATCTACATCTACACGATGACCCTGACCATGAAAATTACAGCACAACAAATGTCTTTGTTTTTCGAAAATGTTGTTTTGGTTTATTTGTTGCAAATCACATCGCTTGATCATCAAAATTGAAAGTCAAGACTAAAAGTCGAATTTATTATTTACAATTATTGCATTATAAACGGAAAATTGTGTACAAGCCTCCGTCCTAATTTTATGATATGTGTGTGCGTGCGGGTGCTCTGCTAAATAATTGCAATTATTATTCCTATCCCTGTGAAATGTTATTAATTATGATTTTCTATGTATTATACACTCAAAAGAATTAGTCTGTAAGAAAAAGCAGAAAGACTCCTGAAACAGCAAAAAAAAAAAAGAAAAAACTTTGTCCAAGCTGAAAAAAAATATTTTTTGTGTGCATTGAGGCATGCTGATTCACAAAATCAAATCACAAACAAATTATAAGGATATATTTGTATACCCTCCATCTCCAGGATGGGGGTATATTCATTTTGTCATTCCGTTTGTAACACCTTGAAATATTCATCGGAGACCCCATAAAGTATATATATTCTGGGTCGTGGTAAAATTCTAAGACTATATAGCCATGTCCGCCTGTCTGTCTGTTGAAAGCACGATAGCGGCCGAACGAAATGAGCTAGGAGGTTCAAATTTTTCCTAAATGTGTCTTATGGTTGTAGATCGGTTGGGATTGAAAGTGGACGAAATCGGCAAAGAGGGAAAAAAGGGATAAAAATGGTACCTATCAAACGACAACAGATAGAAACACGAAATTTGGCGTGTACATTCCTCTAATAGAGTAGATACATAATATAAAAGTATTGTTTCTAAATTCGCACATTTAAGGGGTTAAATGGGGATAGAGGGATAAAAATAGTACCAACCTAACGACTGCACCTAGAATAATGAAATTCGGTGCATACATTACTCTGATTGCGTAGACATGTAAAATAAAAGAACTTTCCAAAATTCGTACTTTTTGGTGTTCAAATGGAAAAAGGGGATAAAAATAGTACCTATCAAATGACCGCAGCTAAAATCATAAAATTCGGAGTATACATTCCTCTGACTGCGTAGACACGAAAAATAAAAAGTTTTTTTCCGAAATTCGTACTTTCAAGGGATACAATGGCTACAAGTGATAAAAATAGTACCAACTAAACGAATACAGCTAGAATGATGAAATTCGGTGCGTACATCCCTATAATTATGTAGTTACGTAAAATAAACCGAGTTTAGATAGTCGTACTCTTGAGGGGGCAAAATTGGAAAAAGGGGATAAAAATGGTACCAACAAAATGGCCGCTGATAGAATCATGGAATTCGGTGTATACATTCCTCTGACTGCATAGCCACGTAAAATATTTTTTTTCCAAGTTCGTACTTTATTTTGTTGCTTTTACGACAAAAAATGGTAGAATCATGAAGTTGTCTTATACTGTGTACGTGAGAGTTAAGGTATTTTCAAAATTTATAGTAGCTGAAAATACGCTCTCTTTCCCCTAATATTTAGGATATTAATGATTGTTCGCTTATATTTACTTTATGAATTGAAATATTATTTCCTTTATATATATACATACATAGTATACAAATATTGGTAGCCTTGGCTTATTAATTAAATTTCCGATTTTCATACAGTTAAAATTTGTTGCGGACATTCCTCTTGTAGCTTGGAAGCACCACAAAGAAAATAAAAGATTTAGCGGGCGAAATGGGACAAAAAGGTATAACACATGGTACCAATGATACGACAACAGCTAGAATCATTAAATTCGGTGTGTACGTCCCAATAATTCGTAGACACGTAAAATAGAGAGATTTTTCTAAATTCGTACTTTTAAGGTATATAATTAAAAAGGGGGATAAAAATGGGACCTACCAAACTGCTGAAGTTGAAATCATGAAATTCGGTGTACATTTGGTGGGGGAATGGTGCGAATCTGGGGATATGGGGAATGGGGATATCTTTAAAAGTTATACTTTTCTTATCACTTTGTCTGTATCTGAAAATGCTTCTTTCTAATGGCGACTGACAATCGCCTAATATTTAGGCATGTTCACTTTCATAATTACAGCATTTTATTTATATATAGTAGTCGATTTTAAACAGTGCGCCTAAGTATACATTATAGTTAGAAATAGTAAACAAATATAGTAATGTGCATAAAAATATCACAATTTTCGTAATATGGTACTGTGCTTCTACACAGAAAACTTTTTTCACAAAAATCGTGGTTGAATTCACCAAAAAACCGTAAATATAGAGTTCACAGTCAGCTTTTGTGAAATTCACAAAATCTGTAAATTTTACCTTTTTTTTTGTGAAAGACACAAAATAATTTTGTGAAACCCACAGAAAATTTGTTGTGAATTTCATAAAAAATATTCTAAAAAACAATATTTGGTTATGAAAATCACAAAGACACCGTCAGATTCACAATTGTGATTTGTGAATTTTATGGAGTATTTTGTTTATTTTAAAGAGTAGTTTTGTGAATTTCACAGAATTTTGTGTTCGCCTGAAAAGTACCTATACACTTAAAAGAATTATTGTACCAAAATGCATTATTTTTTTGGTACAACAATGTTAGCATAAACTCCTGAAAACAAATAAATAAAACATGTTTTTTTGGTTTTTGTAATGAATATACACTTTAATTAAAACAGAAAGCCAATAAATTGTGAATTAAATTAAAAATAGTTCATTTAAAAAGAGCATTGAATTCAAAAAGATTTTGTAATTTTTTGTAATAAAATAATTAACAAATAATTAGAGTTTAAAACCAAAAAATTTAAATTAAATTAAACAAAATTCATAATAAAAATCTTATACTATTTCAATAACTTATATACATTGATTTATTATTCAATTTTAATTGGGAGAGGATTGATTTAAGTTCATTGCATAAACTGTTTATAGTGGGAAACTTCTTTTCATTTTTAGTACTGATTTTAAATAAAAGCCCACATGAGGAGTGAAGGTAACGGATATTCTAAATGGAATACATGAAAATTTTTGAAACAAGTGCTTATGGCTTCTAATAGTGAAAAAAACTTATATCTAACCTCATCAAAGTAAACAAATACATTTTTTATATTCAGTATACTTCCTTCAATTAAAACTAATGGCTGTATTGGTTGCTTCTTTTCCTTAATCTTCAACAATTTTGTTTCTATATCAGCAGGGGTTTCACCGCACAAAAAAATGAATTTCTTGAATCCTCTATTGAAGGCCTATAACACTGTCGTTTGTTGTCTTCTTTTGATAAGCTGTAAGATTTTGGAACCAGCACACCATGCAAAATGTATATTAGGGCAGCATATTTGATATCTGTTAAAATAAAAATTTACAAGTTCTTATAAGATTTGCAACTTTTGATGAAAGACATAATTACTTACTTTCAGATTGAGTTGGATCTTCCATGGCATCGAAATACGGCTTTGACGCCTCATGGCTTTTAATTTTTAGTTCTAAAATGCGTACAAATTTAGGACAACTGGCAATGAAAATTTCATTAAAGCAGCTGGGAAGAGTCTGTGGGAACTTCGCACTGGTATTGCTGTATTTTTAAATAGCTGCCGTAAATGAGACGCTGTCATTAATTTTATTGTAGTTTCATCAATTCCAGAATCTAAATATAATTTTAATTTATATGTATGTTTTTCTATTTAAAAAAAGGGTATATGTACTTACCAGAAAACAAATCTTTTAACTGATATTTTTCACTAATTGTTTTATCAATTGCTTGGAAAAAACTTTCGCACATGTTGCTCTTGACAATTATAAAAACCGATTGACTGCACTCGTTGTGCATCGTTTTTATTTCGCTCGCATTTTTTAAAAACGCACAATGAAGATTGTGAACAACACAAAAATAATGTGTATAACATAGTTTCTGTTGTTGTTGCTCACAAAAAATGTATGTAAACCATGGTTTGTTTTGTGCATTCTGCAAAAACTACCTGCAATTCGTTTGTGAACTACACAAAAATTTTGTGAAATTCACAAATTGCAAAATTTCTTAATTTTGTGAGTTTAATTGAGGATAATTGCTTATTATTTGTGTAATTCATAGTGATTGGTTGTGAATTTCACAGTTTCTTATTTTCTATTCTTAAGTCCCTGTAACATTAACAAAAATATTATGAAATCCACAGAATTTTTATGATGATCACAAAATTTGTGTTATAATTTGTGTTACATTAACAAATGTGTAATTATGAATTTCACAAAACGAGTTTTTGTGAAATTCACATAGAACCACTATGAAAAAATTTTTCTGTGTATGTAACGTCGACATCCTTTAATCTGCTGGTAATACTGTGGAATGCACTCCGTGGTGGAGGGTATATAAGATTCGGCCCGGTCGAACTTAACGCCTTCTTACTTGTTTTGCATTTAAATTAAAATTTTCACCATAGGTCCCTTTAATATGTGTACTCTCATTTTGGATATATTGGTCCGATTGCATCTTATATGTTCAATTAAAGGTAATTATGATATCTACAGATGTTGCGACACTTACACATTCACATAGAAACAGTGGTTTAGGAATAGCCTCCAAAAATTTGGAAAAAAAACATCCTTTTTCCCAAAAAAAAATATATTTGTTGACACAAAAAATCATAAAAGAGGAACAAAATTGTTTATCTATGGATAAATGTAGAAGTTATTTTTTTAAAAATCATATTGTTTTTAATTTTTATTTAAATAGCGCGAAAAGAAAAAGATGACATGTACTTCTGCAAGAAGTACCATAACTTCTACATGTACTCATAGATTTTCTTTAACTCGTACTAATACCTCGTTTTATTCGTACTAATACCAGCTATTACAAACTAAAATCTGTTATATATTTGTAAATTTTTTCGCGCTATTTAAACTAATATTAAAAAATATGATTTAAAAAAAATAGCTATTAAACAATAAAACAAAATATTTTTTCGACATTTTTTCTATACCTGACGGTTTTTGTGTGCCAGATTAGATTAGTTTTTTTTCGAAATTTGAAGACTGTTCCTAAACCACTGTTTCTATTTGAAAGTGTAAATTTGTAGCCATCACCAGTACCTTTAATTTAACAAATAACTGGATGTTATCGGACTTACATTTCCAAAATGAGAGTACAAATATTTAATATTCCTTCGCCGGAATATTGATATTTTAATAAAACTTAAAAAATTAAAATAAAAAATCCAAATTATTGTTGCATAGTGTTATTACCACTGAAAGATATTGCGATAGTCAATCTAAACTCTTTCTCCTTTGCCCTCAATCTGAAAGCCTTTTAAATTCTGGACGTTTATTTTGTGTGAGCTGATGCAAGACTGCAGAAAAACTGTTGTTATGGCAGAAAAACAGCTGTAATAGCAGAAAAGAGCATCAGCAGACAAACTCTGCGATTAATAGCATACTTTTTTCTAAGTGTAGTTTTAATTTCGTGCAAATTCTTTAATTATTGTTGCATAGTGTTATTACCACTGAAGGATATTGCGATAGTCAATCTAAACTCTTTCGCCTTTGCCCTCAATCTGAAAACCTTTTAAATTCTGGACGTTTATTTTGTGTGAGCTGATGCAAGACTGCAGAAAAACTGTTGTTATGGCAGAAAAACAGCTGTAAGAGCAGGTGTAAAGTGCATCAGCAGACAATCTCTGCGATTAATAGCATACTTTTTTCTAAGTGTAGTTCTAATTTCGTGCAAATTCTTTAATTTTTTTATTACCAATATCTATCCATACATATATTTCACTATCAGAAATTGAAAAAAAGGGAACAGCAACAACAAATTAGGCTACTGTTTTTTTCGGCATTTTTATTAGAAATTATGTTGCTTTGCTGTTGGCGCTGTTAACAGGGGCTTTCCATTTCGCCAGATAAATGTATTAAAAAGTTAGTTTATCTTATCTTGGTTTGGAGGGGAGAGATAGGTATGGGCTGATTAGCGCGTTTTATGATCTGACCCAGTAAAATGTGTTCTGATATTTGTTTTAGGAAGATTTGTTGTTCTGTAACTTTCCCAAGACGAGAATATTAAAAGCGTTACTGGCGCGAATGTTTATGGCAAAAAATAAAGATTATCATATAAATAGAAGCAAAAAATTAATTTAAAATAATTCAAAATAAAATAATGTTCTCATTGGATTTGCATTCAACATATTTTTGTTGGCGTTATATATGTACATAAAAAATTTATACATAAATATCGTCATTATTTATTCTTCTAAATAAATTTTTGCAATGTCATAATAAGGTACGAACCGGATAATGGTGTATGTATATATAATTGTAAACCTACAACGTGTAAACTCTGTTCAAGAATAATACCCTTTTCAGACTGCATGCGGTATCAAACGATTTCAGCTGGTATTGACATAAGGTCGATTTTCAAATGTCAAATTTGTATGGGATCTGGCATTTGTAAATCGACCTTATGTCATTTCAGCTAGATTTTGCATGTAATCTGAAAAGGCTATAAGGAATAGTTTGGCAAGAAGAAGATAATTTGGCAGTCGATCGTCAACCACCATAAACGCTACAGCAATAGTTTTTCGGATAATCACTAATATTTTATAAATAAATATAAAATTTTTATTATTTCAAAAAACTTGAAGTCAATTCAAACAAGTAAGAAGGCGTTAAGTTCGGCCGGGCCGAATCTTATATACCCTCCACCACGGAGTGCATTCCACAGTATTACCAGTAGATTAAAGAATGTCGAGGGAATGCGAATTGCAAATATCAAGTAAATACAAGCTAATATGTTAAAAAAACATGCTGAAATACTCTAAATATTAGGGGTATTTTCAGTACTTGTGAGGGAAAAATTTTTCCCTCTGGACCGATTTCGTCCACTTTCAATCCCAAGCGATCTACAACCATAAGACACATTTAGGAAAAATTTGAACCATCTAGCTCATTTCGTTCGGCCGCTATCGTGCTTTCAACAGACAGACGGACAGACGGACATGGCTATATCGTCTTTTCGTGTCTCCGCAGTCCGAGGTACATGACTCTAGATGCGGTCATTTCGTTGGTAAAATTTTCTCAATAATAGGAATGTTTCTAGCTGTTGTCGTTTGATAGGTACAATTTGTATCCCTTTTGCCCCATTTCACATCCCACGAATAAGATTCACTTTATGGTGCACGTTTTTGTTATAGGGGGAATATTGATGCTTAAATGCTCCAAAATATTAGGAGTTATTATGGGTATTTCCAGTCCTTCTGAGGGAAAATTTTTTTCACTTTGGACAGATTTCGCCCAGTTGCAAACACTTTCGTTGAGATGCTAGCATGCTTTCAATAGACGGACATGGACATTAGAGCGTACCAGGTTACAAGTACAAAAAAAAGTTCGCCGTACACCTTCGAATATGAAGTATTATTGAAAGGTAGTTTCAAAAAAATTTTTTTATTTTTTTATGCCGAACATAGGGGTCGCGCTTTTACATTTTTCTATATAACTTCTGCATTTATAAACGGATTTTAAAGTGTGATACATCGATGTTTTTGTCTCGACGAGGCCGATTTTTTGTCTTTGAAGTCAGAAGAGTTTCATGATTTTATGCGAGCTTTAATTATTTAAATTTTCTGATATTAAAGTGGTACATTAGGGTAGTATCAACTGAGATATGATGGATAAGTACCAGAAGGGGGTGCTTGAGCTCAATGAATTCAAAGACAAAAAAATCGGCATCGTCGAGACAAAAACATCGATGTATCACACTTTAAAATCCGTTTATAAATGCAGAAGTTATATAGAAAAATGTAAAAGCGCGACCCCTACGTTCGGCATAAAAAAAATTTTTTTTGAAACTACCTTTCAATAATACTTCATATTCGAAGGTGTACGGCGAACTTTTTTTTTTAGGTACGCCCTAATGGACATGGCTACAACGTCTTAAAATTTTATGACGATCAAGAATATATATAATGTAATAATATATATAATATAATATATAGGGTCTCAGGTCGATATTTCAAGGTGTTACAAATGGAATGACAAAGTTAGTATACCCCCATTTAAACAGTATGTTATTTATATAATTTAAATACTTGAAGTTTGCCGATGATTGATTAAATAAGTTAATCTGGCAATAAATGAATGTGTATTTTATTTAGTCTTGATGTCTTATTGGAGCTATTATTTTAGTTTATGACTGCCGCGCAAAGATTAAGGCGCCCATTATTTCGTATTTGTTTATTTATCTAATAACGGAGTTAATATGGCAACATTGCTCACTAGGTTGTACAATACCGCACTGATCACTGATTTATTTATTTTTATAGTTTAGCCTACGTATCCACCCTATTAAAGAGGGTTTATTACTATCATTGGACTTTCATCTTCAGAATATAAAATCAGAATACCTTTGGGTTGGGTTGAATGAAATCTTGACATTTCCGATAACACAATGAGGTGGTGTAGCTCACTGAGACTTGCTTGATACACTTTATATGTTGATAACTAACATTCTAGCATTGGCAAATACAATTATCTGTACGAAATACAAAAGCATTACCGAACACTCGACGTTGTATTGTGTAAGTAAACAGTAAGAAGCTATACGCTACTCTCGCGCAAAACACTTTATTCAGTTGTGACTGTATAAAGTTAAGCCTTGTCAAAAAGTGGTAATCGGTAGATCATGAGGGGAGTTTACACATAAAGATTTGTAGTATATCAAAATAAACGCAGATTATGAACAAATCTTAATAGTTTTAGATGTTTTGTTAAATGTTAAAATGTTTCAACACTTATATTTACTAAATTTCCACTGAAAAGTCTTCACAGATCTCTAACACTATGCAACGAAAATTGTGTCGAAAGGTTATGTATAACATTTTCTGTTGTATTGTAGCTTTCTGTGTATCTAACTATGAGTGAACTATTTTGCGAAATAAATAGATTTTTCCCCAACTTGTTTTTTTCCATTTATGCCAGTGCAATTTATTTCTATATAAATTTTCAATTAGTTTTTTTTTAATAAATAGTGCAGTACAATTTCTATTATTAATATTTACTAACCATTATTCCTCGAGTGTGCCATCAACAATCGTGCAGAAGCAATTGTCATTTGGCCCAATAAGGAAGCACCTGTTAATCACTCCAGTGTTCTTCTTTATTTATTTTCATATTCTATTAAAAACATAATTCTCATCATTTGCTGGCTTTATTTGCCAAATACGGTTCAGTCACGTATGCTCCCAGTAAACCATACCCGCCCATCCAATACATGTATACTAGCGTGTCCCGTGAAATGATTTTTTATCATATTAAGGTGCAGGTTATATTTTAGAGGTGCTCTGAAAACGGTTTAGCTCGTCATAGGATGTTGATAGATTCGAAATATTTTTGGGGTATGTACTTAGAAAAAATACCGAACTTAATTTTCAGAGTTCACAAAATGAGTCGTTCCAATCTACAGTATCTGCGAAATTAATAACTATTTATATGTTATCGGGAAGGAAAATTACCCTCATTTCAACTTCCAAAAGGATGATGTGGATCACACGAAAACCTTTGACAGGGCGGAAATCATGATAGTGGTAGTCTGTAGCCAAGTAATAAATGTCAACATGCCAGTTGTTAATAAATTTGCATTCTATTAAATATAGATGCAAAATGGTCTTGAGCCGGGACAATATCCCAGTACAAATCAAATATTTATTTATTTTCATATTTTCCCATCATCAGCGCATTATTTTTATATTATTATTTATCTGAATATGTATGTAAATTTATAAACAGCCATTTGTAACACCCCAGTTGGAAAAGTCTCTGTACATTGTCTTCAACGACTCATTAAGGGAACTCACGTAAACATTTCCTAACTTGGGAAAGTGAAAGAATACAACTCTGTGATGTGTTTCACGCGAGCGACCATTTTTTGGTTGAAATGGAAAAGTGTAAATAGAAGAATACAACCCTGGTACTAATTTCACAAAACAGCTGATTATTGGAAATATTTATACAGGGTGATTTTTTAAGAGCTTGATAACTTTTTTTAAAAAAAAACGCATAAAATTTGCAAAATCTCATCGGTTCTTTATTTGAAACGTTAGATTGGTCCATGACATTTACTTTTTGAAGATAATTTCATTTAAATGTTGACCGCGGCTGCGTCTTAGGTGGTCCATCCGCTTAGTCCAATTTTGGCATTTCCACGTTTTTGAGTAACAGAGACCCAATTGGTGCGAACGGCGACGAATCGAAAATTGGTGGTCATCATTAACACTGGCCGATACAGCTGCGATATTTTCTTCAGTTCGCACTCTACGTAAGCGTGTTGGTGGTTTAATGTCCAACAATGTAAATTTGGTGCGAAATTTAGTCACAATAGCCCGAATAGCCGCTTCAGTGGGTCGATTAAACTGACCATAAAATGGAAGCGCGCGATGAACTTTCTTAACAGAGCACGCATTCTGATAATAAAATTCAATAATTTGCAAGCGTTGTTCGTTTGTAAGACGATTCATGATGAAATGTCAAAGCATACTGGACATCTTTCTCTTTGACACCATGTCTGAAATCCCACGTGATCTGTCAAATACTAATGCATGAAAATCCTAACCTCAAAAAAATCACTCTTTACTAGGGCTGTTTTTCTTTAAGACGGGATACCAAGCTGCGAAAACAAAAAAATTCAATTTTTTTCTTAAAAAAAGAAATATTTTTTTACATTGTCGCCAACTACAATATAAATATATGGGTGATTCCACGTATAATTTCGACAAAATTTCAAAATCAATTTATGATTTAAAAAAAAAAAAACATTGATAAGCATTCATAACACATTTTGTGGATTATATTTCAAAAAAATAATGATAACAATTGGTCTGATCATTTCCTTTTCCAGATATAGACTGGTGTCGTAACAGGATTTCCCACAAAATATCACACCCGTTACAATTTAAATATTCTATATTTCCTATATTCATAAAGAGATGTCGGTAACGTATACTTTTGAAGAAATTATATGAAATACTCTTCTGATTTGCAAAAATGAATAAAGGCATGTAATGAATGAACATTTCCGAATTCAAGAAAATAAGTAAAACCTCAAGATTTTCATAAAACTAAGGTCGCACCCGCGACGCTCTAGTTTGTTGTATACCTTCAATATATAAAACGATAAGACATATTTATATTCGCAATAATATCCAGATTTACCTGCCGTTTTAAATTGTCAGTATAGTAAAAATCTCAGCCAATGAATATGGGATATATTTAAATATATTTAAGCAAAAGTGTCACACCCGTTCCAATATGTATGAAAACAAATTTTCAAAAAAATATTTTATGTTGACTTTATGGGACTTAGCCTCGATAACAAAATTATTTTTTCAAAATTTGTTTTCACACACACACATTGATATTGCTGTTGGCGACAATTAAAAAAAAAGAATTTTGAGTAAAATTTTAACATTTTATTTAGATTTTTGTTATTGCAGCTTAGTTATGCAGTCTTAAAGAATAACAGCCCTATTATTGTTTCTGTTGGGAACACTTACACAATTTGTCACTTTTTTATGTTCTATTTGTTTTCGTTTTCACTTTAAAGGCTCGCGCACACTAAAGCTTTCATCTTCTAACGAAGCAGCGTGAAAAAATAAATGTTGATTCAACTGAAACAACAATGCTCTTTATTCATAACATATATGAGAACGGTACAAAAAAACACACCTGTATTAGGACTGTTTTTCTTTAAGACGGAATAACAAGCTGCGATTAATAAAGACGTTAAATACGTTATCATTCGCATAAGTTAACGTACATATAAATGTTAAGAAAAAGAAGCACAGATGATTTTTCGGGCACTTGTATGTAAATGTCGACGTCGATATGTTTGTAAGCCGGCTGTCACAGATATGTCGTCTACGTCTGCGATATATCAGCCGTTCAAAAATGTTTCCAACTGGGTAGTTTTGCGAATACAAAAACTTGTGGATACTATTGTGTTACGCTTTCTTCCAGAGAACATTGTCCAAAGTCCAAAAACGTACTATACAAATACAGACACATCAACGACCAATTGTCAACAGCATCTATTTATTTGTTATTCTTAGTTTGTACACTCTTTCGTACTTCAAAAAACGAAACCAAACAAAAATTATGAAACCTTACATCTGCTACATTTCGGATACACTCAAAAAAAATAACAGTAACCCAGTTGGCGATGTTTGTTGGCACCCGTCTTCAAAGACGGATAGGAACATATCTAGTTTAGCAAAAGAGGTCCAAAAATTTTTTTTTATTTTAGATAAAAAAATAAAAAAATTGGCGGCGCCCCATATTTTCCGAGTTACGGGGCCCCGAAATTTTGGAGATATATTCCTCGATATCTTTCATTTTTTTCATCGGATCGGGTCAATATGGGTATCATTAGAAAGCTTATCGCAATATCTTTGAAACGATAAATATATGTTTTTTCGATCCGATAACCCATTGCGAGTCAAATAAGTGTTTCCTATAGGGGTGTTTACACATGAGGATGTATTCTACCTCCTAAAAGTAGTTTATGTGTAAACACGCAGACAGAAACACGAAGTTTTCTTGCGTAGCCGTCCTTCGACGGGGTTAAGGATTTTCTCCTTTGCCCAAAACCGGCTACGTAGACTAAAGTTTTTTTGCGTAGCCGGGCTTCGGCCGGGGTTTAAGATTATCTCCTCTGGCGTATGTCCAAAACCGGCTACGCAGACTAAAGTTTATTTGCGTAGCCGGGCTTCGGCCGGGGTTTAAGATTATCTCCTCTGGTGTATGTCCAAAACCGGCTACGCAGACTAAAGTTTTCCTGTGTAACCGGCCTTCGGCCGGGGTTATAGATTTTCTCCTCTGGCTATGTCCAAAACCGGCTACACAGACTAAAGTTTTTTTAAGTAGACGGCCTTCGGCCGGGGTTTAAGATTTTTTCCTCTGGGGTATGTCCAAAACCGGCTACGCAGACTAAAGTTTTCTTGCGTAGCGATTTTTTTTAATTAATTTGTCACTTTTTTTCATTTGCACCACTTTGTTTTCTAATATCTCCGGTTTTTAAAGGGTTAGCTAACCCCAAAAGGGCTCATATTTTTGCGCATGATCCTGTCTGCATGTGTGTGATGGAAAATACGTATCGCCATATCTGTAATATTTCCAGATAATAAGCTCTTTTGTAGAAAGTTCAACTAAAAAATCGTAAATATTGAATTTGGCTCGCAATGGGTTATCGTTTTGAAGGTGTTGCGATAAGCTTTTTAATGATACCCATATTTACCCGATACGATGAAAAACATGGAAGATATCGAGGAATATATCTACGAACTTTCAGGGCCCATAACTCGGGAAGTATGGGCCGCCGCCAATTTTTTTTTTATTTTGATAAGAATAAAAAGTTGTACGCATGGTATGATTTTTGGACAAATTGGAGCTCTTGTGGTAAACTAGATATAACCCTATGTCTATCTACACGTAGGTTATATCTTATAGCCCAAATATTTCGGGGTATTCATAAAACAAACCAAGCTTTCACTTCGTGTGCGGGCAAATGCACCTTTGTATTCGATCCGCTTTAATATACTGTCGACCTATTAACCCTATGCGGGGCTATAACAAAGTTTCAACTGAAAAAGTAGTACACAAGTAGAAGATACTTTTTTTCATCGCCTTTAAATCACGGTTGTAGTCGAGATACAAAGTGGAAAAATGTGGCAACGGAGTTATTTCGCGTTGTTTTTATCTGAAAAAACGCGTTTACTGTATATCTATATCACTTGCTAGTTTTGTTTTGGTTTTTAATAATCACCTTCATCATTCTTCTGGTTCATGGCTTAATCCATACACACACATACTACACGAACATGTGTTGTTTTTCTAAGCCGCAACACTCGAGTTACATGCGCACACACACACGCACTTGTTTGGGTATTATCATATTCTATCTTTGTTTTTATTGTGTATATGCAAATATTAGTGTGCGTAGATGTGCATGAATATGACAATCAAAACTTGTTTACAATTGTTTGCCGGTACTTGTTATGTGATTGTAGAGAACAACGTCACTCCCCCTTGCTCTCTTCCACACGGTCTCTCTTAGCACTGTGATCATTTGTGCATGAGAGGCTTGATTTTGATTGAGTTATTTTTCGCTGTTTATTTGTTTGTTTGTGTTGTTTATTAAGTGCGCCATCGTTTAATTTTTTATTATTACTACATACCTATACCTAGGCATATGTATAGTTTGTTATTGTGTATCTACATTCTATTTTTAGTACCTTTTCATTGCTGGCTTGAAGTTTACAGCAAATTATGACGTGATTTAAAAATAGTTTGTGGTTTATTTGGAGAAATCCAAGCACTTGCTGCGCGTATGCAATCTGCAAATGTCATTGCATTTGTCAATCGTTCCTACAGTCGCTCAAATCTTATTTATTGCACTGCTTTATTTAATATTGCATTTGTCATAACTACAAAACTAAACAAAATATCGAGAAATTATAAACATAGTTTTGTGGAGGATAATGCGTTCAATGATATTCCGTTTCAATTTAGAACATTAAAAATTTGTGATATATAAAGAAAAAACATTTTCGATTTTTTTGTATGAATATTTGGTTTAAGGTATTTTTAAACACACAAAATATTTACGCAAAAACTTGGAATATATATAAAATAAAAAAAAAAATATGCAAATCGCCGTTTTGCGCAAATATTTTGTGTGTTTAAGAAGGCTGTGTGTGATTTTTCAGATCCATACAAAATTGACATTGGAAAATCGACCTTGTCATCACAAGCTAAAGTCTATTGATTTCGCATGCTGTGAAAAGACTATAAGCAAAATAAAAACAAGCGATGACCAATATTTCTCGAGTTATATTCTTCGATATTTTCCATGCAAATATAATGTGTTAAGAAGAATAAGTAGTAGTAATGAAAACAAGAAAGTAAAAAAATGATAATTTGCATATAATAGGGCTGTTTTCCTTTAACCTAAATAAAAAATTAAAATTTCAGTCAAAATATATTTTTTTTAAATTGTCACCAACAGTAATATCAATGTGTGTGAGAAAAAAATTTAAAAAATAATTTAGGATTAAACATTTTGTACTTGGCCTGTATAATTATCCAGTGTAATTCAAATTTATGGTTATCGAGGCAAAGTCCAAAAAAATGATACAAATATTTATATTAAAGTTGGCGACAATGAGAAAAAATAATTTTTTTTATTTTGAGCAAAAAATAATTTTTTTATTTTGAGCAAAAAATTAAATTTTTATTAACGTTTTTGTTGTCGCAGCATGTTATCCCGCCTTAAAAAAGCAACCCTATAGATAAGTTCAAAGGAATATAGCTTTGCATAAAATTTAAAGAAAACAGTGGTCTGGAATGAATTTCCATCGGCCAAATTAGTAAACACCAAAAAAATAGAAATTTTACTTTTCGGAAGTAGACTACTTGGGGCTAATTTCAAAAATATTTCCAATATCTGGGTCCTTGCCTAATTTATTTTTTGCAAAACTAGAAAATGTTTTAACGTTCTTATATGAAATTATCCCAAATGAGTTTGATAGTTTTGGTAATTGGCTGTTTTTTATGGGCAAAAACTTTTTGCGAGTATACTTTTTGTTTTGTTCTGTGTGGCCCCTCAAATACAAAATAAGATGCAGAGTTGTTTTGTGTTTAACAGGGCCTTTAGACGCGTCAAAAACATGGACAAAGGGCAAATGTTGCGCAAAATGTGAGGTAATGTATTTTAGATACTCTCGGCTTGCCCCACAAATATACAACGTTGTCCATAATTTTATAATTTGTGCTGGAAGCTGCCAAAAATTGTATATTGAAGTCGATTTAGTATCTTTTTAAACACACAAAATGTAAACGTAAAATGCTGCTTTGCACACAATTCTGCATTCATCTTGCAACTTATTTGAGCAAAAAGCTGCTTTGCACAATGTTGTGCATATGTACTCCACATATAGTATGTAAAACATATTATCTCCGATTTTGCGCAACACTTCTTTTGCCCAATTGTTTTCAGTGTAAACCCACTGTAAAGGCCATTTTAAACTCAATTTGGCCTTTAAAGGCTTACAAAGTTTTTGAGCAAAAAGCCGTTTTGTACTTGTGGGTAACAGTATGTGAAACGTATTGTCTCCGATTTTGCGCAACACTTTTTTCTGCCAAAATATATTTGAACAAGCCCAAATTTTAAATTTGTGGGGACAACACCAACGTACGCAAAACTTATTATCTCGCAATTTGTGCAAACATTTGGTGTGTCTAAAGTCCCCATAAAGGCCTTTAAAGACTAACAAATTATTTGCGCAAAAAGCCGCTTTGCACAATGTATTGCCTTGGTAGGATATGTAAAACATATTATCTCAGATATTGAGCAACACGTTTTTGCTAATATATTTGATGTGAAAAAATCCCCTATTATTCGAATTGCACAACACGTTTTTCAAATGTCAAATTTGTATTGCACATGACATTTGTTAATCGACCTTATGTCATATAGATTTCGCATGCAGTGTGACAAGACTGTTAAAGAAAAGCAACCTTATAGCCTTGTCACACTGTGTGTGAAATCTAGTTAACCCTTTGACTGTCCCCATACAAAAATTTTTATTTATACCATACGTCCACAGTAATAATTTGGTAATAATAATGATGTGCATCACATGTGATACACGGAGCAATATTTATACTTTTTATTTTTCAAACGTTCTGTGCATCACATATGATTCATGTAATTTTTATTCGTTACTTTTTATTTATTTTGCCGTATAGTGTTGGCAACACTGAAATTAATATGTGTGTATCACATATGATCAATCATAACGTCTGTGCATCATATGTGATGCATGGGACAGTCAAAGGGTTAAATGACATAAGGTCGATTTTCAAATGTCAAATTTGTATAGGATCTGACATTTATAAATCGACCTTATGTCAATTCAGCTAGAATTGACAAGGCTATTAAGCTCTATTTCGTCTTAAATGGCTATAGCGCTGTTGAGGCTCTGCGAATTGCTGCTCTGACCTTAGTGAAAAATTGCCTCAACGCAAAAATGAAAAATGGCCCCAATCCGTGGGGTCATTTTTCATTATGAATTAATGCCCCACGATTAAATATGAAATATTGCCCTAACAAGAATGTAAAAAACCAACAAACCGAAAATAAAAATGGCCCCAAAATATTTTTGTGATATTTTGCTGTTTACTTTATTAAGTTTCGGGAAATAGTAGGACCGCCATAATTTTATGATGCAAGCTTTGACGAACTTAAAATTGCTTCCTTCACTGTTTTGAAACAGGGATGGCTCTAATAAGAAATATAAATCTCGCAGCTGACCCAACCAACTAACGAACAAGTTACGTTATCCCCTATTAATTAGTACAAGTATGCGTGTGTTTTTTGGACAAATTGTTTTTTTTTCTCAATTCCAATCCATTCATCTAGCCATCGGCGGTTTGTAGTCGCAAGTGTTTTGTTGTGTATTTTTTGTCCCTCATTATCTAATAAGAATATTTCAGTCTTTGTTATTTATTCAAATCACACACTCACAAAATTAAGCAAAAAAGGTTCTTGCCTTATACTTGTTGTTGTTTAGCGTTATCAAAACATACTTTTTGGGGGTCCAAAAAGCAGCAACAACACCGCTACGAGCATAGTACGCACACACACACATGAGTACAGATAAACACAAGCGATTTGCCCCAAAAAAGATGAATACAGGCGTTTGCTGTTTTTGTTCTAGCGTTATTGAGATTTCTTTAGATAATTTAATTATATAATTTAAATAAAATTTACAAAAAAGCTGTAAAGAAATACCTACCCTGTTTAAAAGAAATATTCCACCGAAATGTTGGACTTTGGAGTCACTATTTTGATTTTGTATTTATTGGGGTTAGCCCACAACTATTGCGGTCATTAAATTTTTCTTAATTTTCTCACACAGTTGTTTCACTAGTTCACTTATTACTTATTGGGGAAAACTATTCAGTAGTTTTTCTTCGCTTTTCTTCTATAATACTATAGCACCCTGTTTTTTGTCACACTCTACAACTGGATTAGCAAACAATTGTGATTATTCCCCATTTATTTTTCGCACAGAATTGTTTGTGTTGTGTTGTTCCTTTCTTAATTTCCAATTTAATAGAAATAATTACAACGCGTTCTGTTTATTATTTGCTTATTCCGGTACACAAACTCACAGACCTCTCCGTTTAATTCGATGAAATGACTGAAATAAAGTTTTGCAAATCGCGTAATAATATTATTGAATTCTTCTCATATGTGTGTGTCAGTGATGACAAAAGAAGTACTTTAGTACTTTTATCACTTACAAAAGTACCACGATGACATTCAGAGTTGCTAAAAAAGGAGTAGAAGCAGAGCGCAGAGTTGAGTATAGGGGAGTATAGAATGAGTGAAAATAAAGAATATGCAATTTAAGAATGAGAGAGCATAAATAATTGAAATTTAAGAATGAGAGAGCATAAAGAAGTGCAAAGTGGTGAGTTTGCTGATTTCACCACAGGAGAGCACAGAGAGTGATGACAAAAGATGTACTTTAGTACTTTTACCACTTATAAAAGTACCACGATGACATTCAGAGTACTTTTTAACATACTTATTTAAGGATCGCGCACAACAAAGCTTTTTTATTATCGACACTGCGTTTTTAACCCATTTTGACCCAGTGTTCGATTAACAGTAAACAGTAAGAAACAGCGAAAAATTAAATTTTGGGTTATTTTTTTATTTGTAAGCATTGGGTACACCGAGCCGTGCGTATTGCAGTGCAGCGTCGTAGAGCTTCGTTGTGAAAGCTGCCATAAGCACTGTTTACACTTTAAGATATATTGTACAACTTGGAAGTATATACATTATATTAAGTTTTATCATAAAACTTATATCTACTAAATGATACAATTCTTTTGTATAAAAAGCCTTCAAGATCTTGAGTCTAAGTTGTACAATACATTTTATGTGTGAAAAGCGTTATAAGAACAGGTGTACACGGTTTGTTAACGCCAGCGTCAATCGTAAAAGTCGCCTTGGTTTGTCCAATGCATATTGGTTTGCCGAATCAGCTGTTCAGAGGCCAGATTTTGTACGGCCGTTGCGTGAGTAAAACTTGATATATATCTTCTTTATTTATTTATGTAATAATACAAGTATATAAAACAAAATAACACATTCCATAAGAATGCATGGCAAGAACCGAAACGAAATTTTGTGTGGTCACTTTTTGCAGTACTCTATTTTACGTCGTCGCCAAAAAATGTTAATAATCAACTCGAACTCTTCGTTTAAGTTTACCAAGAGTTATAGATGTCAAATCCCACACAAACTGACATCTATAACTGTTCATTAGCACTAACTTAAAACAATTTTTCAAAAATATTTTATGTTGACTTTTTTTGACTTATCACACAGCATTCGAAATCTAGTAGAAATGACCTAAGATCGATTTTCAAATGTCAAATTTGTATGGGATTATACAGTGTGAATTTATGGTTATCGAGGCTAATAGCATTGTCACACTGCATTCGAAATCTAGTTTAAATGACATAAGGTCGATTTTCAAACGTCAAATTTGTATTGCACATGACATTTGTTAATCGACCTTATGTCATTTAAACTAGATTTCGCATGCAATGCGACAAGGCTGTTAATGAAAAGCAACCTTATAGCCTTGTCACACTGGATGTGAAATCTAGTTAAATGACATAAGGTCGATTTTCAAATGTCAAATTTGTATAGGATCTGACATTTATAAAACGATCTCATGTCAATTCAGCTAGAATTGACAAGGCTATTAAGCTCTATTTCGTCTTAAATG
This sequence comes from Polietes domitor, assembly GCA_947397865.1. Lineage (NCBI taxonomy): Eukaryota > Metazoa > Arthropoda > Insecta > Diptera > Muscidae > Polietes > Polietes domitor. The sequence goes on along the minus strand of OX377618.1, from coordinate 244,891,306 downwards.
GCTATAGCGTTGTTGAGGCTCTGCGAATTGCTGCTCTGACCTTAGTGAAAAATTGCCCCAACGCAAAAATTAAAAATGGCCCTAATCCGTGGGGTCATTTTTCATTATGAATAAATGTCCCACGATTAAATATGAAATATTGCCCTAACAAGAATGTAAAATACCCTCAAACCGAAAATAAAAAATGGGCCCAAAATATTTTTCTGTATAGATTTTTAATAATTAATGAAAAATTGCCTAAGTACTTATACAGATAATTCGCTGTTTACTTTATTAAGTTTCGGGAAATAGTGGGACCGCCATAATTTTATGGTAGTACATATATGCAGGCTTTGACGAACTTAAGAATTGTACGAGTTTTTCCGTGTGCTCATATTTCGCCAAACAGCTTGACAGAAGTAAAACCTAAAAATATTAATTTCAGTTTGTAGAATTAGGAATTATCGTAAGACTTTTCTTAATTATATAAAACATTTGATAAGATCTATAATATTATTATTTCGAAGTTTACGAAATTATAACTAAAAAAATTGTATAATAGATACATTTTCGCCAAACAGCTTGACAGAAGTAAAACCCAAAAATATTAATTTCAGTTCGTAAAATTAGGAATAATCGTAAGACTTTTCTTAATTGTATAAAACATTTGATAAGATCAATAATATTATTATTTCGAAGTTTAAGAAATTATAACTAAAAAAATTGTATAATAGATACATTTTCGCCAATAAGGAGATACATTAAAATCACGCACGCGATTTCTCATAATTTCAAATTCAAGTAATTTCAAAAATACACACTCCATTATTACGTTAATATATACACTTCACTTTACCACCATTTCGTTCTGAAAGCTTAGAGGATGCCAATAGAAAATCAAAAATTTCACTTCAAAGCTAAATTACAATCTTAGTAAAAATTAAAAATCACACCAATGTTTTTAAAAAAAGTTTTTTGGGCCATTTTCGTTTTTTTTTTTTAAATTGGGGCCAATCTTAATTTTTAACAAAATTAAATATGACCCCAAATTAAAAATGCATCAATGCCCCAAGAAAAAATGAAGTCTGACCCCAAAATTACGTGTTGTTTTGATCAACTTTTTGGGGCCATTTTTCATTTTTGCCTTGGGACCATTTATCACTGGGGTCACCGTTCGTAGAGCGGCTGTTCAAACATATTCATATTTTTTGTACATCTTGGAATCCGATTTTAGTCATCTGAAGGCTTAATGGATTAAAACATTGTAAGTCAATCAATTTCAAACCTCTTTTGAAGTTGCTACGTAAAGTCGAGCGGATTCACACTATGACTTTTTGTGTTCAAAACAATATAAATTTGAAAATTCAACAAGAGAGTCAAAAAACCCCTCAATTTTCCATTTCATGATTTTTTCTATCACGGAAGGTTCTGTACGTCTTTCATCTACAAACTCCAAAGTCATGATTTTTGAGCCAAGTGAAAAAATCACCGTGTAAATCGGGTCTATCATTGAGTATACCTAAGCCTTCAGTTACATATGATACTTATATTCCATTAAAAAGTGATTTCAAGTTGTTCAACAAATCTTAAAGTGTAAACAGCGCTTATGGGAGTACAAAGTTCCCAACGAATTATCTTTCGTTGTTGAATTTATCATTGCGTACAATAAATTCGACTATATGTAGAAATAAATTCGACAAGCGACATGGTTGTGTTTTGGGTTTGACTGGCGACTGAGTGTTTGGTCGGCTTGAATTTTAAATTGATATCGACGGCTATACAAAACGTGACGACGACGGCTGGGTGGCTAGCGGCTTCGTTCTATGCGTGTGAGTGTATTGTATTTTTCTCAACCTATCACGTTTTCAGCATTCATTTCAATTAAAAACAACAGACGTACTTAATTTTATGCGCAAATAAACAAAAAAGCTGAATTTCGCTAAATAGAACAATCGACTCCTCCGCACACAAGTACTTAATAGAACGTAGCGAGTTGTCATCTAGTCAAAAAAGGCGAGAGTCTATTTGAATCGGAGGAATAAAAATGTGTGCTTCGTTGGAGAATATAACAACAACAACGACAGACAATGAAAATGCCGCAAGCGATGCAAATGGTAACACAACTGAGACGACAACGGGAACGGGAAGTGATAATATACCAATACCGGCAATAACGTCACGCGAGGAAATACTTCGTGATTTTGGCCCCAATTTCAAAATATTAGAGTGCAACTCGCAAGTGTGTGAGTTGCTGACAATCATTAGGGATAAGTAAGTATCTGTTCTGTGATGGTGGAGAAAGAAGGCGGTGAAGATGAGGAGGGAAGAGGTGTCAGTCGTGTACCTGTTGTTCTAATTTCCTCCGTGCTTTACCTGTAGGAATACTTCGCGCAGCGATTTCAAATTCTATGCAGATCGTCTAATACGCCTAGTCATCGAAGAGTCTTTGAACCAGCTGCCATACTCTCACTGCAGTGTAGAGACACCAACGGGCGCTATTTACGATGGTCTGAAATACCGCTCGGGAAATTGTGGTGTGTCCATCATACGTTCGGGCGAAGCTATGGAACAGGGCCTGCGCGACTGTTGTCGTTCCATACGCATTGGTAAGATTTTGGTAGAATCTGATTCGGACACACATGTGGCTCGTGTTGTATATGCCCGCTTTCCCGATGACATTTCCCGGAGGCAGATTTTGCTAATGTATCCCATAATGTCCACTGGAAATACGGTGTTGCAGGTGAATATCTTTTGAATCGAGAGAGTCTGTCTGTGATGTTGTTTAACCTCTTCTTTAATCTTTCAGGCCGTTAATGTTCTGAAGGAACATGGCGTTCCTGAAAGTAGTATAATTCTCTCTAATCTCTTTTGTACTCCTATGGCTGCTAGCTGTGTCGTTGCAGCCTTTCCCCGCTTGAAAATACTCACCTCCGAGCTGCATCCAGTAGCACCAAATCATTTTGGCCAAAAATATTTTGGTACGGATTAATATAAACGTAATAAGTTCGCTATTGCGATAAAAGTTATGCGCGAATGAATAGCTTTCTGCCAGAATGAATGTCACAAATATAAATTATTTCAAACCGTAGGTTAAGCTGAAAACCCATTATTACCGAATTGACCGTTTAGTTAGTTTTTCTCCAAAAACATTAACATTTTTTTTTGTTTTTAACTATTTGTATATACAGAATTTTCTAATGTTCATTTTACGCATTACAAATTGATTAGATTCACGGCGTGGTGTTTTGGAGTTTTTCTTTCTTTATTAGTTTATTTTTTATTGCGAAAATCAACAACAAATAATTATAAAGAATAAAATTATTGTAGAGGAATACAGAAAAGGATAAGCGTTTACATGACGAAATAAATGGAATTAATAATAATTAGAAGATAAAAATCGGTAGCTTCTGGAAAGGAAACATAACAAAATAATTGTGAAATTTTGGAAAAAAAGCTGGGACGACATTTTAGACAAGGTCGCTATTCCGTGGTTTCGCCAGAGGCTTTTTTGTTTTACGTGGCCGCTCTCACGTAAGCGTCAAAAGTAGTTCCGTTTTTAAGAAGATTACAATATTCAATAAAGATGTTATGTTAAAAAACGTACCAGCTGCCAAAGGAATGCATCAAGACTGAGAAGAAAGAAGTGTACAACTCTGAGTCGGATAACGAGATAAACGAAATGGATTGATTAGAGATCAATTCAAATGTACACATAGGATATAACAGAGTTTACGAGCGGTGTGGTCCATTCACAACGTTGTCATTACGATGAACTACGCTCCTGTGAGCGGCCACGTGAAGCAACCAACATTTGTTAACCGACAGTGCAGTGGAATTTTTCAATACGTATTGGGTTGAACAGTGGAAGTCGAAGAATGAAAATAATTGTAGGATTTTTTTTTTCAAAAAAAAAAAATACAAAAATTACTAAAAAGGGAAAGAAACCCTGAATTTCTTAATAGTTTTGGTGTAGTTTTTTAAATCTCTTTTTTATCAGTATTTTATAAACTATTACGAAAAAAGATGCATTGACAAAAGGCCCAAAAATGCAGTTTATGCAAAAACAATATGCGCCTCCTTAAATGACCACAAAAACATGAATATGTAGTCGAAATTTGGGAAAATGGACTTTACGTTAGATAGTAAAAATGTATATTTTGTATTATGAATATGTTGTTATCGTCGCCCAGAGATTACTGCGTAGAGGTGATAGTACAATTTTGTATTCCCTTTGGAAGTATTATTTTATTAGCAGATTTGAGATGTAAAAGAAATTTTCTTTCATTTGAGTGGGCACACTTCTATTTTAATATTGAAGAGCTTAATTTCCTTAAAAATGTTCATTTATTACATATTAATCAACTATTCAAAATTTCGCCATATTCTCATTCCATTTTGAAATTGTACAGTAAATTTTCGTGTATTGATATTTTAAATCGAGTTAAGCTCGATTTGGCCATCAGTGTGAAAGGAAGATTGAACTTGACTCTACGACATTCATTTTTTCGCTCAAATCTTTTTCAGACTGCATGCGAAATTAAGCGATTTCAGCTGAAGGACAATTTACAAATATCAATTTTGTATGAGATCTATCATTTGTAAATCGACCGTCGATTTTCATGCGTCTGAAAAGACTATCACGCGTACACGATTACCGACCAAAAAATGTCTGATTAATTATTTTGTATCATTTTAGCCTTTTCCGACTGCTTGCGAATTCAATCGATTTCAGCTCAAGGTCGATTTATATAGCCTTGTCACACTACATGCGAAATCTAGTTTAATTGGCATAAGGTCGGTTTCCAAATGTCAGATGCCATACAAATTTCTCAGATGCCATACAAAGGCTATTACAAATGGCAGATACCATACACATTTGACATTTGAAAATCGGCCTTACGTAATTTCAAGCTGATGTCAATTGATTTCGCACACAGTCTGAAAAGGTCATAACTCGATTTTTAGTGACATATCTGTATTATGACGTGTAGACACACCAAAGGCGTTGCAAAACGGCCTACATAGCGGCCTTTAGCGCAAATAATTTGTACGTATATGCCTTATGGGATCTGACATTTGAAATCGACCTTTACTAATAGCATTTTGAGACTGCATGCGAAAACTAGCCGAAATGGCATAGTTTCGCATGCAGTGAAATGAAATTTGACATTGAAAATCGATCTTATGTCATTTCAGCTAGATTTCGCATGCAGTGTGAAAAGGCTATTACAAAAACTAATTGGGAAATCCGCATATAATTCTGATTTAGTTACAAATCGATAAATTTGTGTATTTTGTAACTACTCTGGGATAAACGGAATTCAATTGGGTATTTACTAACAACTCTGAGAGAACTACTCCGACATGGTGGCACCACTGAAGCAACGCCGAATGAGATACCATACATTTAATTCCCTCTCGCTCTTTCACACTTGACTGGCAGTAAAAAGAACATTAATTAGACAAAGAAAGCTATACCAACAAGTTGTGTGTGAAGAAAATCCGAAGCAAACAAGACCACGAATAGTTCAGGACACGAACACGTTTGAATTGAACACGAACTACGACTAAAACAAAAGATAGCACAGCCAAAAGAAAAATGAATGTAGTGTCCAGAAAAGAAAAACAATAAATAACAGTTAAAGTGTAACAGAAAATGTGAACAAAAATACATATTGAAAGAAGTACGAGATATATCATATATCACCGATATACTAAAATTCTTTGAAATTTCACTTTCGAATTTTTGTGGCGAAAAAAACTAACTTCAGCGTCTCTTCAATGTTGGTTGTTGTGTTGGTTTGTTAGAGCATCCAGCCATCCCTCTTTTGGTATAAACTACACAGAACAGACACACAAAGTGAAAAAAAAACGAACGACGACGAACCAGCCAAGAAGAACAAGCACAGCGAGCCAATACCAAAAAGCCCGAAAAACAAGCGAATAAAAAAAAACAGAAAACGGTCGGCGGCGGCGGTGGTGTATTTATTTAGTTTTGTTTGATTTTAGTTGTTAGCAAGATTGCTAAAATTACGTGGGAAATGGCCACCAGCATGAGCCAACTGAATGATCTTAGGTCGTATTCGCGCCATTGGCTGGGCGAGTTTATTGACCTGTATCAGACGGAAGAATGCTTGTGGCAACCCAAACACCCCGACTACAGCAACAATACGGTACGCAACAAAGCCTATGACAAGTTGGTGGAGAAGCTGAAGGAGGTCGAACCGAACCCCGACCGTAACATGGTGGTGCGTAAAATAAATTCGCTGCGTTCAGCATTTCGTCGAGAGTACCGAAAGACGCACTCCAAACAAAACTATGAGACAAGACTGTGGTATTACGACAAGTTATCGTTTATTGCCGACCAGGGTCTGAAACGGGCAATAACAAGTTTGAATAATGGTGCGGACGTTAAGCCACCCAAGCGATCACTCACGTTGGCGTTTGAAGATGATGATTCGATGGAGTTCGAGGATGAACAACAGCTGGAGGCGAGTAGTGCCCATTCGGCCTCACAGGCCGATTTGCAAAATGATCCCACTCTAACGACGACTATAACGACTGTGGGCACCAACGGCGACGTGGTGCCAGTGTCCATAGTCAAGAGTGAAGATCACAAAATACATCATCACCAGCAGGAGCAGCAACACCAACAACAGCAGCATGTCCAGCAGCAACATGAACCGCCGCCACTGCACCATCACCAGCAACATCATCACCATCATTCTGCTGCTCAACAAATTCATACTCAAACCCAACCGCAACATACGACGGCTGTGAAAGTGCTCGAAATCACATCACTCGATTCGAATTCCCAACGGGAAATTCAACAAGCAGTCAATTCGTTGGAACAGCAACATCATATCCAACAACAACTTCAACAGCAACAACAGCAGCAGGCGAACGGCGCCACTGCACAACTTACACAGATCCACCAGCAAGTACCGACCATACAAATTGCGCGCGAACATCTGCAGCCACTGTTTGGAACATCGGCAACGGCCTACACAACAACGGGCAACGGCGGAACACAACGGGCCGAAGATGAGTTTGATGCTATTGGCATAAATGTGGCTAGCAAATTGCGTGTTATGAATACCCACCAGCGTATTATAGCCGAGAAGCTGATAAGTGATGTGCTCTTCAATGGCCAATTGGACAATTTGAATGTTAATTCACATCTGTCACAGTAGGTTTCGTTGAAGGTGGAGAAAAAGGAGGGGGAGCACGAACAACAGCATCCAGATCACCCAGTTGTCTCCTCATCGCTGTCTCTCTTGGAATGGTTTAGTCATTATTGTCTTACATCGGGTGTTTAAACAACATGCAATGTACTCACACACATACAAACACAACACAAAAAGAACAAATTTGGAAATGGTCAGGACTGCTGGAAGGAAAATGAGTTGAGAAAAGGTAAACAACCTAGGACACAAATTCGAGTACACAGACATACAGGGGTGTCATAGAAATCGGAATTAAAATCTGCAAAAAATTCGGGGAGGTTGCAGAATCCAAGTCGAAATTGTTCATTTATGAGAAAAGAAATGAATTGGTATTATGTTTTCCTTGTTTCAAACCAAACGTCTATAGTAATTCCGTTTCCGCATGCTACCAGGCCCCTTATGTACATAGTTCTATACAGACATATCGCCACCTGAAATGCAAAAGGACGTAATATCAGTTTTCATAGTTTTAAAGGTAGATCAACTTCTCAATTATAGGTATGTTTTGGATTAAGCGGGGATGACAAAATGCAATAATAAAAACATTGTTAAAGAGTTAATTTTTTATTCAAAGTAAAATACCCATTTCACTGGCCAAAAGTCATAAAACTTTATGTCTGATATTATGTTAAAGTATATAATTTGTTCGTCTTTTCATTCATTTGCACTGTCGTCTTTTTATTTATTTGCAACAGTCGAAAAATCGAAAAGTCGACTTTTCATATATTTCCAAAAGTCGAAAAATCGACGTTTTGCTCCAACTATACATCCCTACCTCCCACACTAATAGTCCAATTCCAATGTTATATTAAAATCCATATAACTTCCACCCGAATAATCGAAACCAGCTATATTTTGGTATTTGATAATGTTTTTATAGTCACTTTAAGTGTACTAAATATGACGGGTTTTGCCACGCCCCTTCCAGTACCTCCCACACAAAACACGAAAAACAATGTAAATCTAAAGCTATTATAACTTCTATACCGATGATAAGAATACTGTGAAATTTGATATTTGGCAATGTTTTTTTAGTGGTTACATTTGCATGGAATATGGGTGAAATTGCCACAACCCTTTTGGTACCTCCCACACAATGTGACATAAACTTTGGTTACAATAAAACCGACATAACATCCATACGGGTAGTCAAAATCATTTGCAACTTGCTATTTAAAAATGTTTTTATAATCACTTTAAACCTAAACAAAATATTTACGCTTTAGCCACGCCCCTTCTTGAACCTCCCACACAATTGTCTCTATCCTAGGTAATATTAAATCCTTCATAACTTTTATACTGGTGCTTGATATTTCATCATGTTTTTATAATTGTTTTATAAATGTGAAAGCTGGGGTCATGTGACACGAACCTCCTAGCACCTTCCACACAAATTATCCTGCCCTACATAAAATTGTATTCCTTATAACATTCGTATATATGTTCTCTTAGAGTGAGGGTATCTATAAGACGGTTTAGCCGACTGAAGCTTACTTACTTGTTTTTTTTTTTATTTTGTTGTGTTCCATCCTTTTGCATTTCGGCTGCCAATATATGTTCAGTATCTGTATCAGTATTTTAAATCCTATAAATTGTTAAATATTATCTTGTATTTACAGATATGATCCCCGCGTATCCTATGACACTAACCATGCTACCGCCATCCAAATCGTATCAACAAATCTCCAACGAATCTATTATACGTAAAATAATTATTTTGAGCCTATACTTTTCATATAACAGGTATATATGTATAAACTATACGCATCATTCACACACACAAACAAAAACATACATACCATTATGTATGGATAGGTAAGAGGAATATGAATTGAATACATAGACCCTGTTCGCAGTTTCCAGTCGACTTGGATGCGAAAACATTTACTCGGAATCGTGTCATTAAATTTGAATCCCAAATTTCCAGAGAAATAAACTAAATTTCGAAGCAGAACAGCCAAAAGTGCAAAAAAGAATTCGAGTAAATTTTATCGAATTCAAATCGACACGATGATACTCACAACAAGTTGGTTTTAACTATAATTTATTATATAATATGTACATATATTTTTATATACTTTACAAATGTTCTATATAAATGTTCTATATGTATGTATGTAGTATAAAATAGCTATTTTTAGTTTGTTTTTAGGTTTCTCGTACGTACACTAGACATAAAAAGTAGCCGTATGCCCTTTTTCATTTTAAAATTTATAACAATCTATCGCAATCAGTTACCATTTAGATAAAAATCATAAGGTTCCACTTTTAGTACGAAAATAAATTATTAAAACATCTAGGCAGATGCTATCTTTCTGACTGAATATACCCAAATTCTATTTGTGTACTATGGAAATTTTGTGGCGGTGTTTGCAATACTCCATCAGACTTCAGATGAAAATTTAGTATTTTATTAAGTGGTAGACAATCATTCATCAGCTACAGGTTTTTATAAAATTAAATATACTTTTAGCAATGCGTTTAATAATGAGAGAATAATGAAGAACGTTACGTTACGATACGATCGATCCGTATTGTATTAAACGATAAATAAATTATTTATATTATTGATTCCAATATTGTACATTAGGTTAGGTCACGAAAAAAATATACTACAGTCAACCCCCAGACATGAAGTTTGAATTGTTTCACGATGATATGCAAAATATTTTTGTCGCTGGGTCAAGCCGTTTATGAGCTAAACACCTCGAAAAATCATGTTTATCTCGTGCATTTTTTATGCTGCATTTTTGTTAATTTTTTTCTGAATTAATAGGCCTTTAAATATATTTTTTTATTCTTGCCATAGAATAAGTCATTGTTCGTATTACATCGTACGAGAATTTCTAAAATAGTTTTTACACTTGAACCAAGGCGTATTTATAAAGGTGATAGCAGGAGCCCAGCTGACTGCAATTTTTTTCATTCAAAAGTAACCGAAATTGTCAAATCCCATATATTTTGCTTTGACAGTATGGCTCACCATTCAAAAAATTACTTGTATTTTGTTGTTGCCGAATTTGTTGTTGTTCTAGTGCTATCACCTGTATAAATACGCCTTGACTTGAACCGAATCATATACGTCTCAATTTTTTTATTTTCTTATCCTATTGCCCCCATAAAAGTACTACGAAGTTTCAAAGAATAACATTTTTCATTTTTTTTAAATACTTATAGGTAACCTATGATACCGATGTAAGTTTCAAATTAAAGAAAAGAATATCTGTATTAGTTTAGTTTGTGGTTCTATCTGTATTGCTTTTGCCTTAACAACCATTTCAAACAAAATAAAATAAGAATGAACAAGATAAATTAAGGTCAAAATTTGAAATGGTTGTCAATGCAAAAGTAATACAGATATAATGCATAAGTATTTAAAATAATTCATTGAAACTTTGTAGCCCTTTAAGGGCCCAACCGAATGAAGAAGTGAAAAACTGAAAACTCCAATAAACTACATTTTCCCTATAGTTTCAGACGTATATCATCCGCTTCAAGTGTAATATAGTCACCTGAAATGCAAATGCAACAAAACCCACATTTTCATAAATTTTCAGAAGAAGCAAAAAAACTTTCAATTGCGAAGTTCGTATTATGTTAACCCATTAAAGCCGAGCCAAATTTCTTGTTCACTTTTTCTTATTGTTTACTGTTCGATTAATCGAATAGGCGATCAAAATTGGTTAATAAATTCTATATTTCTGGACGTACATGCCTGTAGTTTTCTGTGATTATGTAGTTCAGTCATATAGAAATACAAAAAAAAAAACATAAAAATGCAAATATAATTGTAGGAGGCAAAATATAGCTACCATGGCGCAATAATAGAGGTAGTGTCGCTCGAACAGCTGATTACATTTTTTCATTTCAATATTTTGATTGTCAAATTTATAGTTGCAGGTTCATATGAAGAGGGGGGGCAAAGAGGTTTCGAATAAATATTTTTACAATCTTTCTTGACTTTTGTAGCTATAAAATTAAGAAATTGTAAATACTTTTTAAATAATTTGTCTGAACATAAAAAAAACATAAAAATGCAAATATAATTGTAGGAGGCAAAATATAGCTACCATGGCGCAATAACAGAGGTAGTGTCGTTCGAACAGCTGATTAAATTTTTTTCATTTCAATATTTTGATTGTCAAATTTATAGTTGCAGGTTCATATGAAGAGGGGTGGGGGCAAAGAGGTTTCGAATAAATATTTTTACAATCTTTCTAGACTTTTATAGCTAAAAAAATTAAGAAATTGTAAATACTTTTTAAATAATTTGTCTGAAATGTATTTTTAAACCTTTACTTTTTGTAAGATTAGTTGAAAACAATCCCCAGGTAAAAATTATCCTACGCACGGCCCTGATTATATGAATGTGAATTGACAATCAAAATGCTAAAATCCAAAGGGTTGTATCCAAGGCGTATTTATAAAGGTGATAGCACGAGCCCAGCTGACTGAAATTTTTTCATTCAAAAGTAACCGAAACTGTCAAATCCCATATATTTTGCTTTGACAGTATGGCTCACCATTCAAAAAATTACTTGTATTTTGTTGTTGCTGAATTTGTTGTTGTTCTAGTGCTATCACCTGTATAAATACGCCTTGGTTGTATCTGAATTTTAGTTGTTGTTGGGCAATTGCTTCCTACCTCTATTACTGTGCCATGATAGCTACTTTACGAAAGGAAATATTTCTAAATTTTCTTTATAAAATATTTATTTCTTGGCGCAGAACTCTAAAATGTTGTCATATTGTGGATTTTAGTCAAATGTAAGGTAATCTCAATACAAAACTCAATTTTTTGTTTTTACGTCATTTTGCATTTCAGGTGACGATATGGACTATCGGATGATGTTATTGGATGTTTAGAGTCATTTTTGTTGGGTTTTCAAAGTGACAACTTAAACAAGTTTTTGTAGAAATTATTATGCAAAATAAATAGAAGGCATCCTTTCGAATGATGCTCAAATGATGAATATCGGAAGAAAAATGACGTCACTAACTCCATTTTTGGTTTTTGGTTCCTATGGTTTTTCAGATAAACCAAGCTCGAGGCGTCAATTTTCTTTTAATTTCCATCATTTAGGCATCATTTCAAAGGTATTGATTTCAGTTACTTATTTTTTAAAATACTGACAGAGAATAGAATAAAATTCTGTGGTCACTATGAAGAAACAATAAAAGATACTTTAAACGTCCAATAATTCGACCAAGAAGTAAGTTTAAAGCAAAAGTGAACATTTATTTTTATTAAATCAAAAAAAATGTTGAACAAAAATTCAACAAAAAAAAAAAATACAGAGAAAAACATAACTTTAGGGTTGTTTCTGGCCTATATTTTGGAAATTAAATCATTAAACAATCGAATCTTTAATTCCATGGGTTGACTGGAAATTATTCTTTTTTGTTTTTATGGACCGCTAGCCATTATATTGTACATACATTTTCTATAATTCCTTATGCAAGGTCGTGTCCTTTTCACATAAAACAGCGAGAGTGCAAACAAATAATGAAGATATTAATATAATTAAACATAGAACATCATGTTTATTTGACCTTTTTAATTTAATATTTTAACCACTTTACTGTCCAATGCATCGCATATGATGCACGTTTATTCTTCTTTTATGAATAATAAATAGTTTAAATATTGTTCATTACCAAATTATTGCTGTGGACGTACGACAATCGTAAATCTCAATCTGCAATATTTTAAGAAATTTGTTAAGTTTTCTAAATAAATGTATATAACTGGTAATCAGAATCGTAGGGGGCCGGTCATATACTATTCTCAGAACATTAGGAAATTGTTACGATTTTAATATTTCAAATACTCTTTATTAATTAAATTATTTGCAATAGTTCTGATGACTTCCTTAGAATTGCAATTCTTCTCTTCTCTATCGTCTCTGTCATCTACAGAGTTACCAGCTTAACATGTGTGATCGTTGCCAACAGAAATTAATCCGATTTAGCTCTGCCACAAACATTGCTTAAATTAAAATTGTGAATAGCACGAATCTTTTGCATGTATAGATTATCTGCCGTACATATGTACGGATAGTAATCTCACACAAATCCTTAGATTGGTAGCCACGAAGGCAAGTTATTGAATATTTTCTCGTATTTTAAATTAAATAAACCTATTTATGCAAATCGTGTTGTATGTGAAGCTTAATAAATAAATATTTTGAGGCTAAACTTGAACCTGTCCTGTGCTTAAAACAATTATACACATACAAAGAGCAATGTTTTTTAAAATATATTTTCCATGATCCATTTAACGAACAAATACATATAACAGTTCCTTAAGATTCAAGTCTAAATTGTAGTTGACATTGCATATTTGTATAATTCCAAATTTGCAAATTTGTACTTCTGAATAAGGGAAATAAAAATACATTTCCCGAAGATATGAAATCGTAGACACGAAAATCGAAAAAATCGATTTTATATTTTTTTTGGCGAATTTCAAGCAAATTTCTCCTAGCCCTCTGTCCCCATATGAGGACACCTGATTAATACTAGACATTTGAACATAAAATTATCAAATCTAAAAAAAATATTCTCTTTTTTTAATTTGTTTTCTTAATTTCCTGCAATTTTTAAATAATTTTTTATAAACAACTAATATTGTTTATTTAAAAAAATCGAAGAGATACTTTTTTATTAAAAAATACAGGGAATTAAGAAAATTATTATTAACTATCTTCTTTTAAAATTTTATACAAAACTAATTGTATATGTATTTGTCTATCTGCTACCAGAAAATTTTAAATTACCTTATGACTAAATTCCTAATTTTCTATCCTACTTCTATCCTATGTCTACAATTTCATATTTTTCGAAAATCGCCTAATATAGTTTTATTTCCCTTATACAGAAGTGTAAGCTTGCAAACTTTGATTAAAATTCCGTTTCACATGGAATTAGTAATTTTTTATTTTAAAAATTTATTTATTAAAATACTTGCCCCACTTTTTATGCCTATTGTACGTAGATATATTTAATTTATTTTATTGGTTTTACAAATTGTTAATAACAAAATGGTTTTATGAAAAACACTGCAATTTAAATGATTTAATCATTTTTGATCCACAAACTTTTTGACATACACAATTAATTTGATTTCTCATCTCTTAAGTTGAAATGTGACAAATTTAAAGTGGAATTTTTATCGATTGTTTTTATATCGCATATATTAGTGTGGACAAAAATTATACGAAATACAATCATTCACATCAATCATTTTAAAATATTATAGATTACGATGGCAAGTCACCTTTGTAGCCAGCATGCAAAGATTTCACCACGCTACAAAAACCCTAAAATAGGAAGATAACATAACGTCGGCGAATTTGGAAAAAAATCAGGAGTGGATGATTGGGTTGTTGGCTTTTTTTAAAGCTGAAAAAACACAAATATGTAAGGGAAAACCAGGAAATTTTATATAAACAGGTTGAAAAATTAATTATGAATCAAATATAAAATAGATAATGAATCAAGTCATTCCACAAAAACTAATTTTGTCGAAAACCCCAATCGTTCACTCGTGATAGTGAATTTGCCGTACTACAAAAATGAAGGAGAGGAGATATCTTCCTCATAGTGGCAGTTTTTGGATCCACCTCCGTCATTACTGTTTAGGTCTACAGAGCAAATTTCAGAAGAATATTAGTGCGATTGTATATTATCGTAGCCCAGCTATCGTTTATTTACGATTGTATATCGTATTTCTTTTCTTATGTATACATATTATAGTGGAGAACAAGAGGACATTTAACATTAAAAAGTAGAATAATTTGTATATTATGGTCCACACTAGCTACCCCCACCTATATGGGTATGTAAATCAAATTAAAACTAATTCCAGTTACTTAATGTATGTAACATGTAATAGAAACAGATTTTTTTAGTTTGTAATTTTTAATAATTTTAACATCTTTCCTAAACTAATAATAATCTTGGTAAAAGGTCTTGAGGTGATCAACGATAATATACATCTATAAACTTCACAGGATTTTGAAAAAATAGTATTTGCTCTGGGGTCATCAACACTAATGGCCAAGAGGTGCTTCGTCTTCCCCCTCATTTTAGTGTGCTGAAGTTTTGCCATAATAATTTATAATATTTTTTCAATGATTCGCGTAGTTTGTATTTTTTTGGACTCACTTGTATACATATATGAGAAATTCGTATTTCGATTCAGGAATCATCCATCCCTACTCTTAGGCATACAACTAGTAATATTTTCCACTTTTTATTTCTGATTCTGATTTTATAATTTTAATTAGCCAAAAAAAAAATAAAGCTATTTTTAGTAAGTACATAATAGTAGTACTATAAACCAGCAAGCAAGCAGTACTGTGTACATTTAAATTTTAATTCGATCTAAGTTTTTATTTTGTAATGTAACATTTGAAATACATACATACCTACTTGTTTATGTATGTATGTATGTGTATTTCAAAGATGATATTTTTTATAAATAAGTTTAGTAATTAAATGTACATTTAAATTAAATCAATAAATAACTTGAAAACATAATTTATTCAAACAAACATACACAAATGTTATTTTATCTTCTATATATATGTATGTAAAGAAAATGAAGAATAGATTTGGTTGTGGCAAATGGAATCGAAAAATACCACATCGATTTCGCTGAAATTTTCACAGTATGCTCCTCCATACTGCAATAACCATTAATTGCCTGGAAGAAGTATGTGGTTAGACTTTGGAGAATTCTTTTTTTCTCATGGACAACTAATTTATTTATTTTTTCTGTTCAGTCTATGCCAAGGCGTATTTATAAAGGTGATAGCAGGAGTCCATCTGACTGAAATTTTTTTCATTCAAAAGTAACCGAAACTGTCAAATGCCATATATTTTGATTTGACAGTATGGCTCACCATTCAAAAAATTACTTGTATTTTGTTGTTGCCGAATTTGTTTTTGCTCTGCTGCTATCACCTGTATAAATACGCCTTGGTCTATGCTGAAGAAATGAATCTTATTAAAGAATAAGAACTATAACAGTATTAGGGTGTGTTGATTTAGACAATTTTTTATTTTCCCAAACGTGTAGTTAAAAAAGAGGTGTATTGCTTTCCATTCTCAGATATATTTTTATTTTAGTTTAGCTCGGTAAATCGTCAAAAGAATAATCGGTTTAAAAAAACACGTTTTTTTAATTAATTTTAACGATCGATACTAACTGCCACTGCTTCTATGTGAAAGAGACATTTGGGCATCTCCCAAAAAGGGTCTATCAGAAAAATGATTTTGATTTTTCTTTATTTCGACAACTTTTTATACACTCCACGAGAGTATTATGTCTTTGTGCATTTGTTTGTAACACCCAAAAGGAAAGGAGATAGACCCATTGTTAATTATACCGATAGGCTTAGAATCACTTTCTGAGTCGATTTCACGATACAGTTCGCAATTGTAGCCAGAACCAAACGAAACTTTGCACAACGAAGTTTTTCTGGACAAGGACGAATAATTTGAAGAAAATCGGTTCAGATTTGGATATAGCCCTTATACGAATTTCACTCCCGATTTGACCCTTTTCACTCTAGATACCACATATTTCAACAGATTTTCTTCAAAATTGGCCAAACATCTTATAGTGCAACTAGAAACACCTGTGGTAAAAATGTGTTAGATCGGTTCAGATTTATATATAGATCCCATAAAAATTTCGTTCCCAATTTGAAATTTTCCGCTCTAGAATCCACATATTTTAACAGATTTCCCTCTAAATTCGCAAAACACATTATATTTCAACTGGAAACACCTGTTGTAAAAATGTGTTAGATCGGTTCAGATTTATATATAGCTCCCATACAAATTTTGCTCCCAATTTGAATTTTTCCGCTCTAGAATCCACATATTTTAACAGATTTTCTTCAAAATTTAAAAAACATCTTATATTTAAACCAGGAACACCTATGGTTAAAGTGGGTCACATCGGTTCAGATTTACATATAGCTGTCATACAAATTTCGTTCCCCCAGAAACCGCATATTTTCAGAGAATTTCTTAAAATTGAGCATAACACGTTATACTTCAACAAGAAGAACTTATTGTGAAAGTTAGTCACTATATTCCATGTTTGGATACAAATATTATTCTCGATTTGACAAATTGGGCCAGGTCATATTAGCCTATGATTAGGACACATAAAAAAATTCCCTTTTTCACTTTTTTGGTGATATGATTTTAAATGTTTAAGAAATTTCAAATTTTTTGGATTATTTGACATTTTGGACCGGCCAAAATAATAGCAGCATTCAAAAATCTCAAGAAAAAGGAATGTTATCTCATTTTTCAATTCGATTTGATGTTATAAATAAGATGTTATGAAATGTACACTATTTCTGAAATGTTATTGTTTTATTTTTCTTTATAAGTAGGGCGAGGAGAGCATTGTGGTGAACAATGAAATGTTATTGTTTTATTTTTCTTTATAAGTAGGGCGAGGAGAGCATTGTGGTGAACAAAATCGAGTTCATATAAAAAGGTTGAAATCTGAGGGAAAATCATATATCAATTTTTTTCCAGTGTTCCATTAAAATGATCAGAAATTCTATATTATAAGAAAAAACAAAAACACGTCAAAAAATCAGTTTATATCACCTGCAACCATTCGTCGAATAGTAATGTCTAGTACAAAAACCTCACTTACGCCAGCCACCGAAATAAAAAATCAATGTCTGTCCATCTTTGAGCGTTTCAAATGTTCGTAGAATACTAAGAAAACGTAATCTGCAAGCCAGAAGTACGAGAAAAGTCCCACTTAAAAATAAAAGACATGTCACAAAAAATTGCAATTTGCAAAAACACACCTACAGTAGCCAACCAAAAAGTGGGCGCACGTTTTATGGTCAATTGAATCCAAAACTGTTTTATATAGTGGGACAGTACCTCGTCAGTTTGTAAGAAGTCCGCAGGAATTCATCTCCAGGTATAGTCCAATACTGTCAAATAGTGAGGATCAAGCATAATGGCTTGACCTACGTATGCTGAATATGGTATGCCCCTTAAATGAGTCTTCTAGCAGGCCAATTATACCGAAAAAACCAGCCGACTCGCAAAAAGGTGGTTTGATGTCTATAATATCGATGTTATGGAATGGTTCGGGCAGACACCGCATCTCAATAAAATCAAAAAGTTGAAGTGTGATGACTACAATGAGGTCTCACTAGCAATACTGAAAAACAATAACGATATTTGACAAGAAATTATAGAGGCATGGTCAAAAATACCGCATGAAAGGTGCAAAATACTAGTCGACTCCAAGAAACGACGTTATGTAGCAATATTAAGCAATGAAGTCAGTACATCTAAGTGTTAAATTCAAGAAAATATCGTTATTTAAGTAATTTTTCAAAAAAAATTTCAATTAAAGTGAATTGAAACAAAATATTTTTAGTTTTTATTAGCGTTGGTATTTTTTTGACTGGTCTCATTTTTGGCATAAATTTTTCAAAAGGCATAATCTCAAAATTACAAAAACTTCATTTTTTATCTAAAGCCATTTTAAGAATGGCACAATAACATCTTTCAATCGCCGTAAAAACTTTTAGAATTTTCGAAGTAAAACTGATATTTTTCTTTGTCGACATTTTTTATCTCGTCGCTGCTATTTCTTTGGTCGCAGCTATATATATGGAAAAACAAACTTCTCAACAAATTGTATAAGAGCTTCAAAAGTACATCTGTTTTTTGTAGCGTCCGTTTCAATGTAAAATTGTTTATAATTTTGTACTAAATCCTGACGATATATTTTTAAAATGTAGTACTCTTTAAGCGCTTTCAAAAACTTTTAGTGGTATGCTTTGCAATTCTCCGATATAATTTTGTTTTTGTGATAAAAATTTAGTTTAGCTCGGTAAATCGTCAAAACAAAACGATTTTTTTTTTTCAAAAAAGTTTTTTCGATTTTTTTAATGATCGCTACTAAACGACTGTTTCTACGTGAGAGATACATTTGAAACATTTGTAGCCCTGATAATTATCTTAAATATACACGGTTTGATCGGGGTTATACTTCAATAGTAAAGATAATTTCGATGATAATTGTAATTTTAATAAAAAAAAATATTATTTTTTTAGATTTCGAAAAGTTTAGTTGTTGTTGCAGCTTTAGAGGGAGCTGAGGTGATAATCCTTAAGTCTGAATTGTACTAGACTTCGTTCCGGCATGTATCCGATTATCGCGGGAACCTTTGTTCATCATCGTTTTGAAAAAATCGATTTTTCTTTTGACGATTTACCGAGCTAATATTTCTCAACTGATCATAATGAAATATCACTTAATATATTGTGGAAATATTGTTCAGATTGGTATAGATTTTGATATAGCCTTCATACATATGTGTCTTCCATGGTATTCGGTGTTTTCAATGAGGAAAACACTTTTTTTTAAGTATACCATTTTGGAAAGGGCAGAACAAGGGCTTTAATAATATTTAACGAGCAATAAATAGAATCACTTTTTATGCTTCATGATATGTAAAACTAAAAATGTCATAAAAAAGTAACTTTTTTTAGAAATACAAATTCATATTGAAATCTATAAAAATTGAGATATCGTAACGAAATTTTGGAATTGTATAGAAAAATAGTGCCCAAATTCCCCAAGCGTGGAAAATATGTTCAAAAATGTGGGATTTTTTTTAATGGCCATCATTTCCTTATTTACCGCAGGGTTGTGGTAAAACTTTTTGAGTAAGATATCACATATGGGTTTACAAAAAATATAGAATACGTTTTCTAGTCGGTGCTTTGATATTCGAGAATTTTTGCAAACAATTCTTTAAACAAAATTGTCAATTGTGTAGAGGATTTATACAGTAATAATTTATTTACATTTTAGTTAACACAACAAAACAACTTATACTCTAAGGATTTTCCGCTTTCACTGCCGCTACTTTTGGTGTGGGAGTTTCGCCATTTAATTTTCTCCATACATATTTGCCGAACTGAAAGAAAACAAAATAATTCATCATCACTAATATTCTTGTTCATTCGAAATATTTGAAACCAAATTGAATTTTACAATGTTGAGATGGACACTAATGGAGCAGGACACTCGGAAACACCATATAACAGGAATAAAGTAACCAAAAACGTATTAATTTACGAATTGCAGAAATTTTGCTCCAGAAACTGCACAAAATTTAGTGGAATCATAAGGATGTTGCTGCCGCGTCGCACCAATTACGAAAGTAAATAATTTTTCATCTTTTGTGACATTTACAATGTTTTTCGCAGGCATTACCCTCCTTAAAACTACAATTATACTTTGTCGTTATGTATTTCAGTTTCCTAGCTATGCTAAATTCAACATTAAATCAAACGGTGGATAAAATAAGCTGTGAGCAACTGTATCTTAGAAATACTCTACAAAAATATAGAGCAATTTTATTTTTTGTCTATCTCCACAATATATTAGTTAGCCTCTATGTCAGTCCGGAGAAGTCTTGTTGTAGAAGTTTGGTGTGGTGGAAAATGATTGTCATTTCAAATTAATTTCGTATTTTTTCATTTCACGAATAACCGCTGTCTGGAAAATTCAAGATGTTTTGGAGAGCCGGTACATTTTGTATGGCATTAAAACTTATATATCGACGGCTTATATTCAAAAGTGGTTATGAACCATTTTTTGATACCAAATTATTCTCTGATTTTCATTTTCTAGATTTAGGATCTTCTATCGTTCTATCAAATTCCATCATGTCGCAGTTAATAGCATTTTGCTTCCCAAGTTATCAGGCTAAAATAAGATGTGAAAAGTATCTTTAAAAAAACCCGCGTAACTTTTTATCATATTGAGAATACCAAAATATTTCTTGATTTGATTTCTGGCCTCAAAGTGTATATTTGTGTCGGAAAAGTTTCAGAATCCGGGATAGAGAAAGTTAAAATATAAGCAATTGCAACCAAGAATTTTGGAAAGGAATAAAAATGCTACCAATCTAACGGATGAAGCTGGAATCTTTAAACTCAGTGTGTACATCGCAGAAAATGCGTTTTCTACACAACATTGTCATTAAATTAGTTAACGAGTTGAGTTTACAATAATTCTTATTTATATATTTGGGCATTCAACATTCATAGTGCTCAATTTTTAAAAATGTAAAAGTGACTATGAACCTAGGAAATTTTGAAAACATTATAATCGTAGTAATTAGTAATCCTCTTTGGTTTGTGCTGTAGAAGAATGATTAAAAATTACTCTTAAAATTATAGAGGACATTCACTTTTTTCGCTCTCCTCAAGAGTTGTGCTTTGTGCATAGCCACTTTTGAATATAAGCCCTCGATATGAAGAAAAAGGTAAAGGACTGTTTCAAATTATTTTAAATATAGATAATATATAAGAGTGAAAGTAGAGAAATTTAAGGATAATTTATTTTTATTTGTTTTTAATCAACTCAATTCCCATATAATAAGGATTCATGCCAACTAACATTTTGTTCGTTTCATCGTTTTGGCAATTATGGGACTTGGCTAAGTCGCGAAAATTCAACATTCACCAATGTACCACAAGCCTGTCGAGCTTTTCCTTATACATAGACTTGCTTTTGGAAATTATCCAAATTGGTTGCATTCAAAAATTCTTGCTTTTTATACACTCCACGAGAGTATTATGTCTTTGTGCATTTGTTTGTAACACCAAAAAGGAAGGGAGATAGACCCATTGTTAATTATACCGATCGGCTTAGAATCACTTTCTGAGTCGATTTAGCAATGTCCGTCTGTCCATCTATTGTTGTAACCACGATACAGGTCGCAATTGTATCCAGAACCAAACGAAACTTTGCACAACGAAGTTTTTCGGGACATGGACGAACGCTATTTAATTTGAAGAAAATCGGTTCATTTAGATATAGCCCCCATACGAATTTCACTCCCGATTTGACCCTTTTCCGCTCTAGAATCCACATATTTTAACAGGTTTTCTTCAAAATTCGCAAAACACCTTATATTTCAACTGGAAACACCTGTGGTAAAAATGTGTTAGATCGGTTCAGATTTATATATAGCTCCCATACAAATTTCGCTCCTAATTTGAATTTTTCCGCTCTAGAATCCACATATTTTAACAGATTTTCTTCAAAATTCGCAAAGACCTTATATTTCAAATGGAAACACCTGTGGTAAAAATGTGTTAGATCGGTTCAGATTTATATATAGCTCCCATACAAATTTTGTTCCCAATTTGAAATTTTCCGCTTTAGAATTCACATATTTTAACAGATTTTCTTCTAAATTCGCAAAGAACCTCATATTTCAACTGGAAACACCTGTGGTAAAAATGTGTTAGATCGGTTCAGATTTATATATATCTCCCATACAAATTTCGCTCCCAATTTGAACTTTTTCGCTCCAGAATCCACATATTTTAACAGATTTTCTTCAAAATTGGCAGAACATCTTATATTTAAACTAGGAACACCTATGGTGAAAATGGGTCACATCGATTCAGATTTACATATAGCTCTCATACAAATTTCGTTCCCCCAGAAACCGCGTATTTTCAGAGAATTTCTTAAAATTGAGCATAACACGTTATACTTCAACTAGAAGAACTTATTGTGAAAGTTAGTCACTTGTTTGGATATAGCCCCGATACAAATATTATTCTCGATTTGACAAATTGGACCAGATCATATTAGCCTGTGATTAGGAAACATACAAAAATTTTCCCGTTTCACTTTTACTGAATTGAATTGTATTCGGATAGAAAGTGGAGAGTATCATATAGTCGGCCCGCCCGACTTTAGACTTTCCTTACTTGTTACTTATTAGTCAGCCCGCCCGACTTTAGCCTTTCCTTACTTCTTATTAATAAGTCCTAACACTTCCTTATCAATGATCCAGCATTCTAAAGATTTATGTTTCATTGGTAGCATTATAAATCCACTCCGGTCCTGTATTTCCCAGCTTTTCTAAAAGGGTTAATATACATTTCACTGCTTGGAGTAGTGGTAGCCCTTGCTTTTGGATGCAGTACCTTTCTTGTTTTCTTTTAGTATTTGTCCCGACCTCCAATTTCTTTTTTATGTGAACATTCCACTTTCCTAATTGTCCTATGTCGATAGCATAGTATTAGTTTATGGTACTCACCGTGACAACCGGCAGATCAATCTGTTCATGTTCCTGCACAAGAGCACGGTTATTCTGCATTACATGCCAACCATAATGTAGTGCGATTATTACCGGCACCATTACAATGGTGACCTTATTACGTGACACAAAACTCTGAGGCTGCTTCTTACTCATTTTATTTTAATGTTTTGTAATTTCCTGACAATAAACCAGGCAAATATGTTTTTATTTTCAATTTATTACGATTACGCGAAAACTTATGTATGGAACATATGGTATTGTTGTTGTTCTTCTTCTTCATTTGACACTTGTCATGGATATGTACAGTGGAACACGTATAGAAGTCACTCAGTGCTAAGGGGCATTTACACTGTCAAACTACAAGAATCGTTAGACGCTATTCACATACAAAACTTTATACATTTCAGCTTAAAATGACAATGTCTATTTACAAACGTCAAATTTGTATGGAATCTGACATTTGTAAAGTGTCCTTATAGACCTGTCTCACTGCATGTGAATTCTAGCTGAAATAACATAAGGTCGATTTTCAAATGTCAATTTTGTATGCGATCTGACATTTGCAAATCGTCATATCAGCTAGATTTCGCATGCAGTGTGACAAGGCTATTATGTCATTTCAGCTAGATTTCGCATGCAGTCTGAAGAGGCTATAACAATGAATGATTGACGTTCG
This sequence comes from Polietes domitor, assembly GCA_947397865.1. Taxonomy (NCBI): domain Eukaryota; kingdom Metazoa; phylum Arthropoda; class Insecta; order Diptera; family Muscidae; genus Polietes; species Polietes domitor. The sequence continues at coordinate 244,867,283 of OX377618.1, read as the reverse complement.
AGCCGTAAAATTGTTTGCCTTGTAAAATTATGGCACTACAAATCATAAATACATAGGATTGCGCCAGACTGGAATCCGCAACAAGCAGACTTATGAAATTTCGTCGCATTAGGAAAAATGTTTCAATATTCTGTATGGATTATTAGTAAGAGTATTAATATCAAAGATAATACGAATTAAATGGGTATTAATTAAGATAATATCGGGAGATTTATAGATTATAGGAAGAATAATTATAGGAAAGTCGAAAGTAAAAATGAAAAGAAGGTCAACGCTTAGTAGAAAATATATTATTTAGAGTTCTTCTGAAATTTATTCGATAGTGTATTTCATAGACTGATAGACTTGTCACACTACATGCGAAATCTAGCTGAAAGGACATAAGGTCGATTTGCAAATGCCAGATTCCATACAAAATTGAAAATCGACCTTATGTCATTTCAGCTAGATTTCGCATGCAGTGTGACAAGGCTATTCTGTTATTTCAGCTAGATTTCGCATGCAGTCTGAAGAGGCTATAACAATGAATGATTGACGTTCGAGCTGAGAGCTTTTGCAGAGACCATATGATATCACTTACAACTGTAGTTGTCTTATTGTAATATACGCTAAAAGTATATGCGAGGTGCGAAAATATAACAGTGGTATGTACATTATATGTATGTATGTATTATTGACTGCAGAAGAATGCTTACTCTCGGCATTTACAGTTACGAGATATCGGACGTTAAAAGATATTTTTGTGAAATGCTGTTAATATAAATAATGGAAAAAAATTTCGATAACTATATAAATTGTGCAAACATCGAATTTTAAAATAGAAAAGTATATATATTTTTATTTTTTTAGTATTTTATCTTATTTGAATGAAAAAAAAAACAAAAAGTCAGGTAAAAATTGTCTACAACGTACTAGTTACCGAATCTGAAAATATCGTAAAAAACTGACTTTTATAGAAATGTAAAATCAATATGTGAATATGCAAAAAGCGAAAAATTTTCTTCGATAACTATCGAAAATAGAAAATTAGAAAGTATAAAAATGCAATGTTCTCGAAAAAAGCTGCAGGAAAAAATTTACAAAAATAAATTGTTATCCCAAGAGCACAATTCATTGCTCACAGGACCATGCAACTAAATAATTATCAATAAATAATCGCGAGATATTTTAAATGTTCCCTTGTTAGTTTTCTTTGCAGTGTATTTTTGGCATTGAATTCCAATTTATTTCGCTCTAAATAAAAAAAATCACAATCGATATCTTTGAAAGTTATCGATTACAGTTATCGATAATTAGAAAAGTTATCGATTTTTTCTTCTAATTAAAACGCGAGATATGGATGACATGCCGACCAATTGTTTTCTTATTTTGAAGCCCTCTTTCCAAAAATATAGTCAGATATTGTGGCCGTCAGGTGTCATACTCTACCCTTTTGTACTTTATACCCTAGATTCTGGTTCTGTCAAAAATAGGCCTATTCGTTTTATTTTCTAATTATAGTCCGATGTCGTGACGAAATTTCCGTAAAAATGTCTCTCACTTTACATTTTAATTACCTAATTATAGTCCGATGTGTGACGAAATTTCCGTAAAAATGTCTCTCCCTTTACATTTTAATTACCTATTCCTTTCCTATATTGGCAAAGGAGGCGTCCGGTACCTCGTTGCAACTTTTCTAATGTTGGGAGTTCTTCATTCTTTTTCAACGAATAATTCCATACAATTTTTAAATACGTAATAGCCTTGTCACACTGCATGCGAAATCTAATAGAAACGACATAAGGTCGATTTATAAATGTCAGATCCCATACAAATTTGACATTTCTGTGGGATCTGTCTATTCGTAAATTTTATTATTTATTATTTTCTCTGAACAATGCCATTATATAAAGTGTTGTGATAGCTTCTTTTCTGTCGGTGGTGGGATTTATTAGCTAGAATGCACTACCGCTTTAATTATATCATCCTCAACTGTTTGTTGTACGATACGAATTATATTTTTAGCGTGACTGGGACTGAAATTATTAAAAAACATGTTAATACCTCCTTCAGAAACTGAAAGGCATTTGAAATAATTACTATGAGTTAGTGACGCCATTGGTGATGGTATGGGTTAAAGGACTGCAATACTCCGGCTTCAAACATACCAAATGCACGCTATTGGCTAAGCACAAAGGTAATAATATTTTACCAAACGGGAATCGTAGCAAAAACCGAAGGAGAATGTTTTTCGTATTGACATTTTCGATTCGTATGATATCCCATATAGTCCTTATGGCCTGGACCAAAGCATAACTGAACAAAGTCGACTGAGGATAGCAGTTGTAACAAAGGCCAGCGCAAAAGGCAGATGTTAAGTGATTTAAGGTGTTGCCACCGGGAAATTTTCGTTGTAAGTAGCAGTGAGTAAACTGAAATAAAAAGAAAAAACGACAAATGATGAGTCTAATAACAAATTGTAATAGTTGGTACCAATTAACTTACCCTATAGATACTTATATAGACTGTTAGCAAAGCTGTCGACCTTATGCGGAAGTTTTTAAATTTTCCCAATAGTCTGAAGTGGCTTTGGGCTACATCCACCTTGCCCATCAATGTCTTGGCTATGTCTAATGTTAGACCTAGCATAAAGTATTTGCGCATACCGTCCAACAGGAATTGTTGACAGGTCGTCTTAGGATGTAGATCACAATTGTTGTGTTTCTGGTTTTCGATTTGGGTTAATTTTGGATTGGGTTCTAGCAGCCAAAATCCTTTTAAGCCGTACAACTGTTTGCCTTGTAAAATTATGGCACTACAAATCATAAATACATAGGTTTGCGCCAGACTGGAATCCGCAACAAGCCGACTTATGAAATTTCGCCGCATTAGGAAAAATGTTTCAATATTCTGTAGGGAATATTATTAGGAGTATTAATATCAAGGATAATACGGATTAAATGGGTATTAATGAAGATAATATAGAGAGATTTAGAGAGGTTTATGGCACATATCAAAGTCGAAAGTAAACATGAAAAGGTCAACGTTTAGTAGAAAATAAAATTATTTAGAGTTCTTCTCAAATCTATTCAATATTGTATTTCATAGACTGACATACATACATACATGAAATGAAAAATAAATTGTCTACAGGGGAAAAACTCATTAGATAACTTGCTACGCAGTTGCGGAAATTGATGATTGAATTGGAAACTCGTATCCTATGTGATTCATTACTAATTCTTCTTCTGACCAAGCATAACGAACATGACGGTAGACATTTCCCACTCACTGATCAAAGTAGGCCAACGGTATTTAGAACAGCTCCCACAGACATTCTTGTCCCAAATGTCTCCACTCCCCTATGTCTTTTATAGGAAATGAAATACAGTTTTATGCCGTGATGATGGGAAGGATAGGGTGTTTTTAAATATATTTATACATTTTAGGTTTCCCATCGTACTTACACATTGCAACATGCTGGTCTCAAACAAATTTAGGGCGCGATGCGAGGCAAAATTCGTCATACAACCACCGATAACGGCAGGTACAAAAACAAAAGTATAGTAACCGAAATGACCCAAAAGGTTCCTGAAATCGAATTAGACACAACCACTGCAATCCATGCAATCTCCTTCCGTGCACACACTTACTTACCGAAATAGACAAACACAGCAATTGGTAGTCCAGCCCGCTAGGGTACAGATCAAAGAGCATTCCAAGTAGTATTCCAACGTATTGCGGAGCTTCTTTTTATTCAAGCTTCGTAATTTTATAAAGGCCGGTACCTACAGGCAAAACAATTAAATTTGATAAATTACCTAAGTTTATTATGTGATATACATCTTTAAGCTCGCTATTTACAACAAGTAAAAACCCCGTTCAGCCGGGCTGAACTTTATATACCCTGCATTCCACAGAGGCTGTAGATTTTCGTAGATGTGCAGTAACATTACAGGAAAATGTCAATTTCTTTAATATAGCCAAACCAAAGCAAATGAAAATATTAAAAAATAAAAAGTACACATTTTGAAAATCCATTATCTCTCACGTACACAGTGCTGGATTATCTAACTTCGTGATTCAACCAATTTTTGCCGTAATTTTGAAATTTGAATTTGGAAAAAAATGTTGATTTTGCTTGTCTATGCAGTCAGAGGAATGTGAACACAGAATTCCATGATTCTAGCTGCGTTCATTTGGTTCGTACCATTTGTATCCCCCTTTTCCCATTTTACCCCCTTAAAAGTACGACTTTCTAAAATCTGTTTATTTTACATGTCCACGGATGTGCATACCGAATTTCATCACTTTATCCGTTTAGTTGGTACCATTGTTATCCCTCTGTTCCCATTGTATACCTTGAAAGTTCGAATTTGGAAAAACCTTTTTATTTTTCGTGTCTACGCAGTCAGCTGCGGTCATTTGGATGGCGCAATTTTTATCCCCCTTTTTCCATCTTGACCCCAAAAAGTACGAATTTAGCAAAATTCCATTATTTTACGTGTCTACGCAATCAGAGGAATGTATACACCGAATTTCATTATTCTAGGTGCAGCCGTTTGGTTGTTACCCTCTATTCCCATTTTACCCCCTAAAAAGTACGATTTTGGAAAAATTACTTTTATATTATGTTAAATACATAGATCAATTAGAGGAATGTACACACCTAATTTCGTATTTCTAGCTGTTGTCGTTTGATAGGTACCATTTTTGCCCCAGAATAACAATCACTTTTTAGTGCACGTTTTTGTTATAAGGGGAATGCGCATACCCGATATCAAGTAAGTACAAGAAGACATTGAAAAACAAGTAAGGAAAGGCTAAAGTCGGGCGGTGCCGACTCTATGATACACTCCACTTTCAATCCGAATACAATTTAATTCGGTGAAAAAGTGAAAACGGGAAGGATTTTTGTATCCTGTAAATGTATGTGTTTGACAAAAACTGTTAAATCGGAAAGGACATTTGTATGGGGGTATTTTGAAATCTGGACCGAAATAGGTATGTATAGTTTGGCCAAAATCGGTTAAACATTTGGGAGCAACATTTGTATTTGGCTATATCTAAATCTGAGCCCATCTTAACCACTTTCTACATAGGTGTTTCTAGCTGTTGTGTCAAATTTAAAGAAAGTCGGGTACAATATGTCGTTTCTAGAGCGGAAAATGTCAAATCGTGAGCGAGATTTGTATGGGGGCTATATCTAAATCTGAACCGATCTTACCCAATTTTTGCATAGGTGTTTCTAGTTGGATTATAAGATGTTGTGTCAAATTTTAAGAAAGTCGGTTACAATATGTGGTTTCTAAAGCGGCAAAAGTCAAATCGGGATGGCATTTGTATGGGGGCTATATTTAAATCAGAACCGATCTTACCCACTTTCTGCATAGGTGTTTCTAGTTGGATTATAAGATGTTGTGCCAAATTTAAAGAAAGTCGGGTACAATATGTCGTTTCTAGAGCGGAAAATGTCAAATCGTGAGCGAGATTTGTATGGGGGCTATATTTAAATCTGAACCGATCTTACCCAATTTTTGCATAGGTGTTTCTAGTTGGATTATAAGATGTTGTGTCAAATTTTAAGAAAGTCGGTTACAATATGTGGTTTCTAAAGCGGCAAAAGTCAAATCGGGATGGCATTTGTATGGGGGCTATATTTAAATCAGAACCGATCTTGCCCACTTTCTGCATAGGTGTTTCTAGTTGGATTATAAGATGTTGTGCCAAATTTAAAGAAAGTCGGGTACAATATGTCGTTTCTAGAGCGGAAAATGTCAAATCGTGAGCGAGATTTGTATGGGGGCTATATCTAAATCTGAACCGATCTTACCCAATTTTTGCATAGGTGTTTCTAGTTGGATTATAAGATGTTGTGTCAAATTTTAAGAAAGTCGGTTACACTATGTGGTTTCTAAAGCGGCAAAAGTCAAATCGGGATGTCATTTGTATGGGGGCTATATTTAAATCAGAACCGATCTTACCCACTTTCTGCATAGGTGTTTCTAGTTGGAATATAAGATGTTGTGCCAAATTTAAAGAAAGTCGGGTACAATATGTCGTTTCTAGAGCGGAAAATGTCAAATCGTGAGCGAGATTTGTATGGGGGCTATATCTAAATCTGAACCGATCTTACCCAATTTTTGCATAGGTGTTTATAGTTGGATTATAAGATGTTGTGTCAAATTTAAAGAAAGTCGGGTACAATATGTCGTTTCTAGAGCGGAAAATGTCAAATCGGGAGCGAGAATTGTATGGGGGCTATATCTAAATCTGAATCGATCTTACCGAATTTCAGCACAAGTGTTTCTAGTTGGATTATAAGATTTTGTGCCAAATTTAAAGAAAATCGGTTACACTATGGAGTTTCTAGAGCGGAAAATGTCAAATCGGGAGCGAGATTTGTATGGGAGCTATATATAAATCTGAACTGATATTACCCAATTTTTGCATAGGTGTTTCTGGTTGGATTATAATATGTTGTACCAATTTTAAAGTAAATCGGGTACAATATGTGGTTTCTAGAGCGGAAAATATCAAATCGGGAGCGACATTTGTTTGGGGGCTATATCTAAATCTGAACCGATTTGCCTCAAATTAAATAGCGTTAGGTCCTTGATCCACAAAACTTATTTGTGCCAATTTTTGTTAAGATCGGACTATAATTGCGACCTGTAATTTGATTACAACAATAGATGGACAGACAGACGGACATTGCTAAATCGACTCAGAAAGTGATTCTAAGTCGATCGGTATACTTAACAATGGGTCTATCTCGCTTCCTTTTGGGTGTTACAAACAAATGCACAAAGACATAATGCTCTCGTGGAGTGTATAAACATTCTTAAATACTCTAAAATATTACCGATTATTATGGGTATTTTCAGTACTTGTGAGGCAAAACATTTTCCCTTTGGACCGATTTCGCCCAGTTGCAATCCCAACCGATCTACGACTATAAGACGTATATATGGAAAAATTGGCCGTCCTAGCTCCTTTCGCTTAGATGGTAGCCTACTTTCAACAGTCGGACGGACGGACATGGCTAGATCATCTTAGAATTTTATGACGATCAAGAATATATGTATATACTTTATAGGGTCTCCCGTCGATATTTCAAGCTGTTACAAACGGAACCCCCATCCTGGAGGTGGATGGTATAAAATGAGAGGGTAAACGATTGTTGACAACTCATACAGAACACTTGTGTAAAAAGATATCGCACAATAATGAAAACTTTAGCCAGTTGTACAGAAAAACTTTGTAAAATAACACCTTTTTTGTTATTGGCAATCTTTCAAAGTAAACAATTTAAATTTTACAACTGTTAAGGGTTTTTTTGGCGTTCAACAAATTTGCGCAATCACTAGTGCTGTTTTTCTTTAATAGCCTTGTCATGCGATTTCTAGTTTAAATGACATAAGGTCGATTTACAAATGTCAGATGGCATACAAATTTGACATTTGAAAATCGACCTTATATGACATAAATTAGATTTCGCATGCAGTGTGACGAGGCTATAAGACTGGATAGCTAAGCTGCGATAACAAAATCCTAAATAAAAAGTTAAAATTTTACTCAAAATAAAAAAATATTTTTTTTAATTGTTGCCAACGGCAATATCAATCAATGCGTGTATGAAAAAAATTAAAAAAAAAAATATTTTATGTAAAAAATGTTGGGCTTAGTCTGGATAATTATGCAATGTAAGTCAAATTTATGGTTATCGAGGCTAAGTCCAAAAAAGTCAATACAACATATTTTTTGGAAAATTTGTTTTGATACAAATATTTATATTGTAGTTGGCGACAATTTAAAAAATAATTTCTATTTTGAGTAAAAAATTAACTTTTTATTACAAAATGGATCGATTATAATGTTTTCAATAGATTTGCAATAGATTTTTGTAGTATATTTTGTGCATTGCACGCATATACAATTTCTTTCTAGTATATCACAACAAATTGATTAACTTTTAGCCCGGCATATTCCATTTTGTAACATTGTACTAAAAACTTTGTAACATTTGCAAATGAATTTATGCAAATGCTTTGTAACACACATAGTGCAATATTTTAATGTACATAAACACTTAATCAACACATATCAAGTAAACTTTGATTTTATTTTCTCCATAAAAGAAGCACATATGTAATTTACACTTGTACTGGGGAATTTTAGGGTTTACTTCAACTCACTAGGCCTGTTCGATTGGGCTTACGATTACGATTGATAAGATGGCATCATTGATGCCCATTGGTTTATCTTAAACGGATCAATAAGAAAAATCTGGCAGCAACGCTAAGAGAGTAGCTACTTTCTTGTTAAGTAAGTAAATTCCATATAAAAATTAAGCTAGTAAGCCAAATCGAACAGGACTACTATAAAAAAAGAGTTACAAAGTTGTTATCGGTATTTTCCCACAAGTTTCTTGACATGCCAAGTGGCCGAATCGAACTTACAATACAAATGGGCGCACAATATTTCAAATTGGACACGGTGTACCGGAAAACATCCTTCAGGAGGTGCATGCGACAGCTGTCAGTATGAATTAAAAGAGTCTGGCATGTTTTTGGTGCGATATGATTTTGGAAAGATTGTCTTAATGTCGCCATGCTAACGAATACTACTAATTTCAATTTTCTATTCGGCGCCCTGTAAAGGTTCTTACTAAACTGAAATGCAATCCAATTTTGTCGTATGCTATTTGTGTGTTGAATGGTAGAAAGCTTTAAGTTTAAAATTAGTGCTCTCAAGCACAGAAAGATAGAATTCCGGTACGATAGTCTGATATCCGATTTGTGCTTCAACGGGTAAACACGACTACAAAGTGCGATTAATAGGTTAGAGCCTATTTGCATAACCTCTGTTTCAATTTTTGACGAAATGAAAAGTAGGGTTAGTAATTCTGCGTCCATCGGTATCAAAAAGTTCTATTCGAATATACAAAATTGTTTGAGATTTTAGTTTTTTCCCCCTCCCTTTTTCTTATTTTCATCGACCTGTGAATCCAATATACTCATTCGCGGATGACAGCAACCTCTGTCATTCATACTCATTCGATCATAGACCAAGTCGTCAGGAAATTCAGGATAAAAGGCGATTGATGGTGGAGTCACTTAGCCAGGATTTGATGGCCATTTCTGAACGGGGTCGAGAGAATAGAGTAGATTTTAATGCACGTAAGACCCAGTGCTCCTTGTTGTCTCACAAGCGATTCACTAATCCAACGGTGTCGTCGATTTTAATGAACGGTGTAGATATTGAGCAATCAGATGCTATCGATGTTCTTGGCATAAAAATACAACGTGATGTTCGTTGGACAAAACATGTATCGAAAGATGCCTTCAAATGTTTAGGCTTTTTAAAAAGATGTAAGAAATATTTCACACCCTCTGATCTTCTCAATATCTACACTACCTACATCAGACCAAACATGGAATACAACTCCCATATATGGTCGGGTGCTCCAGCTTCATCACTGGAGCTACTTGACCGTCTCCAGAGGAGGGCTATGGTGTTGATAGGTGACGGTAGGATATCCAATTCTATTGTCTCCCTTGAAGACCGTCGTAATGTTGGTTGTGTGTCATTGTTCTATCGATACTTTCATGGTGTTTGTTCTTCGGAAATTCGTGATCTTACCCGTGACCGCCCGTGAGAACGTTCGGTAGAGATACGCGACTCTCCAGGAACGCTCACCCATTTGTTGTCGATTGGACAACCGGCCGCACTACACATTACAGAATAAATTCGTTCTTCGCCCGTACTATCCGTATGTGGAATCGACTGGAATATATCTTTCCCTTCAATTACGACATTCAGAGATTCAAAACAGATGTCAACATACACTCCTCCTTCCAATATCTTATCTTCCTTCTACCAACGCAATGCACTGCATTTATAGGGAACATCCCCTGAGTGTTGGTTCAATGAAAAAAAAAGTGAAAATGCCACCAAAACAGTTTGAATCGCACACATAGACGTGTCACCGCCTTTTTCAGACTGCATGTGAAATCAATCGATTTCAGCTTGAAATGACATAAGGTCGATTTAAAAATGTCAATCTTGTATGGAATCTGACATTTGTAAATCGACCTTATGCCAACACAGCTAGATTTTGCGTGCAGTCTGAAAAGGCTATAAGAAGAGTCCTAAGAAATAGCCTTGCCACACTGCATGCGATATCTAGCTGAAAGGACATAAGGTCGACATTTTGAAAAAGACTTAAAGCCTTGTCACAGTGCATGCGAAATCTAGCTGAAATGACATAAGGTCGATTTACAAATGTCAGATCCAATGAAAAATTGACAATCGATCTTATAACATTTCAGCTAGATTTCGCATGCAGTGTGACATTTAATGCTGAAATCGATTGATTTCGCATGTAGTCTGAAATAACTATAAGACATGTGATATCTTCGATTCGGATCGGTTTTGGTTCTCTGAGCTTTTTGTTTTGAACTGCAGACTGAGCAAATTTCCTTTGTTCAGCAAGAAATTCCATACAATTTTGAAAAAAATAAGCGCAATAGAGTTCATCTATTGTTTCGGTATTTTGGGACCTTATTAAAATCTACCAGAAATAAGAGCACATACATACATGTGTTAATTTTGACCAATTAACATTTATTATTTTCTATAAACTATGACATTATAAAAACTGTTACGGATATATAACATAAAAGGACTTTTATTGTGACAAGTTTCTTTTCTGCCCAAGGAGGTTATTAGCTGCAATGCACTGCTGTTTTAATTATTTCATCTTTTACTGTTTGTCGTAAGAAACGAATCTCATTTTTAATATGAGTGGGACTGAAATTAGAAAAAGCAAACATGTTAATATCTCTTTCACGAACTGAAAGGCATTTGAAATGATTACTATGAATTAGTGACGCCATTGGTGATGGTGTGAGTTAAAGGACTGCAATACTGCGGGTTCAAACAAACCATATGCACGCTATTAGCCAGGCTCAAGGGGAATAATATTTTACCAAACGGAATTCGCAGCAAAAACCGAAGGAGTGTGTTATTCGTATTGACATTTTCGATACGTAGGATATCCCAAATAGTTCTTATGGACTGGACCAAAGCATAACTGAACAAAGTCGACTGGGGATAGAAGTTGTAACAAAGGCCAGCCCAAAAGGCAGATGTTAAGTGATTTAAGGTGTTGGCACTGGGAAATTGGCGTTGTAGGAAACAATGAGTAAACTGAAATAAAAAGAAAAAACAACAAATGATGAGTCTAATAAATTGTAATAGTTGGAATCAATTAACTTACCCTATAAATACCTATATAGACTGTCAGCAAAGCTGTTGACCGTACGCGGAAGTTTTTAAGTTTTCCCAAAAGTTTGGATTGGTTTTGGGCTACATCCACCGTGCCCATCAATGTCTTGGCTATGTCTAATGTTAGACCTATTATAAAGTATTTGCGCATACCGTCCAACAGGAATCGTTCACAGCTGGCCTTAGGATGTAGTTCACAATTGTTGTGTTCCTTGTTTTCGAATTGGGCTACTTTTGGATTGGGTTCTAGTAGCCAGAATCCTTTTAAGCCGTACAACTGTTTGCCATGTAAAATTATGGCACTACAGATCATAAATATATAGGTTTGCAGGAGACTGGAATCAGCAACGAGGCGACTTATGAAATTTCGTCGCATTAGGAAAAATGTTTCAATACTCTGTATGGATTATACAAAATGTGTATGTTTTTATGAAAATATTAATAAGCAATATGAGGACGGGCCTGAAATTCTAAAACATTTCATACGGAGCAACGGCAACCGTGCATTCTACAATTTGATACTCAGTGTGAAATCTTCAAAACTTACAGACAGTTGACCCAAAGATTTGGAACCTCAGCCAGTTATTTGTATTTGAATCGAAACATAACAAGTAAAAAGACGTTAAGTTCGACCGAGCCGAATCTTATATACCTTCCCCCACGGAATGCATTCCACAGTATTACCGGCAGATTAGAACCTGTCGACTTTACATAGAAGTGCATAATGTTGACCCATTTTCCATTTTCCACGTCTACGCAGTGCCAAATTTAATCCCATTTAGATCCTGAAGGTTCAAATTTTTCGCGTCTGCGCAGTTGAAACAATGTACACATCGAATTTCATTATATTTTCTGCAGCCGTTTGGTTGGTACCATTTTCATCCCCATTTTCCGTCTAAAAGTACATTTTCCGTCTAAAAGTACATTTTCCGTCAAAAGTACAAGTAAGTTTTGCGTATTCACAGCCAGATGAAAGTATACACCGAATTTGGAAAATCCCTCTATTTTACGTATCTACGCATTAAGAGGGATGTACATTCCAAATTTCATGTTTCTTGAAATTCGTACTTTTTGGCGTTAAAATGGGATAAAAATAGTACCAACCAAATGACCGCAGCTAGAGCCATGAAATTCGGAGTATACATTCCTCTGACTGCGTAGACACGAAAAATAAAAGGTATTTTTTTCCAAATTTGTACTTTCAAGGAATACAATGGGTACAGAGGGATACAAATAGTACCAACCAAATTGCTGTATCTAGAATAGTGAAATTCGGTTTATACATTCTTCTGATTGCGTAGACACGTAAAATAAACAGATTTTTCGAAATTCGTACTTTTTGACGTTAAAATGGAATAAAATAGTACCAACCAAATGACCGCAGCTAGTCATGAATTTCGGAGTTTACATTCCCCTGACTGCGTAGACACAAAAATAAAAGGTATTTTTTCCAAATATGTACTTTCAAGGAATGCAATGGGTACATGGGATAAAAATAGTAGTGTGTATACATTCCTCTGACTTCATAGACACGCAAAATAAAAATATTTTGAAGGCATTATTGAGGCAGGCTGGCAGTATTTAATACATATACAAATAAATTAGTTCAATATCAATTCAAAATAAAGATTTTAAAGTATTTATAAAAATTATGCTAGAAGTGTTTCAAACTTATCATATAAGTATTTTTCTTAATTGAAACGGCAATTCATTGTACTTATTTCCCCAATATAATCAATTCGCTGCTTTGTTTTTTCTAATCTACATCTAGGAATTCTTAAATTGGTCTGATTCCTATTAGCAAAATTCGACTGGTTTTGCATAAATGAATTTTTAAAAAAAACGCATAAAATTTGCAAAATCTCATCGGTTCTTTATTTGAAACGTTAGATTGGTCCATGACATTTACTTTTTGAAGATAATTTCATTTAAATGTTGACCGCGGCTGCGTCTTAGGTGGTCCATTCGGAAAGTCCAATTTTGGGCAACTTTTTCGAGCATTTCGGCCGGAATAGCCCGAATTTCTTCGGAAATGTTGTCTTCCAAAGCTGGAATAGTTGCTGGCTTATTTCTGTAGACTTTAGACTTGACGTAGCCCCACAAAAAATAGTCTAAAGGCGTCAAATCGCATGATCTTGGTGGCCAACTTACCGGTCCATTTCTTGAGATGAATTGTTCTCCGAAGTTTTCCCTCAAAATGGCCATAGAATCGCGAGCTGTGTGGCATGTAGCGCCATCTTGTTGAAACCACATGTCAACCAAGTTCAGTTCTTCCATTTTGGGCAAAAAAAAGTTGGATATCATCTCACGGTAGCGCTCACCATTCACAGTTACGTTACGATTCGCATCATCTTTGAAGAAGTACGGTCCAATGATGCCACCAGCCCATAAACCGCACCAAACTGTGACTTTTTCTGGATGCATTGGTAGCTCTTGCAATGCTTCTGGCTGATATTCACTCCAAAATCGACAATTCTGCCTATTTACGTACCCATTGAGCCAAAAATGAGCTTCGTCGCTGAACACAATTTCTTTCTTTCTGAACTTTCTTAACAGAGCACGCATTTTGATAATAAAATTCAATGATTTGCAAGCGTTGCTCGTTAGTAAGTCTATTCATGATGAAATGTCAAAGCATACTGAGCATCTTTCTCTTTGACACCATGTCTGAAATCCCACGTGATCTGTCAAATACTAATGCATGAAAATCCTAACCTCAAAAAAATCACTCTTTACAATGAAATTGTTGAATAAGTTACTGGCAAATTATATACAACTTTCAAGGCCTTGTTTTGCATACATTGCAAGGATCCGAAAGAAGTATTATTCTTGTTGTGAGCATAGGCACTTGCTAAGTAACTTTAATGAGACTGTATTAAGCTTGAAATATCATCAACTTGGAATTGAGACTAAGTTTGTTCCTCAACTTATACAAAATACCTACAGCAGGAGCAATTTTCTTCTTTAAATCATCCATATGCATGTTCCAAGATAAATTACTCTGCAATGTTACTCCCAGGTACTGCATAGCATGTGTCTCATACACAAGTCTTCCATCAACATAAACATTAAAATTGTTGTTAAGACTGACAGAATGTGGTCTGAATCTAATAAGTTTGGTCTTCCCGGGATTGATCAGTAACCGATTCAACCGTGCATATTCAAATACCAAAGCTGCATCCCTCTCAACTCTAGTTTTCAGTTCCAAATCATATTTGTAAGGGTAAAATAGGCAAACATCATCAGCAAACATAATAAGATGACCATCAAGTTCCAAATTCCTCAGATCATTAAGATACATCGAAAACAATAATGGGCCTAACCCGCTTCCCTGTGGTACTCCATAATCCACTGTACCCATACAACTTTTCGAATCTTTAATATGAACATATTGCTTCCTGTTAGAAAAGTAATTTTCAAACAAACATAACTCCTTTCCCTGAATACTTCAACTTCTGTAGCAATATTTTATGATCAACCAGATCAAAAGCTTTAGTGAAATCAAAAACTATTCCGCAAACTCCATTAAAACCCTCATCTAGTCCATTACAAACAAACTTCACAACATTCAATATAGCGTCCTGAGTACCACAACCTCTTCTGAAGCCAAATTGATAATCATACAATAGCCGATTCTCCTCCATATAGAACAATAATCTATCATAAAACAGCTTTTCAAAAATCTTATCTATGGTAGACAACACTGCTATATAACACTGCCGATATTTATCCAACGACGTTACATTGACTCCCTTTGGTATTGGAACTACTCTGTGAACCTTCAATATATCCGGAAAAACTGATGTATTAATAATCTTGTTGAATATATCTAGCGAAATTGGTGCAATAACATCCCTACATTCCCTTGTAAATTTAGCAGAAATATTATCAAAGCCTGGACTTTTATTAATATTTGATAGTACTTGGATTATATCTTCAATATTAATATTATCAAGTGAGAAGCAGTGACTCGTTTGAACTAGAGTATGTAGATCATTGAAAGTGTCACCAGGAATGATTCAATTTGCTGCTTAAGATCTCTGACAGAAGAAAGAAAATAGTTATTAAAACAATTCGCCTTGATCATATCATCTGATATCCTCATTCCCTGCGAGTCATTCAAATCAGTATAATTACTTTTCGATCTACCAAGAGTATTGTTAATAAACCGCCAACATTTGTTTAAATCGTTTTCCACAGCAGCAAGATTTTCAACGTAATAACTTTCCCTACACTTTCTTGTAGCAACCTTTTATTATTTTACTTATACGGCACAAAATTTGTTCCACACAAAAATTGGTTGAATCATGAAATTAGGTTATTTTGCACTATGTATGGATTTTCAACATTTGTACTTTTGGAATTAAAATAGAATGGAAATACAACCAACTGTAGCACCCATTATCTACCAATATTTATGGTATTTAAGCTTTTTGAAAATATAAATATAAGATTATCTATATTTTAAATTGACTTGAAGTATTATTTCGATATGTAAACGTATTGGTAACCTTGCCTTATAAGCGTGGTTTGAAATAATAAAAATATTATATTTATTTATAAAATTATTTTTTCAATCTTTGCATTTGTTTTGATTTGGCTATATTAAAAAAATTATATTTTCCTGTAATATTACTGCAAATCGACAGCCTCTGGAGGGTATTAAAGTTCGGCTCGGCTGAACTTAACGCATTTTTCCATGCTTTATATAAGGTTACTTTCTATATATGTTTGTGTGCCACAAAATTTGAAAAAAAAAAAAAAAAAAATTTTGAAAGCTTTTTTCTCAACCAATTTTGCTCAAATTTTGCACACTTAATCATTTTCGATGACAATACAAGGAAATGGAAAAATTTGACCAATTGGACAAAGGGGCGTAGTACCTCCCATACAAACCACAAATTAAAAATCTATTATTTCTGCTCCTGATAACGGTATTTAAACAAAATTTGGTACGTCGGTTTGGTGTGCATGTTGTAAGTGCTGCTGCAAATATGGGCGGGATTGTACAAAGGGGCGTGGTACCTCCCATACAAACCACAAATTAAAAATCTATTATTTCTGCTCCTGATAACGGTATTTGAACAAAATTTGGTACGTCGGTTTGGTGTGGATTTTTTAAGTGCTGCTGCAAATATGGGCGGGATTGTACAAAGGGGCGTGGTACCTCCCATACAAACCACAAATTAAAAATCTATTATTTCTGCTCCTGATAACGGTATTTGAACAAAATTTGGTACGTCGGTTTGGTGTGGATTTTTTAAGTGCTGCTGCAAATATGGGCGGGAATGGACAAAGGGGCGTGGTACCTCCCATACAAACCACAAATTAAAAATCTATTATTTCTGCTCCTGATAACGCAGTAATTTTTCCTTCTACAAAAGATAACTAAAAAGGAATTTCTAGGCCCAATAGAATTCTGCTTGCATAAAGCATGGATTTGAAAAAATTTTTTTTTTTTGATTTACTAGTTACTTGTTTTTTTTTTTAATGAACTAGATGTTGGAACATTTACAATACTCTTTATAATTGGAGTAATTATATATTACTTTATTATCATTTGAATAGTTTTTTTAATGATCCAATTGATAGAAAACTAAGTTAAACCCGTTTCCGCCGTTGTGAAATGGGATGTCGATCGGGAAATTCCCATCCCGTAAATACCGGGATTTCACGATCCCGATAAAATATACAAATGATCTAACTTGATGTTTCAACGATAGCAATAGGTAAA
Organism: Polietes domitor; assembly: GCA_947397865.1. Taxonomy (NCBI): domain Eukaryota; kingdom Metazoa; phylum Arthropoda; class Insecta; order Diptera; family Muscidae; genus Polietes; species Polietes domitor. The sequence goes on along the minus strand of OX377618.1, from coordinate 244,850,278 downwards.
CAAATGTAATTCGAAGCTTATAGCGTTTTCACACTGCATGCGAAATCTAGCAGAAATGTCATAAGGTCGATTTACAAATGTCAGATCCCATACAAATTTGACATTTGAAAATCGACCTAATGTCATTTCAATCAGATTTCGCATGCAATGTGACAAGGCTTTTATAGAGTTTTCACACTTATGTCATTTCACGCTGGAATCGATTGATTTCGCGTGGAAATGCTATTATGACAACATCGAACTTTTGTCAGCAGTAGAAGTTCTAATAGTTACAACACTTTAGGTCTGATCGATTGGGCTTACTAGCTTAATATTTGTATGGAATTTACTCGCTTAACAATAAAGTAGCTTACTACTCTCTTAATTACCGAGTAAGGTGATGCTAAATTTGTAACTGTGATTTATTTAAATAAAACCAATGGATAAAAATGTTGCCAAGTTGTTGTTGATCAAGTCCTTAATTTTAATCGAACAGGGCTAGCTTATTATAAATTATCTAATTAGCATTATTGCGGGAAATGAAAATCCCGGGAAATTGCAAACCCTACATGAAATAAATGGTTCATTGCACTGCACATTTATAAATATTGATTTGCAGGGCTGGGAAGTGTGTGGAAGAGTGTTTCACATGGAATAAATTTTAGGTATCTCATCATACTTACACATTGGAACATGCTGGTCTCAAATAACTGCAAGACGCGAGGAGAGGCAAAGTTCAGCATACAACCACCGATAAAGGCGGGCGCAAAAAGAAAAGTATAGAAACCGAAATTACCGAAAAGGTACCTGAAATTCCAATTATAAATTACACAACCACCATTCATTCCATTCATCTACTTACCGAAATAAACAAATAAAGCAGTTGGTAGTGCAGCCGATCGCGCTGCCGATCAAAGAACATTCCAAATAGTATTCCAAGGTATTGCGAAACTTCTTTTGATTCATGCTTCGTAGTTTTATAAAGGCCGGTATCTGTGGGGGGGGAACAAAAACAAATGACAAAATACAATACCTTTTTGGGACAAATAAACCGAATCCAACTTACTATACAAATGGGTGCAAAATATTTGAAATTGGACGCGGTAAACCGCATAACATCCTTCAGGCAGTGCATGCGACAGCTGTCCGCATGAATTAAAAGAGTCTGGCATGTTTTCGGCTGGATATGATTTTGGAAAAATTTACTTAAAGTTGCCATGCTAAGGATGACAGACGGCAATTGTTATATATTTTCTATTCAATGGCGTGTAAAGGTTCTTAATAAACTGAATTGAACTGCAATCGAACCATGTTGAATGCTAATTGTGTTGAATGCGAAAGCTTTAAGCTTAAGATTGGCGCTCTCGCGAACACAGCGGGAGAAATGCGGAGAGAATTCCGCAACAACCGCTTCAACAGGTAAACACGTCTACAAATTATGATCAATAGGGCTGTTTTTTAAGACTGCAATAACAAAGTTAAAATTTCACTCAAAATATTTTTGGTAAATTGTCGCCAATAGCAATATCAATTTTGGAAAGAATAATTACATGTAATGAAAAAAGTCTGATATTAACAGCAGCGATTGTCTGCTGCCTATCAGCACCCTATTTTCTGCTATTACAGCAGTTTTTCTGCAATCTTGCGTCAGCATTCACACTGCTAAAACGTTTGCAGTCTGCTAAAAATGGCTGCTGATAAATGAATTATAAAAATAGATAAAAACAAGTAAGAAGGCGTTAAGTTCTGCCGGGCCGAATCTTATATAACCTCCACCACGGGGTGCATTCCACAGTATTACCAGCAGATTAAAGGATGTCGACTTTACATAGAAGCACAGTTCCATATTACGAAAATTGTGATATTTTTATACACATTACTGCATTTGTTTACTATTTCAAACTATAATGTATACTTATGCGCACTGTTTAAAATCGACTAATATATATAAATAAATGCTTCAGCGGTTTGGAAGGTCCCTTTTGTATCCCTCTTTTTCAATTATATCCCTTAAAAGTACGAATTTCGAAAAATCCCTCTATTTAACGTGTCTATGCAATTAGAGGGATATACACACCGAATTTCATGATTCTAGCTGTTGTCGTATCATTGGTACCATATTTTACCCTTTTTGTCCCATTTCGCCCGCTAAAACTTTTTTCTTTGTGGTGCTTCCAAGCTACAAGAGGAATGTCCGCAACAAATTATAACTGTATGAAATAAAGAAATTTAATTAATAAGCCAAGGCTACCAATATTTGTATATTATATATATATAATGGATAAGATACTTCAATTCATAATGTAAATATAAGGGAGCAATCATAAATACCCTAAATATTGGGGTATCTATACTTTACTTGTACTTTCAGCTACAAACGTTTGGTTGGTTGTATTTCCATCCTATTTTAATTTCAAAAGTATAAATTTTGAAAATACCTTATCTCTCACGTACGCAGTATAAGACAACTTCATGACTCTATCATTTTTTGTCGTCAAAGCAACAAAATAAAGTACGAACTTGAAAAAAAAAAATATTTTACGTGGCTATGCAGTCAGAGGAATGTATACACCGAATTCCATGATTCTATCAGCAGCCATTTTGTTGGTACCATTTTTATCCCCTTTTTCCAATTTTGCCCAATTTTTCCAATTTTTTGCTTTATTTTACGTATCTACACAATTAGAGGGACGTACTCACTGAATTTCATCATTCTAGCTGTATTCGTTTAGTTGGTACTATTTTTATCCCCTGTAGCCATTCGTACTTGAAAGTACGAATGTGGAAAAAACGTTTTATGTTTCGTGTCTACGCAGTCAGAGGAATGTATTCTCCGAATTTCATGATTCTAGCTGCTGTCATTTGGAAGGTACTATTTTTATCCCCTTTTTCCATTTGAACCCCAAAAAGAACGAATTTTGGAAAGTTCTTTTATTTTACGTGTCTACGCAATCAGAGGAATGTATATATCGAATTTCATTATTCTAGGTGCAGCCGTTAGGTTGGTACTATTTGTATCCCTATATCCACATTTAACCCCTTAAAAGTACGAATTTAGAAAAAATACTTTTATATTATTATCTACTCTATTGGAGGAATGTACACGCCAAATTTCGTGTTTCTATCTGTTGTCGTTTGATAGGTACCATTTTTATCCCTTTTTGTCCCATTTCGCCCCTACAAATAAAAATCAGTCTATGGTATGCGCATTGCAAATATCAAGTAAATACAAGCTAATATGTTCGAAAAACATGCTGAAATACCCTAAATATTAGGGGTATTTTCAGTCCTTGTGAGGGAAAAAATTTTCCCTCTGGGCCGATTTCGTCCACTTTCAATCCCAACCGATCTACAACCATAAGACATATTTAGAAAAAAATTGAACATCCTATATCATCTTAGAATTTTACCACGACCCAGAATATATATACTTTATGGGGTCTCCGATGAATATTTCAAGGTGTTACAAACGGAATGACATAGATAAACTTTTAATACTACTAGAATAATAGACAAAAGTGTGTTCAGAAAACGCGCGCATATTCCGCTTTTGTAATCGCGCAGTCTCGGTAAAATATTGGAAGTATTGTAAATGGTACGTATGCGAGTACGTACGTAGAAGCGAGTTTTTATTTTTATAATTTGCCAGAACTAACCTAAACTCAGAAAAAAGTATTGTAGGGTTCACTTAAATTTTGCTGGTATTTTCCTGAAACTAAGTAAATTTTTCATCAAATCAAGTACATATTTACCCAAATAAATTGTCTATATCCATCCCTATGCTAAATAAATTCCAATATAACTTCCAAACGAATATTCGGAATCAGCTATATTTTGGTATTTAATAACGTTTTTATAATAAATTTACTCGTACAAAGTATGGCCTTGAATTCAACTGGAATATGGGCGATATTACCACACCCCTTGAGGTACCTCCCACACATATTGGCATAAGCTCTTGTTGAAATAAAACCGATATAGCTTCCATTCGGATTGTAGAAATCAGTAGCAATTTGATATTTTATGTAAAATGTTTTTACAATCAAATTAAACCTAAATTGTTGCTATACTAGGTAATATTAAATACTTTATAACTTCTATACTGGAACCCATTATGATTTGATATTTGATCAAGTTCTTATAATTTTTTGTAAACGTGGAAGTTGGAACCATGTGCCACGGACCTTAGAATCGGCTATAAGGTTGAACTGTATCATTTAATAATGAACACATTCATATGACAACCACGACTGGAGATACAGTACCTCATCTGATCAGCCCAATTTTTCAGTATATGACCCAATGATGCCGCCAGCCCAAAATCCACACCAAACAGTGACTCGTTGTGGATGAAATATGACTTATAATAATAATTATTATCCCGAAAATTTCAGATTGATATCCCTATTCTAACATTTTTGTCGCTTACCCCATATAAGTTCGACCCCTGTGGCTATCAGTATATTTTAATATTTTAAAACATCTGAATGTGATGATATTTTTTTATGTTTATTTATTTTACATAGTAATAAAAACACAAATCTATTTTACGAAATCTATATATACATAAATATAATTGTCTGCAGCAGCGCCATCATTTCCTCTTGATTATATCGCTCCCTCCTTCACTTTTTGCTTTAATATGCGCAGCGCTCTGTTCACGGTGATCGCACTGAAATTAATCAAATAAAGACAATTTAATAAATGTAAATGTATCTAAAACATATTTTGAAATAATTACTATGAGTTGGTGACGCCGTTGTTGACGGTCGAGGTTAAATTACTGCATTGTTCAGGTTTTAAACACAGCATATGGACACTATTGCCCACAGCAAACGGGAATAGGATTTTGCTAAACGGAAGTCGGAGTAAAAATCGAAGGTATGTGTTTTTCGTATTGGCATTTTCAATTTGTAGGATACTCCATATAGTCCGTGTGGCCTGGATCAGAGCATAACTGAACAAAGACGGCTGGGGATAGAAATTGTAACAAAGACCAGCCCAAAAGGCCGATGTGAAGTGATTCAAGGAGTTGCCACTGGGAAATTGGCGTTGTAGGAAGCAGTGAGTAAACTGAAATAAAAAGAAAAAAAAAGAACAACATAAGTGATCAGTCTAATAAATAGTATTAGTTGGAACCCATTAACTTACTCTATAGATACCTATATAGGCTGTCAGCAAAGCTGTGGATCCTATGCGAAAGTTTTTAAGTTTTCCCAAAAGCCAAGGTAGGTTTTGGGCTGTATCCACCTTGCTCGTCAATGCCTTGACTAGATCTAATGTCAGACCGAGGATTAAGTATTTACGCACACCCTCGAAGAGGAATCGTTGGCAGGTCTCCTTTGGATGCAGTTCACATTTTTTGTCTTCTTGATCTTCGATTCCAGCAGCTACTTCTGGATTGGGTTCTAGCAGCCAAAATCCTTTGATGTCGTACAAGTGTTTGCCTTGCAAAATAATGGCACTACAGATCATAAATATATAGGACTGCAGCGGACTGGAATCAGCAACAAGACGACTTATGAAATTTCGTCGCGATAGAAAAAAGTTCTCAACGTTCTTTAAAAAGAGAAATAAGAGTATTACCAAGAATTAAAGATTATAGAATTTCAAATTCAAAAAGTTTGCATATCTACATATAGAATTTAGTTATCTTTGATTAAATATATAGGATTCTAATCTACATAACATAAACATGAGGTAAATCTTCATAATAATATATAATATCTACAATAATATAATAAATATATAATATCGCTGTAACTGAGTCATTCCATATTAAAAGCAAAAATATTATAATATTTTTATGAAAATCTGATGAAATATTCTCCTTTAAAAAATATTTTACACTTGTCTTAAGGAAAGAATCTTAAAATTTTAATTTGCTGTTATATACATTTGAATTACCGCAAAAATTGTAATCTGCTGACAAGTTTATATCCAAATCCTTGTATTTCACAATTGGTTGAAACGATTTCAAAGTTCTACCCCTAATGCATGAAACAGATCCCAAACAATACAAACGAATTAGGTCGTATGCTCTTCATTTCTAAATTATCTCTTTTTATTGAAAAAAGGCCCATTCAGATAAACGTTGAGCAGCCTTTACATTACCACTTAAAAACGCATCGAAAGTCGTTCACTGCGTTTACACTTATCGCACAATAATAATAGGTCTGTTTGATTGAGCTTACTAGCTTAATTTTTGTATGGAATTTACTCGCTTAATAAGAAAGTAGCTTACTACTCTCTTAGCGTTGCTGCCAGATTTTTCTTGTTGATCCCTTTAAGATAAATCAATGGGCAACAATGATGCCACATTTATCAAGTCTCTTAATTATAAGCTAGTAAGTAGGGTTTGCATTTTCCCGTACTTTGTATTTCCCGGGAAACGGGAATTATTTTTTCAATTTCCCGGGATACCGGGACAGCACGGGAAATCGTTAACATACTGTTTACCAAGAGTTAAGGTTATTTTTTTCAATGAAACATTCACATTTTATTAAAGTAAAATGAATATATATTTCACAATGAACCTGTTACAGAATTCATATAATAAAGCGCAATGTGGGATCAATTCAAACATCTATTCAAGTTTCAAAGTTAATTAAAGATAAGATATTTATTTTATTGGAAAATGTGGACGCGGCGGATAACGATCGTTCACATTAATAGTAATTAGAGCATTAAATGAAATATTTGTCCGTTGTCCATTCGCTTCGAAAACTTAAAATCCTTTATTTTTAGCGCCCAAAATCTATTTTCCCGGATTTTATTTTTTCATATGGAACTTGACAGGAAAAATCAGAAAATATGAATTTGAATCTACATCCGAACTAGAGATGGGCGCGGCTTACGTGAATCACGTGATTCACGCGTGATCGTGAGCAAAATTTATTTTAATAAACGTGCGTGAACGTGAGAAACGATAAAATGTTAATGCGTGAGTATAATTTCTGCGCGATTCACGTGATTTTTTCGTGAGTGACACATATTTATTTATTTTATTTTTTCATTTTATTTCGTTTAAAAATCCGAAATTTTCCATTCAAAATAAAATTCATATATATACATATATTTATTTCTAAAACAAAGTGCTTCAATGCACGAATAATTTCTAATTTTTCTATTATTTAAGCAAGTATTGCTTGTGCCAACACTATGCACTGCATTTATATGGGAGACCCCTTCGAGTTAGTTCACTTAAAAAGATATCATAAGTGATATCGGTGTATATGCTTTGTTTTCTACTTGGATTTTATGTCAGTGTCCTATTTTTTAATTCTGCAAGTTTTAATACTATTTTAAAAATATGAATTTAAGACAAACCTCAGTGATTTAAATAATATAATTTTCGGATTTGCGAGGCGCTACTCACTTCGATTTAGAATGGGAAATAAGGGGGATAAAGGATATATTATTTTCTTTGTGGAAATGTTTTGTTTACGTGATTCACGCGTGATCGTGAGCAAAATTTATTTTACTCGCGTGAACGTGAGGAACGAAAAAATCTTCGTGATTCAATTTTTTCCTTCGTGAGCGTGCGTGAACGTGAGCCAATAATCACTCACGCGCCCATCTCTAATACGAACGCAGCTTAAACATATTTTGTCACCCAACTGCAATATTTGTGGAAATGATGGAAAAAATATGCGAAGAAATGTGTACATTTTTTCACTGAATTCCCGCGGGATCCCCGTACGAATTTCCCGGGATACGGGAAATGAAAAATGTGCGAATTCCCGGGAATTTTCCCGCGGGAAATCCCGGTATGCAAGCCCTACTAGTAAGCCCAATCGAACAGGCCTAATGTAAAATTAAAAAAAAAATAACTCGCGGTTTTATTTTTTTATTTCGTTTACTTGCCTCGTAAATTATAACCCTAATCGCTCAAAAAGTGTGGAGTTTTTGACAAATCAAACAGGCTGTCAAAATTTTACATGCGTTCCTCTCTTAAAATCGTGTGTTTTTGTTTACAATATGCGACTTTTCACGCGATCTATCACATTTTACGCGCGACTGGAGGGCGTACCGTAAGGGCTTCTTTACACGACAGTCGCAAGCCACATTCTTAAAGCCTTGTCACACTGCATGCGAAATCTAGCTGAAATGACATAAGGTCGATTTACATATGGCTAATTTCTTAATGTTTTAGTTTTTACTTCAACCTTTTATCTCTTTTAGAAATGGTTTTTTGTTCGGTTTGACATGGAATGACTCATATGGGTTTTTGACTTTAAAAGAAATCAATCAATAAAATTACAAGCACACAAAGCCAAGGTGTATTAATAGGATGTGAAGTCAGAAGCCCAACAGACTGATATTTTTTCATTCGATTGTGATTCCATATATTTTACTTTGAAAAAAAAAATGCCTCTATTTTGTTGTTGCCGAATTTGTTTTCGCTCTCACCTTATATATAAATACACCTTGCAAAATGTACATTTTTTCAAATACAATTTAATGACCGACCAAATTATGTATGTATGTACATATGTTTTCTGCATGATATTACAATTGATAAATAAATTACATTAAAATAAATTAAATTACTACTATAAAAGAATGTAAATGGTGCTTGTGCGGCGTACTTACACATTGGAACAAGCTCGTTTCAAACAAATTTCTCACACGTGCTGTGGTAAAATTCAACATGCAACCACCGAGGACGGAGGGCAGAAAGACAAACGTATATAGACCGAAGCGACCAAAAAGGTTCCTGAAATACGAATTAAAATTTTCATAATTATGTACATACACTATGGGAGAAAATAGCTATAAAAACGGTCAAAAAAGTTTAAAATGCAGACGATGATGGATTATCCAGGCAATGTTTTTCTTTTACTTTTCGCACAAAGATGCTAATCATCTATATGGATTTATTATAGATGGGCGCGTGAGTGATTTTCACTCACGCTCACGAAGGATAACGTGATTCACATAAATCTTCCAACCAATTTCCACAAAGAAAATAAATATGTTGGTCCCCTATCCTAAATCCAAATGAGTGAAAGCCGTGCAATTTCTAAAATTATATTATTTAAAGTAAAGGGTGATTTTTTAGCTATTATCTTTTTGGCAACACTGGTTTAAACAGCTGACGCACGTTTCGTGTTTTGTTTCACTGTCAAACATCTTCAGTTTGGTCTATCATTTAACCATGAATCGTCTTACAAACGAACAACGCTTGCAAATTATTGAATTTTATTATCAAAATTCGTGCTTTGTTAAGAAAGTTCATCGCGCGCTTCCATTTTATGGCCAGTTTAATGGACCCACTGAAGCGGCTATTCGGGCTATTGTGACTAAATTTCGCACCAAATTTACATTGTTTTAAAACCATTAAACATTAAACCACCAACACGCTTACGTAGAGTGCGAACTGAAGAAAATATCGCAGCTGTATCGGCCAGTGTTAATGATGACCATCAATTATCGATTCGTCGCCGTTCGCAGCAATTGGGTCTTTGTTACTCAAAAACGTGGAAATGCCAAAAAGCGGATGGACCATTTGAGGCGCAGTCAAGGTCAACATTTACATGAAATAATCTTCAAACATTAAATTATATGGACCGTACTATCGATTCAAATAAAGATTTCATGAAATTTTTTGAATTTTATTTTTTTTTCTTTTTTTCGAAAAAATTTCGTATAGCTTTTAAAAAATAACCCTTTAGTCTGAAAAATTCAGTGTGATATATAGTATTACCGCTTCGCCAGGCAAAAAAAAAAAACAAATGGCAAAATTAAAATCAGGTTTCATATTAATTTTTATCGTTCTCATTAATATATGTGTACCAATTTTCAGCATTCTAGCTCTCAAAAACACTTTTGCCACGCCCACTCTACCCACAAAACGAAAATCCAAATTTCGACATCAAATTGATCTTTCTCGTGGTCAGTAATATACAATATGTACCAATTTTCAGTCTTCTAGCTCTCTAAAACACTATTGACACGTCCCTTCCACCCACAGAGCAAATGTTTAAAAATTCTATAGCCTAGTTCCATCCAGACCTGCATCTATATGTACTGATAATTTCAACAACATCGGTTCAGCCGTTTACGCGTGATTGCGGAATAAACAAACAGACAGACAGACAGACTTACACTAAGGTTTTATAATATTAATAGGGATATTTTAGACTTAATTGGATCATGGAATGTCCCAGCTAGGATTCCTGATTGGTTACAGTGCAAGAAACTGGAAATTAACCTGGCTCATAGACTACTCAATAATTCCACGATGGAGTTATGACCATTAGAGATGTTGCGGAATGGTTCCACCGAAATGTTGTAGTCAGGGCGTCATCAGATCCATAGACTTTAATCTGCTGACAGCAGAAGGAGGTGTCCTAGAAGATCGATATTCAAATAGGAAAAACAAGTAAGGAAAGGCTAAAGTCGGGCGGGGCCGACTATATAATACCCTACACCACTCCCTGCGTATGTACCTCGCTTTGATTACTAAACCCAGGTATTTCATGGGAGCAATTTTATGTAGTTCATACAAATTATATAAATTATATTCATATAATTTATATGCTATAAATTAATTTTTAGTCAAATTTAACGAATATGGTAAATAATATGGTAATTGATCCAATTGTCCGACAGACAAATACAAATTATACAGTAGTTAACCAAAGTCATACCTAAGTATGGACATATTCATATTCACCCAAACAATTCTCATTGCAATTCAATTCGGTAAAAAATTGAAATCGGGAAGGATTTTTCCATCCTTTTATCCCTCCATTCCCATTTTACACCTTAAGAGAACGAATTTGGAGAAATACTTTTCATATTATGCATCTACTCAATTAGAGGAATGTGCACTCAGATTTTCCTATTTCTTAGTTGTTGTCGTTTGATTTCACCACCTACGCATAAGAATCTCCTTATGATGGTGCATCATTCTGCTAGCAAAATGTCTGTTATTAACAGTAGTGATTGTCTGCTGCCTATCAGCAGGCAATTTTCTGCTATTACAGCAGATTTTCTGCCATAGCAGCAGTTTTTCTGCAATCTTGCATCGGCATTCACACTGCTAAAGTGTTTGCAGTCTGCTAAAAATAGCTGCTGTTAATTAAATTATAAAAATAGATAAGAAATTAGCGTTTATAATTTAAAAGCCTTTAAGATAGACGGCGAAAACAAATTTAGCTCGAAATTCGTTTTATATTTGCTTGTGGAAATATGCGTAACATTAAAAAGACAATCACAATATCTTTTAGTGGTAATAAATTCCCTTATAATAAGATATATTCTAAAAAGTGTTGTTAATAAAATTGTTAACTGGCTATATTAGGCCTGTTCGATTGGTCTTACTAGCTTACAATTAAGATACTTGATAAGTTGGCAACGTTGCTACACATTGGTTTTTCGTAAATGGATTAACAGAAAAAATCTGGCAACACAGCTAAGAGAGTAGTAAGCTACTTTCTTGTTAAGCGAGTAAATTCCATACAAAAATTAAGCTAGTAAGTCCAATCGATCAGACCTATTATTATGTATGCTTAAAGTTTCAAGAAAGCGTTTTTTCTTTATTGCTAAAAACAGCAAACAGCTGTTTGCTATTTCAGCAGATATAAGTCTGCTATCTATTTTTCAGCAGAAAATCTGCTCTTACAGAAGCCTTTCTGATTTCCTTTACTGACAAATTCCTTTGAGTGTACCCAATATCAGACATATTGAAGAACATGTTGAAATCTCTAAGTATTAGGGGTTATTAGGGGTATTTTCAGTTTTTGTGAGGGAAAAATTTTCCTTTGGACCGATATCGCCCAGCAATCCGTCAATATACGAATATAAGACGCATTTATGGAAAATTTGGACCTCCTAGCTCCTTTCGTTTAGATGCTAGCATGCTCTCAACAGACTGACAGACGGCCATGGCTAGATCGTCTTAGAATTTTATGACGATCAAGAATATATATGTACTTTATAGGGTCTCAGGTCAAGGTGTTACAAACGGATTTTTAAACCCTCCACCATGCTGTGGTGGACAAGTCGTTGGACTAAAAACAATTAAGCGATTAACACGGGGATTTGCAAAAAAAACACAACTATTATTTTCATAAAATAGGTATGACACAAATATGTTTTCCCACACGGTATATAAGATTCGGTCCGATCGAATTTAACCTGTGTTTACTTGTTTTCATTATTAATTATTTATTCATATTGCGCTCGATGAAGTACGAAATATCGTATGTGTTTGTTTGTTTGTTCTTTATAGCAGCCTAAACTACTTGAAATTTTCACAGTATGTTCATGATGAACCGGTGGTAAAAATGGGTTATATAAATATATGCCATTTTCAGTGGGCGTGGTATCTCCCACACAAATTGGGGTTTTATTCGTTTTTTATAAATTAGCATATTCGGAGTACTGAGTCTTGAATTTTTGTGAAATTGTACTAATTGTTAGTCTGCACAATTGTGCCAAAAATGAGCGGTATTGGAATAGTGGGAGTGGCACCTCCCATACGAAGTTAAAACCTATTATTGAATATTGTCAGTTCTATGACACCTAGAGTGCTGACATTTTGTGGAAGTGCATCTAGCATCAATGTACGTAGTTGTGCCAAAAATCGCCGGTATTGGAAAAGTGGGCGTGGCATCTCCCATACGAAGTTAAAACATATTACTTTGAATATTGTCAGTTCTATTACACCTAGAGTGCTGAAAATGTTTGTGAGTAGATCCAGTGTAAATAGTTGCAATGCAAAGATGGGCGGAAAGTGGGAGTGAACCTTTCCATACGAAACTAATATATATATATATTCTGTGAGTTAATTTATTTATATTTTGTAAAATTACACGTTTTCTTTGGTAGAGAAAGTTTACGAAAAAGAAATATTCATACGTCAAAAGCCGACTTAAGTCAAGAAAAAGGAAATTATATTAATTTTTATACCCTCCACCTCCAGGATGGGGGTATACTAATTTTGACATTCCGTTTGTAACACCTTGAAATATCGACCTGAGGCCCTATAAAGTATATATATTCTTGATCGTCATAAAATTCTAAGACGATGTAGCCATGTCCGTCCGTCTGTCCGACTGTTGAAAGCACGCTAGCATCTAAACGAAAGGAGCTAGAACGTTCAAATCTTCCAGAAATGCGTCATATAGTCGTAGATCGGTTGGGATTGAAATGGGGCGAAATCGGGCCAAAGGGAAACATTTTTCCCTCACATGGACTAAAAATACCCATAATAATCCCTAATATTTTAGCGTATTTAAGCCTGGTTTTTGGATATGTCTTTTTATATTTGCTTGATATTTGGTATGCGCATTCCCCTTATAGCAAAAACGTACACCATAAAGTGATTCTTATTTGTAGGGGGTAAAATGGGGCAAAAAAGGGATGCAAATGGTACATATTAAACGACAACAGCTAGAAACACGAAATTCGGTGTGTACATTCCTCTAATTAAGTAGATACATAATGTAAAAGTATTTTTTCCAAATTCGTACTTTTAAGGGGTAAAATGGGAATAGAGGGATAAAAATGGTACCAACCAAACGACTGTACCTAGAATAATGAAATTCGGTGTATACATTCCTCTGATTGCATAGACAAGTAAAATACACGGATTTTTCAAAATTCGTACTTTTTGGGGTTAAAATGAAAAAAGGGGATAAAAATAGTACCAATCAAATGACCGCAGCTAGAGTCATGAAATTCGGAGTATTCATTCCTCTGACTGCGTAGACACGGAAAATAAGCTGATTTTTCGAAATTCGTACTTTTTGGGGTCAAAATAGAAAAAAGGGATAAAAATAGTACCAATCAAATGACCGCAGCTAGAGTCATGAAATTCGGTCTATACATTCCTTTGACTACGTAGACATGAAAAATAAAAGGTTTTTTTTTTCCAAATTCGTACTGTCAAGGGATACAATGGGTACGGAGGGATAAAAATGGTACCAACCAAACGGCTACACCTGGAATAATGAAATTCGGTGTATACATTCCTTTGATTGCGTAGACACTTAAAATAAACAGATTTTTCTAAATTCGCACTTTTTGGGGTTAAAAAGAAAAAAAATGGGATAAAAATAGTACCAATCAAATGACCGCAGCTAGAGTCATGAAATTCGGAGTATACATTCCTTTGACTGCGTAGACAGGGAAAATAGACGAATTTTTGGGGTTAAAATGGAAAGGGGGGATACAAATAGTACCAACCAAATGACCGCAGCTAGAGTCATGCAATTCGGAGTATACATTCCTCTGACTGCGTAGACACGAAAAATAAACGGATTTTTCGAAATTCGTACTTTCAAGAGATACAATGGTACAGGGGGATAAAAAAAGTACCAACTAAACTAAATTAAACTACAGCTAGAATGATGAAATTCTAATTGCGTAGAAAAGTCAAGGGGGTAGAACGGTCAAATGGGCGCAGCTGGAATCATGGAATTCGATGTATACATTCCTCTGACTGCATAGTCACGCAAAATAAAAAGTTTTTTTCAAATTCGTAAATTTTCTTTTACGGCAAAAATTGGTTGAATCACGAAGTTAGGTTATTTTGCACATGTACGTCTGATAATGGATTTTCAAAATTTGTGCTTTTGGAATTAAAATAGAATTGAAGTACAATCAACTGTAGCACCCACTATCTTCCAATATTTATGGTATTTAAGCTTTTTAAAACATAAATATAAGAATATTTATTTTTTGATTTGAAATAGATAATGGTTTGATATAATTAAAATATATTTATTTATATAATTATTTTTTCAATATTTGTATTTGTTTTGGTTTGGCTTTATTAAAATATTTATATTTGCCTGTAATATTACTGCACTTCTACGAAAACCGACAACCTCTGTGGAATGCAATCCATGGTGGAGGGTATATAAAGTTCGGCCCGGCCGAACTTAACGCCGTTTTTACTTGTTTATCGTTTGTGTTGTTTAATTAGTGAACAATTTGATTGACTTTCTATGTGTTTTGAATGTAGTACTTTCGAATTCCAGCTATTCGATTAAGTAAGTTCTTCTTACGTAGGAAGTTTTTTGTTTTGTTAATGGACAGGAGGAAAATCACACTCAACCTAAAATCAATTTGATTTTTGACATTTCTTCCTTTATTCGCCGTAAACTAAAGTTCTGTACTTCACTATCCATTTTATTAGTATCTCAGGGAAGTACCTTGATTATAAGTGATACATATATTACCGATCACAAGAAAAAAACAATATGAAACCCGATTTTAATTTCCGTCTGTTTTTCTGCCTGGCGAAGCGATCGGGGGTTCAGCTTTTATATATATAAATATCAAACGTGGCCTTGATATTATGTTATCATTTGTGAATGAAGCCAGGGTATATATATATATACTATCATTTAAAGAACTTGATTTCACAAATCACGATATATGCAGTATGTAGCCAGGGATTGCAGATCTGATACACATTTCATACGAAAATTCTTTCCTATAGGAAATGGGATATGATTTTTTCTTGACGTGTATACTTTAACATGTATTTTAATAGGTATTTTAATAATAGTGTTTCGGTTGGCAACACTTACACAAGTAGTGTATACATTAGGGCTGTTTTTCTTTAAGTCGGTAGAACAAGCTGCGATAACAAAAACGGTAATAAAAATTTAATATTTTGCTCAAAATAAAAAATTATGCACATTGTCGCCAACTACGATATGGGTGTTTCTCTGGTTATGCACGCGACATTTGTACGCGTTTTATTGTGTTTGAATATTAAAAAAAATAGAAGTGGATTGTAATTTTAGAATGAATTCTAGAATTGTTACGTTGTTTGTGATGAGTTCTTTCTAAAAAGTATATATAATGGTAAATTGAGCACTGGGTACCCAAATGCCATGCAATCAAAGTTGACTTACTCACGTGACAAAAATAGAAGTGCCTTTTAGGACCGTAAGAAAAAGTGCGAAAGTAAGCGAATTGTAGGAGGTTTTTATTTCGGGAAAAATGTTTTTATAAAGGTTAGTAATGGGCCTTTATAATCATGTTTTGTTCAAAAGCAACTATGCATGGGTTGGCGAAGAAAAAAATAAATTGTAAATTACGCACGTGACATTTTTTCCATCATGGTATTTATGTTGTTTCAGTTGCAATTTTTACGAAATTATAGATAATATATATTTTTTGTAATCCACAGAAGTATTCAATGTATTCATTCTCAAATAATAACAGCAAAAAGCAAAATTTTGTTTTTCAAATTATTAATTTGAAATTTCAGCTGATTTTCTTTCAACTTTCTCTCCGCTGTTTTCAGCTCTCTTTATTTTTTTTCCTCCGTTTTTGCTAATAAATAAATTACAAAAGTATTTTTTTACAAAAACAAATTATTGAAGTAAGATTTTTTTTTTAATTTTTAATTTTCACACTTAAGATTACGCACGTGACCAACTTTAAAGAAGTATCAAGGTAACAAATTTTCTTATTTTCCAGTAAGATTTTTTTATTTTAATTGTATAAAAATCTCTGTTTGTACTCAAAATTTTGTGATCTTTCTGCATGTACTTTGGACACAGTAGCAACAAATGTTGTTTTTCCATGTCTAACGTGACATCGAAATATGTGATAATGCAAACCAAAAAGATACAGTTAATAGCAGTCGTATAACTACGTATCCTTTCTTTTTTGACTTTTTGTACTCCCTGAAAGATTTTAGACAGCAAAAGTCAAAGTGTAATGTCTCTATTTAAGAACTTTTATCAAACCAAAATATGCAAGAGAAATATTCGAAAGAGTAATATTGCACTTGAGCTACTTTGCACTCAAGTATCTCAAGATAGGATATGAATTAAAGTAAAATTTTTTTACATTAGTTAAATTTGATTTTTTCTTTATGCAAATATAATAAAACAAAGCGTTTACAAGAACTTTTAATTTTTTGGCCTTGGTGGACCTTTCTGGAGAAATGTCCATATAAATATTTGTATCAAAACAAATTTTCAAAAAAAAAATATTTTGTGTTGACTTTTTTGGACTTAATAACCATAATTTTGACATGCACTGGATATTATTTTGGCTAAGTCCAAAACTTTTAAAACACACATTGATATTGCTGTTGGCGACAATTTTAAAAAATATTTTTTTTTGTTTTGAGTGAAATTTTAATTTTTTATTTTGGTTTTTGTTATTGCAGCTTAGTTATTCAGTCTTAAATTTATTTTTTCTCTTCCTTTCGCTTTCATTCCCCGTTAACTTTAACGTAGACAAATTAACATAAATATTGCAAGAATATTACATTAGGATGGATCGCGGTCCGTACAAATAAAAAAATATTACCAGTCATCCCCAGAAATGAAGATTGGATTGTTTAATTATGATCTGCTAAATGTTTTTGGAAAGAGGACCTAAAAAAAGGTACAAATTGTTCTACATGTTATCGATAACCACTGACCAGTAGGACCAAACCGAACCTCTCGAATCGAGACTTGTCAACGAAGACGCAGAGGTCATCATTTTGAAAATCATCCGTCATTATTCAATAAGCATTATTTTTTTGGAATAATCAAATTCTGTCACACTTAACCTGACAGCACTACACCGATCAACCCCGAACACACACATGAATTTTTCATTATTAGATTAGAGACATGAAAATACTTCTTTAAATTATTTGATTAGTTTGTTTTCACAATGCCTGCCACATCACACTTATTGTTATGCCACCGAAATCATCCATTTGAACTTTTAAGGCTTTTTTATTTTTCTCAATTTCCCCCACAGTGCATCCGCCCACTTACCGCAGTAAACATATGAAGATATCGATAGTGTAACCGATCATGGTGCCGGTCAAAGAACATTCCACATAGTATTGCAAAGCATCCCGCAGTTTCTTTTTATTCATGCTGCGTATTTTTATAAAGACCGATATCTACGGGTAAACAGAAAATAATTTGTACCGACCGATCGTTCGGTCCCTTTTTTGGAAACCCACATTGAACTTACAATACAAATCGGAGCAAAATATTTGAAATTGGACGCGATGTAACGGAGAACATCCTTGCGGAGATGCACGCGACAGCTGTCCGTGTGAATTAAAAGGCTCTGACACGTTTGCGATTGGACATGATTTTCAAAAAATTTACTTAACGCCACCATGTTAACGATAAAAATAAATATATATTTTTGTATTTTTGTCTTTCCCCCATTAAGTTTCTTAACAAACTGAAGTGAGTTGTGTTTGAAATGTACTCTGAACTTTGGAGAAACAGCAATCCGGTTTAAGTTACGCAAAACAAGTGATAACGACGCTACGTTAGGTGTGGTCGAATCATTTGTACACTAGATTATCTTAACTCAATCATAGCGAGATGAAAAGCGAACATTGAAGATAATTTAATGATCGATTGCATAATTTCCCATGTAGTCTGAAAAGGGTGTTATACAGAACAACTTTGTAAAAGAGCATTTGTTGTTATTGGTAGTTTTACAAAGTACTTTATTCTCTTATAGCCTTGTTACACTGCATGCGAAATCCAGCTGAAATGACATGAGGTCGATTTACAAATGTCAAATTTGTATGTGATCTAACATTTGTAATTTCGCATGTGCCAGCGAAATCTAGCTGAAATGACATGAGGTCGATTTACAAATGTCAAAGCCTTGTCACTCTGCATGAAATTCTTATATATGTGTCCGTTCCGCTTGTTCGAAAGCAGGCCGTTTATATTGTCTTCCTGGTCTGAAGTCCATTTTGTTTTCAGCTTATAATGTCGTTTTTTGTAGAAAATTTTATTAAACTAATTAAATTTAACAAACACTTTTAAATATTTCATATTTATTACTTTTCTTCTTCCAATTGTTCAAATTTTTCTTATTTTTGCGTGTCTATATATTAGATTTCGAGGTAGATTTTTAAAGAATCGACCTGGAGTTCGACTTAAAATTTTGTATGGAAAAAGTACTAGATTTAAGGTCGATTTGGCTCGAAATCTAATTAAACTAGATTTTACTTTTCTTCTTCCAATTGTTCAAATTTTTCTTATTTTTGCGTGTCTATATATTAGATTTCGAGGTAGATTTTTAAAGAATCGACCTGGAGTTCGATTTAAAATTTTGTTTGGAAAAAGTACTAGATTTAAGGTCGAATTGGCTCGAAATCTAATTAAACTAGATTTTCCCTGCAGTCTGGCAGTGCTATAAGAAGTGAAAGGCATAGTGCTTTTTACACATGAAGAAAACTTAACATGATTTAACCTAACATTTTTTGATGGAAAATAAGTTTTTTCTAAGTTGTACAATAAATCTATGGAGTCTATATCCAAACATAGACCGGTGTGGTCCACTTTTATTATAGGGGTTTCTAGGCAAAATATAATGTTATACCAATACAGCAAACCATCGCTTCCTTCCGGGTGTTGCAAACAAGTGCATAAAGACATAATACCCTAACGGTGAGTATATAAAACATTGAAGAAATATAACAAATTTAACATTGTAATTTTTTATAGACAAAAGACATATACATAAACGCTTCATTTCCCCAGTGTAAGTTTAAATTACATGTCTGCTTCTGTTGTAAAAAAAAAAAATAAATAAAGTTTTCTTAGGAGCGTTCAATGTTTATGTAAATTAAAATATTCTTCTATGTGTGTGTTTTTCAATATATACGTTTGCAAAGGTTACAAAGTTTCTATGACAATGTTGTAAAATTTATTTGCGAGAAATGATTTATAAAAAAAATAAAATTTATTCGATAATTTTCAGTGCTTATTTTCGATATTTCGATTCGATAATTTT
The DNA here is from genome assembly GCA_947397865.1 of Polietes domitor. Classification (NCBI taxonomy): domain Eukaryota; kingdom Metazoa; phylum Arthropoda; class Insecta; order Diptera; family Muscidae; genus Polietes; species Polietes domitor. The sequence goes on along the minus strand of OX377618.1, from coordinate 244,830,544 downwards.
ATGTGCTTTTGACATGGTCGAAATCATGATCGTGGTAGTCTGCAGCCAAGTAATAAATGTCACCATGCCATTTGTAAATAAATTTGCATTCTATTAAATCTAGAAGCAAAATGGTCTTGAGCCAGGACAATATCCCAGTTCAAATCAAATATTGATTATAGACCAAATGCAAACGAAAAAACTAAAATGTTCTAAAATTTATTTGCGAGCAATGACTTCTACAAAGAGCACTAGAAAAATAAAGGAATACATTGGAAAATATACTGTGATTTAAATTGTTTTGGTGAATAGTAAACAAAAGAATAATTGTCATTTAAAATCATAGCGAAAAGTAAATGTAATAAATAAAATGTTTGTTTATAGATGCTATAGCGGTTCGCAAAAAAGTGGGTTGTTTATTATATTTTACCTGCAAAACTATTACAGCAGATTTGATCAAAATACTAATGAAGTTCACGTCAACATTTCCTAATAGTTTTGCCTGCACTGCATGCGAAATCAATCGATTTCCGTTTAAAGTCGATTTACAAATGTCAAATTTGTATGGGACCTGACATTTGCAATTAGATATTTTGTCATTTCAGCTCGATTTCACATGCAGTGTAAAAAGGATATAATCTAGGAAAGCGGAATTTGACGTGCATGACTCATGTTTTGTCTGAAAGTGGAAAAATGTAAACTAATGAATACAACCCTGCTGCAAATTCCAAAAAACAAGTTTGCATGGGATCTGACATTTGTAAATCTACCTTATGTCAATTGAGCTAGATTTCGAATGCAGTGTGACAAGGCTATTACTATTGTTTGGTTTTGTTATAGCCTTTTCAGACTACTGCGAAATCAAGCAAATTCAGCTTAAGGGCGATTTACAAATGCTAAATTTGTATGGGATATGATATTTGTACATCTACATTAGGTCTGTTCGATTGGGCTTACTAGCTTAATATTTGTATGGAACTCATTCGCTTAACGAAAAAGTAACCTACTACTCTCTTAGTTACCGAGTTAAGTGGTGCCAGACTTTTTTAAATAAAACCAATTGATTTAAATGTTGCCACCTTATCATGACTCTTATTTTTAAGCTAGTAAGCCCAATCGAACAGGCCTAATATGTTATTTCAGGCTCGCAGGTAGTGTGAAAAAACTTTTAATAATGGATTTGACAATTTTTGCGTCTACAGCTCTGTTTACACATGAAAATTTATTGTACAACTCTGTCGAAAAATATGTATATATGTGCATAATGTTCAGTATGTTCCAAACGCAATGTCTAGCCATACGTGCCCTCATAGCAGATGTAGCGTAATATGTATGCCAAAACCTTGGTCATTGACACCGTTATTATGTAGCAAACTATCTTTTTGTTTACATAAATACTGTGTGTTTGAATCTCTTTTAGCGATGGATGATCGCAGCTAAAGCCGCAGTAAAACCTCTCTCTCAATGCTTTTAGCGTCGTTGTACGTTGTCAAAGAAGAGAGCAAATATCGACTTCAACTTTGTAATTCATTTATTATATTGAGTTGACAGAAGTCATACTAAATTTACATAGTCCAAATGTGAATTTCAACACATGCGTTTCCTATGTAGAAAAAAAAGAAACAATGTTTCCAGTGCTTCCGTATGTTAAACTATTCCATGATATGATATATTTCCATTTTACAAATGCATTTTAATGAAAACTTTCTAAAGTGAGTTCGATTTCGCCGCCGACAGTTTGAAATGGGTATTAGTCCAATTTAGTGTAGCTACTTCAATGTGACGTATTGTTGTAAAGAAACTAGTTTGAATATGGCAAAATAATAACTCTTTGGATCGATGGAACAATCAATCGTTGTTGATTCGTGACGTATTTTGAACAGTAATCACATTCCATACATATGAGTCATTCCATGACATGTGTAACTTGGATTGTTTCAAAAGTTTGTGTACGTATTCTTCTTATAATAATAGGCCTGTTCAATTGGGCTTACTAGTTTACGATTAATATACTGATAAGGTGGCATTATTGTTACCCAATGATTTTGCTTAAATGGATCAACCACAAAAATCTGGCAACAACACTAAGCGAGTAGTAAGCTACTTTCTTGTTAAGCGAGTAAATTCCATACAAAAATTAAGCTGTAAGCCCAATCAATACGTTTTATACGAAAGAAACAAGTAAGGAAAGGCTAAAGTCGGGCGGGGCCGACTATATAATACCCTACACCACTCCCTGCGTATATACCCCGCTTTTATTACTAAACCTAGGTGTTTCATGGGACCAATTTTATGCACTGCATATAAATTATACAGTATAGATTCATCTTTAGTCATATTTAACAAATATGGTAAATAATAGACACAATTTCCCGGCAGACAAATGCAAATTATACAGTAGTAATAGGATGAATCGGACCGACATTTGAAAAAGGCCTATAAAAACACTTGGGGCCTGGTTCAAAACATGGGCCTATATATTTCTCATTCACGGTTGGTATTCAAAGTCCGATGGTCATTGGCCAGAAAAAATAACTTCTGCCAAGTTTCATGACAATCGGACAATAATTTCCAACTGTAGAGTGCGAGCAAGCTTAGATGGACAGCAGACGGACGGACAGACAGACATCGTTAAATCTACTCAGCTGGTGATTCTAAGCCGATCGGTATACTTAAAGGTGGGTCTAGATAGATTATTTATTGGTGTTACAAATATTGGCGCGAAACTAACTTATAATACCCTAGAGCACGAAGTGGTGTAGGGTATAAAAATAAAAAACTGTCGAGTTATAACCAATTTAACAGTGGTGAAATTATTAACATAAGTTATAAAAACTAGGCAAGATTATGATATTCGAGGCTCCAAGATCTGGTTATATTTTTGGAAGTAGTTTGGAAAAATAAAAAAAAAAATGTTTTTGGAAAATGAGGATGAAAAATCGATTTTTTTACTTTTAGTTCATTTGGAGATAATGTGAAAAAATCGTATAAAAATCCTCGATGGATTTCGAGTTATCGAAATAAAAAGGGGAAGAAAGATAACTATAGGACTGTTTTTCTTTAAGCCGGGATAACAAGCTGCGATAACAAAAACGTTAATAAAAATTTAATTTTTTGCTCAAAATTAAAAATTATTTTTTCACATTGTCGCCAACTACAATATAAATATATGTATCAAAAGAACTTTCGACTTTATTGGACTTAGCCTCGATAACCATAATTTTGACTTACACTTGATAAATATCCAGGCTAAGTCAAAAATTTAAATTTCTACATCTACACACAGAAAAATAGCATTTTAAAAATTTCCTTAAAAGTAGGAAAGTTTACTAAGTATGAATAAAGTTTCCTTATTCATAACAAATAATTCATTTACTAGAAAAAGGGTAGTAAAGATTACTTAAAAACATTTCATTGGGTCTAATAAAAAATTCTTACCATTGAGTAAATTCATACTTGCGTGAAAAAAAATCCAAATTTGTATGGAAAAAATCCAATTAGGAAATTTTAACTAAAATATGAGCTTTTTCTTAAAATTAAGTTAATGTGTTTACTGAAATTTATGCCGAGTTCTTCATACATTTAAGTATTAATGAACTTATAAAAATCACTTGCAATTGTTTAGAAAATTCTTGAATATTAATCTAAGATGCAATTCTCTTGCGGTTCAGAGTCTTATTTCTTAAATACTTCAAGTATTATTCTAAACGACCACTGCGCTAATCTTGCCTTCGCAGCAATCATTTTGTAATACCTCTTAACTTAGTTTTAGGAAAATTTTACTTAAATTTATTAAAAATTCACTTGCTTAGAGGAAGAATTTACTTAGATTTAGGAAAATTTCAGCAAAATTTTACTTAGATTTAGTAAAAATTTACTTACTTGATTATTCCTCTGAACTAGAATCAAGTTCAAAGCATGTACTACTTTCAAGGAAAAGTTTGAACTTGATATGGAGAAATATTGCTTTAGTGCTATACGAAGTTAAATTTTAGTTCATTTTCACTCATTATACCCTCCACCTCCAGGATGGGGGTATACTGACTTTGTGATTCCCTTTGTAACACCTTGAAATATCGACCTGAGACCCTATAAAGTATATATATTCTTGATCGTCATAAAATTCTAAGACGATCTAGTCATGTCAAGCACGCTAGCATCTAAACGAAAGGAGCTAGCACGTTCAAATTTTCCATAAATGTGTCTTATAGTCGTAGATCGGTTGGGATTGAAATGAGGCGAAATCGGACCAAAGGGAAAAATTTTTCCCTTACAAGGACTAAAAATACCCATAATAATCCCTAATATTTTAGCGTATTTAAACATGTTTTTTTGAATATTTCTGTTTATATTTGCTTGATAATTGGTATGTGCATTCCCCTTATAGCAAAAACGTGCACCATAAAGTGATTCTTATTTGTAGGGGGTGAAATGGGGCAAAAAAGGATACAAATGGTACATATTAAACGACAACAGCTAGAAACACGAAATTCGGTGTGTACATTCCTCTAATTGAGTACAAACATAATATAAAAGTATTTTTTCCAAATTCGTACTTTTAAGGGGTAAAATAGGAATAGAGGGATACAAATTGTACCAACCAAACGGCTGTACCTAGAATAATGAAATTCGGTGTATACATTCCTCTGATTGCATAGATAAGTAAAATACACGGATTTTTCAAAATTCGTACTTTTTGGGGTTAAAATAAAAAAGGGGATAAAAATATTACCAATCTAATGAGTCATGAAATTCGTAGTATACATTCCTCTGAGTGTGAAGACACGGAAAATAAACCGATTTTTCGAAATTCGTACTTTTTGTTAAAATGAAAAAAGGGGGTAAAAATGGTACCAATCAAATGACCGCAGCTAGAGTCATGAAATTCGGAGTATACATTCCTCTGACTACGAAGACACGGAAAATGGACGAATTTTTCGAAATTAGTACTTTCAAGGGCTACAATGGTACAGAGGGATAAAAATAGTACCAACTAAACGACTACACTTAGAATGATAAAATTCTAATTGCGTAAAAACGTCAAGGGGGTAAAAATGGTACCAACCAAATGGAATCATGGAATTCGGTGTATACATTCCTCTGACTGCATAGACACGCATAAGTAAAAAGTTTTTTCCAAATTCGTACTTTTTCTTTAACGGCAAAAATTGGTTTAATCATGAAGTTTGGTTATTTTGCACTATGTACGTATGATAATGGATTTTCAAAATTTGTACTTTTGAAATTCAAATAGAATGGAAATACAACCAACTGTAGCACCCACTATCTACCAATATTTATGGCTTTGAAAATATTTTTCAAAATAATTACTTTTTGAATTGACGTATTGGTAGCCTTGCCTTATAAGCGTGGTTTGTAATAATTAAAATATTATATTTATTTATAAAATTATTTTTTCAATATTTGTATTTGTTTTTGTTTGGCTATATTAAAAAAATTATATTTTCCTGTAATATTACTGCACTTCTACGAAAACCGACAACCGCTGTGGAATGCAATCCATGGTGGAGGATATATAAAGTTCGGCCCGGCCGAACTTAACGCCGTTTTCACTTGTTATAGGGTTCAATTTTTTATGAGTGTATCTAGGTTATCGAAATTAAAAAATCGAAAACATCGGGTAAAAAATTTCCATAACTTTCGGGTTATTGAAACCAAAAAAAAACTCGGAAAAATTACTTATAGAAAAGGCAGAAAAAGTGAAGTAAAATTTTCCAAAAAATGACGTAGTTATCGAGTGAAAAATTATTTTAAAATCGCGAAATTTTTTAAAATAATTTTTCCTTCTTATGGCAGTCTGACTGCATGTGAAATCTAGCTGAAATGACATAAGACCCATTTACAAATGTCAGATCCCATACAAATTTTACCGTATGCCACTTGAAGCTGAAATCGATTGATTTCGCATGCAGTCTGACAAGGCCATTAGATTTCTTTGAAGTGCATGTAATAATTTTATTTGTTAATGAATTACTTTGCTCTAAATAAAAAAACATAATTTTTTATGGAATTTATCGATTGTAGTAATCGGCAGTTATATTTTTTCGATTTTTTTTATCTAATTTCCAATTTTGAGTCCTTTTGAACGAAAACATCATTTTTTTACAAATTTTAAAGTCCGATAACTAAGCGAGATATCGATAACATGTCGACAAATTTCTTATTTTGAGGTCCTATATTATGTTTCATATGATGCATCAACTACTTTCTCTTAACTTCATTATTGTTTTTATATCTTTTGTTAACAACCTTACGAATAAATGTTTATTCTATTGACTTGACTAAGTACATTCACTGGAAATTTGGATGGTTTGGCAAAAAAATCGTAAAAAAAGAACCCCTTTTTACAATGTATGTATAAGAACGTCACTTTAAAAGTTTAAAAAAATCTATTAATGTAATAATTTCAAAAATCAAAATAAAATTGTAAAAGCTTTAAACAATTTAAGGAATATTCGAAAAGTATTTCTAGAAAAACGTAACTTTAAGAGAAGCACACTTACACTATATTTCGAAGCAAACCAAGCTAGTGATGTCAAAAATCATATGAGATGAAGAAGGACTACACTGTGAACCCAATTTTGTCATAATGAGTCCAATGTGTAAAGTTGAGATGTGGAAAGTTATTATTGAGTGTCCAACAAGTGGAAAATCGTTACGAAAATTTTCTGAAATTATGCATTATACGAAGTCTACACCATTTCCAATTGAAATTGAGAAAATTCCACTTGTAATTGGGAATTTCCATTTATATTTGAGAAAATTCCATTTTCTTTTGGAACAATCTAATGCTTTCGCAAATACATTTAGCTTAAACCACAGGGTATCTGAGGATATTGGAACTCAAGGACACATAGAACTCATTAATGTAGTCATTGATCGTTTTGATACATTAAATGTTATTACTCCAAACGCAGATCTAATTTCTGTAACTGACGTGGAGGGTATAATATAAAATATGAAAAGAAGAAAAGCTTGCGGTTTAGATGATGTTAATAACGAAATGATAAAGCATCTCCCGCGAAATGCAACAAGTTATTTAACGCAGATTTATAATGCTTGCCTTAAATGTCAATACTTTCCAGATACTTGGAAAACTGCTAAAGTGGTACCAATTCCCAAACCTGGTAAACCTCATAACAAACCGGAGAATTACAGACCGATAAGCCTACTAAGTACCCTAGGGAAACTACTTGAAAAAATATTGAATAACAATATTTCAGAAGTTCTAAAGGAAAATCAAATTTTACCAAATGAACAGTTTGGTTTTCGAAACTCACATTCTACTGTCCATCAAGTAAAACGTATTTCCAATGACGTAAAGGTAGGGCTAAATTCTGGAAAATCAACTGCTTTAGTTTTACTTGATGTGGAGAAGGCATTCGACTCAGTATGGCATCGTGGTTTAATTTATAAATTAATACAATTCCGCTTTCCCTTATATCTTGTCAGGATAATTCGAAATTTTCTAAGTAACAGATATTTCTGCGTTGCTGTTAACAAATCCTTTTCAGATTTAAAGTTAATTCCTGCTCGTGTACCCCAAGGATCTGTTTTGGGACCCATTTTGTACAATATTTTCTGTGCCGATATGCCTATAATGAGTTCTTGTAAGTTCGCTGCGTATACAGATGATATTGGGATTTATTATACGCATGAACTCAGTCAGAATATTCTGACAGAACTTCAAGATGCAATCGATAAATTGGTGGAGTTTTACTTCAAGTGGAAGATAAAGCTTAACGTGGGTAAAACTCAGGCTATCTTTTTTACTCGAAAAAGAAAGCTCTGTTATTTACCTAGTCGCGATTTGAAAATATCGGGGAACAGCATTAAATGGTTGGACAATGTTAAATATCTAGGTGTTCATTTAGACAAGAAATTAACTTTTAACTGTCATTTATCCCAAACTGTCAACAAAATTAATTTATATAAAAAATACTTTATCCATTAATAAATAGAAACTCTATGTTAAGTAATTGTAATAAAATACTAATTGTAAAGGTAATTTTTCAATCTATTATACTATATGGCTGTTCCGTTTGGGGAAATTGTGCTAAGACTCATTTCAAGCGTTTACAAATTGCGCAAAACAAAGTTCTAAAAATGGTTCTAAAGTTACCTTGGCATTTCTCTACCGAAGTGCTATATAGAATTAGTAGTGTCAGTACTGTCATTGATAGTATTGAACGGTTAAGCGATCGATTTAAAAGAAATTGTGCACTCTCAGAAAATCCTCCGATCTCAAACTTATTTGTGTAAGAAATATTATATTGTATTTTTTGCTCCTTTTTTGAATACATATAATTATAAAGAGTGATTTTTTTGAGGTTAGGATTTTCATGCATTAGTATTTGACAGATCACGTGGGATTTCAGACATGGTGTCAAAGAGAAAGATGCTCAGTATGCTTTGGCATTTCATCATGAATCGTCTTACAAACGAACAACGCTTGCAAATTATTGAATTTTATTATCAAAATGCGTGCTCTGTTAAGAAAGTTCATTGCGCGCTTCCATTTTATGGTCAGTTTAATCGACCCACTGAAGCGGCTATTCGGGCTATTGTGACTAAATTTCGCACCAAATTTACATTGTTGGACATTAAACCACCAACACGCTTACGTAGAGTGCGAACTGAAGAAAATATCGCAGCTGTATCGGCCAGTGTTAATGATGACCACCAATTTTCGATTCGTCGCCGTTCGCACCAATTGGGTCTCTGTTACTCAAAAACGTGGAAATGCCAAAATTGGACTAAGCGGATGGACCACCTAAGACGCAGCCGCGGTCAACATTTAAATGAAATTATCTTCAAAAAGTAAATGTCATGGACCAATCTAACGTTTCAAATAAAGAACCGATGAGATTTTGCAAATTTTATGAGTTTTTTTTTTAAAAAAGTTATCAAGCTCTTAAAAAATCACCCTTTATATGTATGTATTTTTTTATTATTTTATATTGAAGGTTTTTGTTGATAGTTTTCCTTCAAAATTGTAGATAGTAAGATTTTCATTAACACTTGTTCTTCTTGATTCTTGACCTTGGAGTTGTTTTTGATACCAAAATAACTTTTCGTGGTCATATTGATACATCGTACCGACGAAGGCTAATTCCTTAATTAATTTTATTCGCAGAAACACCTCTGAATTTTCTGAATTTTATTTTGTTCTTTTGTTCGTTCCAAATTAGAGTATGCGTTTTTTATTTGGAGCCCTAATGCTACAACACATATTAATAGAGTTGAGAAAATCAAAAAATCGTTCATGAAGTTTGCTTTAATAACACTGAATTTTTCTGATCCATGGCCATCATATGAAAGTAGATGTTTGCTTCTTTACTTAAAATCGAGAAGAGATATTGTGTCTTTAATGTTTTTACATGATATTGTTTCCGGTTCTGTTGACTGTTCTGAACTGTTGTCGTTTATTCATGCCTAGGTGCCTTTTCATATCAATACACATTTTTAAAATTATGCCCTTATTGAACTTCTACTGAAATCAATGAGACTTTACAACTCTATTTGTGAATCGTTAGATTTAAGTTTTAAGTTTAAAATATTGTTAAATAACTTGATTTATTAAAATTATTATTATAATTGTATATTGCTAGTCTGGACGGAACCTTATTTGATTTGATTTGATTTATTTCAACTTGTAATTCAAAGCCATCGGGCCAATTTAAAACAAATTACAAAATGCATATATAATACTATTTTTAACATGGCTAAAAAAACTACTCAACAATATTGCAGTATGTTCATTAAAAAACTAAATAAAGATCTTATATAATGTATATAATAAATTAAATAAATGCATATACAGAAATTATTTTGTAGAGCTAAAAAACTACTCCATTATTGTTCATAGACTTAATAAATGAAATGAAATAATGAGAACATATTAATTGTACATTAGAAGGTAGATTGTTCCAAGGACGAATGGTAGGAATAAAAAATTGTCTTTCGGTTATTAGACTTTTAAATATTTTCTGTATAATTTTCTTACCACGAGGAGATTGAGCAAATTGAATTCTATTAAAACGATACTCTGGTTCCTTTGTGTAAACAATTTTATGAAAAAATAAAAGGCTTTTGTACTTCAAGACGTTTTCAAATTTCATATTAAATATCTGGTACGAAAAGGAAGATATTCTATCACTACGTTTTCTATTAAAAATATATCTTGCTATGTTGTTAAAAGCAACTTTGAGTTTTCCATAATCGGCTGTATCACAGTTATAGAAAATCTCACATCCATACAAAAGAACTGGGATTAAATAGCTCCTTGCCAAAAGCATGCGAATTACAAATGGCGTTGATGACTGAACGGCCCACAAATTACGCAGCATACCATGTACTTTACCAACGCTAGAAGCAATATGGTTTGACCTAGTTAATTGTTCATTAAATACAACTCCTAGATTAGAAGAAGATCGTACAAAGTCAATAACGCAATTGTTTATCTTCAACATAAACTCAGAAGCCAGTGTGTTCTCTCGTTTGGATATGTACAAGCATTTAGATTTGGATGGATTAATGCATAAACCATTGTTAGATGCCCACGTGTTCACATTACATAAGTCCTCATTTACATATACATATTTACATATATTAGAAACACAGTTTGAGAACGATAAGTGAGATACGATGCAATAATGCTACATGCAGAATTCGAGAAATTAAAGAACCTATCCAACTTCATGAGCATAATTGTATGATTTACAGTATCAAATGCCTTACTGTGGTCTAAGAGCACCAAGAATGACACCTTATTAGCGTCCATTTCTTCCCTTAGATCTTCTGTAACATCTATTAACGACGTTGTACAACTTCTCTTGGCCCCGAAGCCTGATTGTCTCTGCGACAAAAGTTCATTACTTGTTAGATAGGAATTTATCTGCTCATGCATAAGTCGTTCTAAAACTTTTGACATAAAAGGCAGGATAGCAATTGGACGAAAATCATTGTTTATTTTTGGAAGAGGCAAAACTTTCGCGCGCTTCCAAGAAGCCGGAAAGTAAGATTTTGTTAGTATTGTATTAAATATATACATATGTAAAGTAGGACAACAATTTCGGCAGTAATAATTTAATAAATTTAGGATTCTGATCATCTATTCCAACTGCATTGGATGTTATTAACAGAAAACTATTTAATACTTCAGTTTGGTGCACGCAACATTTTCAGGATGAACAGTGCAGTACTGTGAATATACGTCTGTGATATTTTCCCTTAAGTGATCGCCAACGATCAGTTTGCTAAGATAGTTTACATATACATGTGGATAATAATCATTTTTCTTTTCCTACGCCTATGCTTCGAATCTCTTTCCACTTCGATTTGCTATCGAGAGCAAATGATAGTTGATAGTAAGAAGATTTACTCAATTGAATTTGTTTGGCAACGTCATGTCTGGCATTTTTAAAGGCTGTATATAATTCTGAAGTTTTAAACTTTTTCCATCTTTTATACAAGGCTTCACGATGGAGTATTAACTGTCTGATGTGTTCATTAAACCATGGTTTTTGCTTATGTTTAATTACCTTTGTTTTTAATGGTACACATTTATTAAAAACTTCATTGACACTGTTTTCAATTAAAAAAACTTGACCGTCAACATTTCCGAATTCGTACAATGTATCCCATCGAATTATGTCTAATGACGCGTGTAACATGATATAATTAACGTTCTTGTAATCACGAAAAGTAATAATATCATCACTTGTATTGACATAAGTACAGTTGAACTTCGATTAACCGTGATGCTCGGGACCGGGCTAATCACGGATAACCGAAAATCACGGTTAAAAGAGGTAACATTTTACATGTATAAATTTTATTATTTTTATTTATTTTTGACAAAAACATGTAAATCTGCGTCTATAAATAACCTATCCTATCTCTAGGAATACATACATTTATTTAAAAAAATCTTTTATGGAAGTCTGTCTTATGCTTTTAGCTTTTGATTGTTCTTCCAACAAATGTGCTTGTATGCGATATATTTGCATTTTATCTGGTTCTGAAATACTTGGACAATTAAAGTTTTCTAAAGAACCTAACAAAATACTACTAGCCTCTATTACCTGAGCCAATGTAGGCGTTTCGTCCGCCTACCTCCATCTGATTCCTCGGAATTTGAATCAAGCTCATCTTCTTGGCTTTGGGTAACCATGTCTACGATTTCGTCTTCAGATATAATAGCAAACGGAGCGACATCAGAGTCGCACACCATCCACTTTTCGACAGCATCAATCGCACATCCAGACGGTATGGTTATATCTGTTTGTATCTCATCAAGGCTATTTGGAGCATCTTCATTATGAGATAGTAAGTTATTCCAAATTCTTTAAAAAACTTGTGGCGTTACAGAGTCCCTCGAATCTGCGGCTGCCCACAAAGCTGTCTTAATATTCAAAGATTTAACGAACTCACGTCTGTCATTAGCACCAACAAGTTTTTGAACGATCAGTTTACGGTAGTGACATTTGAAGCTCCGAATTACTCCTTGATCCATAAGCTGAATCAAGGACGTGCAATTTGGTGGGAGATATTTTACTGAAACGTTTTCAGATATCATAGCATTTACATCTGGGTGTGCTGGACAGCTGTCTAATAGTAAAAGTATTTTACAGTTATTTTTGAGACCGATGCGCCGTTGATGTTCCTTTGCTTCTGGTACAAAATTTTGATTAAACCACTCCAGAAAAAGCTGTTGTGTTACCCAAGCTTTCTCATTAGATTTATAAATCACGGGAAGGTTTTCAACGTTTTTTAAAGCTCTTGGATGGACACTTTTTCCTATTATCATCAATTTACACTTGGTGTGAGTGAGTTCCTGCAGCATTTGAACAAACTAGCACTGTGATTCTCTCCTTGGATCCCTTGTACCATTCAATAGAGTATTCATTACCACTAGCCAAAGAACTCGGAGGCAAACACCTCCAAAATAGACTGGTTTCGTCTGCATTGTAGATCTGTTCAGTTGTAAGTTGTTCGTTTTTAATGATTTCATCCAAGTCGTCCACAAACATCGTAGCAGACTCATAATCAGCACACTCCTTTTCTCCCGTAGATTTCAGTCGACGGATTCCATGACGTTTTTTGAATTTATCCAACCAACCAAATGAATAAGTGCACTCTGAATTCATGTTTAACTTCAAATGGAACATTTTTGCCTTTTCGACAATAATTTCGCCTGAAGTTCAGAAGCAAATTTCAGTTTAACTTACCTGAAATTCGAGTTCCCTTAAATCTTTCTTGCCGAAACCATTCATATGTTGCGAAATCGAAATTTAGTGTATATCTGTGTTTAAGGCCAAGCATTGAATCAGTATCGGAGCAAAATTTTAAAATCCGATATTTGTTTTTTTATTAAATCGGATACAGTTTGAATGCCAACTCCATATTTTTCAGACAACATTTTAAAAAGGTACTTTACGTTTTGAGTATTTATTAATCAGCTCCATTTTTTCTTTAATTGAAAGAACTTTTCTTGCTCTTTTCGCGGATTTAGTTTTTGACGGTGGCATGATGTAAGGAAAACACGTCTTGACAGATCAAATTTCACACTGATGAATGAATATGAAATTTGATATGAAAATTACACTTTCATGAAAAAGGGGAATCACCGAATTTTAATATGAGAGATGTGTGTGTATTATACGAAAAAACAAACAAGCAGTCACATGGACATGTGCATCACGGTCAATAGAGGTAAAAAATCAACCACTCAGCTTCACGGTTAATAGATAATCACGGTTAATAGAGTCACGGTTAATCGAAGTTCAACTGTATCGTAAATTAGAAATATTAAGTCGTGTTTTGAAAATACTGACGCTGACAACTGATCATACAGAAGAACTTTTGGCAGTCGATTGACGAAAAAAATATCTAGTAAACTATTAACTGTATGGGAGAAGTGAGTTGTGTTGGTATGATGTAGATCAAGAGTTAACATAGAATCACTTAGACTCGAGTCGAGCAATAGGTTGCATTTGAAATCACCGGCTATTATAATATCATGATATGACATATATATTGGGTGTCCCAAGAAGAACGCAATTTTTAATATAATAAATTTACTATATAATAAAGTTTCACGATTTTTTCTTAAATATCTGTGTTTTATTTAAAATTAAAAAATTGCGCTCTTCTTGGGACAACCTTTATATCTGCAATGGCAGTCATTAAAGTACTATAATCAATATCTCGGTTTGGTCTATACACAGTACCCACAAGTATCCTATTTTTGTTTACTTCAAGGAATAAATACTCAATCTTGCTAACTTGCAAGTTTTATACAACATGTTAGCCCTTTTCTCAAATACATGAGAACATTCCAATTGAAATTGAGAATTTCCATTTATAATTGAGAAAATTGAAATAAAGACTTATCATTTCAAATTATTATTTTGAGTTCATTTCAATGATTAAACAAAATTCAGTATTCAAACATGAAATTGCCGTAATATTGCTATTGTTGCATATTAAATTGCTGCTATCGTACCGCTTGACATGGAATGGCTCATATTTGTCTTCGTTTTCACCCTCTCCAGCTAGAAATTACCAACAATTATAGTTGTTGGTTGTAGTTGGCTATAATTGTAGGTTAACCAGAAATTGTATATTTATGGGAGTAATTTATTTTTGAAATATTGTTATAATTGAAATGTTTTAGCAATGCCCTATGGCACATAGCCAATAGCAAAAGGTCATTTTACAAAGGTTTTTTTCTTTGATATCATTTCAGACAAGAATGAGCTGCCGAAGCACTTATAATGTTGTATAACACTTAGTAAAATGTATTCCATGATTTCTCCTTGATTTTCTCTGTGAGAATTTGAAAATGTATGATAGGAATTTGGATCATACATCGGAATTACCCGACAGATTTTAAATATTCCAAAGAGCATTTTTAAAACATTCGTTTTTTACCCTCAACATTAGGGTGGTGTGTATATTAATTTTGTCATTCCGTTTGAAACACCTTGAAAGTCATGATCAAATTCTAATACGACTCCGCGCCATGTCCGTCTGTCTGTCTGTTGAAAGCACGCTAGCTTCCAAACGAAATAAGCAGGGTGGTATGAAATGGTTGTAGAGGGCAAGAAGTTTCCCTCACAATGATATATTCCCTTGAACATCACTCTCTCATTGTACGATCGAGCAATAATACTTCACGTCAATTCAAAAAATAAATATTCTTATATTTATATTTTCAAAAAGCTTAAATACCATAAATATTGATAGATAGTGGGTGCTACAGTTGGTTGTATTTTCATTCTATTTTAATTCCAAAAGTAAAAATTTTGAAAATCTATTATCTCACGTACATAGTGCAAAATATCCTTCATGATTTAACCAATTTTTGCCGTAAAAGTACGAATTTGGAAAAATCTTTTTATTTTGCATGTCTATGCCATCAGAGGAATGTATACACCGAATTACATGATTCTAACTGTAGCCGTTTAGTTGGTACAATTTTTATCCCCTTTTTCCCATTTTACACACTTAAGAGTACGACTTTCTAAAATCTCTTTATTTTACGTGTCTACGCATGTAGAAGGATTTACACACCGAATTTCATCATTCTAGCTGTAGTCGCTTAGTTGGTACAATTTTTATCCCTCTGTAGCCATTGTATCCCTTGAAAATAAGAATTTGGAAAAAACCTTTTATTTTTCGTGTTTACGCAGTCAGAGAAATGTATACTCCGAATTTCATGACTCTAGCTGCGGTCATTTAGTTGGTACTATTTTTAACCCCTTTTTCCATTTTACCCATTAAAAGTACGAATTTCGAAAAATCCGTTTATTTTACGTGTCTACGCAATCAGAAGAATGTATACACCGAATTACATTATTCTAGGTGCAGCCGTTTGGTTGGTACCATTTTTATCCCTCTATTTCCATTTTACTCCTAAAAGTACGAATTTGGAAAAAATACTTTTATATTATGTATCTACTCAATTAGAGGAATGTACACAGCGAATTTCGTGTTTCTAGCTGTTGTCGTTTAATATGTACCATTTTTATCCCTTTTTGTCCCATTTCACACCCTACGAATAAAAATCACTTTATGGTGCACGTTTTTGTTATAGGGGGAATGCGCATACCCAATATCAAGTAAGTACAAGCAGACATATTGAAAAAATAGGATTAAATAATCTAAAATGGTGTTTTTAGTCCTTGTGAGGGAAAAATTTTTCCCTTTGGGCGGATTTTGACCAGTTTCAATGCCAACTGATCTACGACTATAAGACGCATTTATGGAAAATTTGGACGTCCTAGCTCCTTTCGTTTAGATGCAAGCGTGCTTTCAACAGACGGACGGACGGACATGGCTAGATCGCTTTAGAATTTTATCACGATCAAGAATATATATACTTTATAGGGTCTCTGGTCGATATTTCAAGGTCCTGAAGGTGGAGGGTATAAAAATTGTACCGATCAAAGGCAAAAGCAAAAAACATGCAATTCGGTGTACATATGGACATTTAAGGGGTAAATTGGGAAAAAGAGGGAGTTCGTACCTTTAGGGGGAACGGGCAAAAAGGGATTAAAATGGTACCAACCAAACGACTGTAGCTAATATAATGAAATTCTGCGAGGACGCAAAAAATAATCGGATTTTTCGAAATTTGTACTTTTAAGGGAGAACGGACGAAAAGGGATTAAAATGGTACCATCCAAACGGCTGCCGCTAGGATAATGTTATTCGGTGTATATGTCGCTCTGACTACGGGGACGCTAAAAATAATCGGATTTTTCGAAATTTGTACTTTTAGAGGGACTTCGTACTTTTAAGGGGAAACCGGCGAAAGGGGATAAAATTATAACAACCAAACGGCTGCAGCCAGGATAATGTTATTCGGTGCATATGTCGCTCTGACTACGGGGACGCTAAAATTAATCGTATTTTTCGAAATGTCCACTTTTAGAGCGACTTCGTACTTTTAGAGAGAGCGGGTAAAAGGGATTAAAATGGTACCGTCCAAACGGCTGCAGCTAGGATAATGTTATTCGGTGTATATGTCGCTCTGAATACGGGGAAACTAAAAATAATCGGATTTTTCGAAATTCGTACTTTTAGAGGAACTTCGTACTTTTAAGGCGGAACGGGCGAAATGGGATTAAAATGGTACCATCCAAACGGCTGCAGCCAGGATAATGATATTCGGTGCATTTGTCGCTCTGACTACGAGGACGCTAAAAATAATCGGATTTTTCGAAATGTCCACTTTCAGAGGGACTTCGTACTTTTAGAGAGAACGGGCGAAAGGGATTAAAATGGTACCATTCAAACGGCTGCAGCTAAGATAATGCAATTCGGTGTATATGACGCTCTGACTGTGTAGATCCAAAAAATAATCGGATTTTTGTAATTCCTACTTTTAGGATCAAATGAGCCGTGAAGGAAGAAAATTTCGCCCAATTGTTTGGACAAATTTTATGTGATCGCTGCCTACCGATAACACTGCGGCATATATAATCCGTGCATATGTATAATATTCGGCCCGCTGGAACTTAATACCTTGTTAATTATAAGTTCAGTATTTAAGGATTTATTAATACAAAAAAAGAAAACAATAATACAAAGTATCAAAATTAATTATAGTTAATACAAAAAATGTAATACCAAAAATGCCAGCGTTAACTTAATCAAATTTAATCGACTTCCTCAACAGTGGGACCTCCACGGCCACTTCCTTGGCCGGGTTTCTGGCCAGCATCAGCACCGCCACCGCCGCCGGCACCATGCATTTTGGACATTACGGGGCCGCAAACACGTTGGCAATCCTTCAAATGATCCTCAAATTCTTCTTTGTCAGCCAAAGAGTTATTATCCAACCAGGACATTTCCGAGGAGCATTTATCGCGAACAGTGGACTTGTCCGACTCACTTAACTTATCCGATGAGGCATCTTCGACAGCCTAAGGTAAAGTAAAAAATAAGTAGTCTTTATTCCCTCACATTTATAACCAAAAAACACACTCACCTGTTTACAGCTGAAGATATATGATTCCAGATTATTGCGGGCCTGTACCCTCTGCCTCTGCTTCTCATCGTCATCCTTGTACTTCTCCGCCTCCGACAACATTCTATCGATGTCGGCCTTGGACAAGCGGCCCTTGTCATTGGTGATCGTGATCTTTTCCGATTTGCCAGTACTATTGTCCTTGGCCGAGACATTCAGGATACCATCGGCATTCAAATCGAATGTTACCTCAATCTTGGGTACACCTCTGGGGGCTGGTGGGATGCCAGTCAAATTGAACGTACCCAGGAGATTGTTGTCCTTGGTCATGGCTCTTTCACCCTCATACACCTGAATGGTGACGGCATTTTGGTTGTCACTGTAGGTGGTGAAGGTCTGCTGCTGTTTGCAGGGAATGCGAGCATTGCGCTCAATCAATTTGGTCATAACTCCGCCGGCCGTCTCGATACCCAACGACAGGGGTGTGACATCCACCAACAACACATCTTGGATTTGAGAGCTGCCCACGCCTGTGAGAATGGCTGCCTGAACCGCGGCACCATAGGCCACAGCCTCATCGGGATTGATGGACAAATTCAGTTGTTTGCCGCAGAAGAAATCTTGCAGCATCTTTTGAATCTTTGGAATGCGTGTAGAACCACCCACCAAGACAACATCATGAATGGAAGCCTTGTCCATTTTGGCATCGTTCAAAGCCTTCTCCACCGGTATCAAAGTGGAACGGAACAAATCCATATTGAGCTCTTCAAAACGAGCCCGGGTTATTTTCGAATAGAAATCGATTCCCTCGTGCAAAGCATCAATTTCCAGAGAGGCCTCCGAACTGGAAGACAAAGTACGTTTAGCTCTTTCACAGGCCGTGCGCAAACGCCGCAAAGCTCTGACATTGCCGGACAAATCACGCTTGTGCTTCCTCTTGAAGTCGTCGACAAAGAAATTGACCAAACGATTGTCGAAATCTTCACCGCCCAAATGGGTGTCACCCGCCGTGGACTTGACCTCGAACAGGGAACCCTCATCGATGGCCAAGATGGAAACATCGAAGGTACCACCGCCCAAATCGAAAATCAACACATTCTTCTCTCCCTTCAAATTCTTGTCCAAGCCATAGGCCAAGGCGGCGGCAGTCGGCTCATTGATGATGCGCAAAACATTTAGGCCAGCAATTGACCCGGCATCCTTGGTAGCCTGACGCTGGGAGTCATTGAAATAGGCCGGCACGGTGATGACGGCATCCGACACTTGGCCGCCCAAATATACTTCGGCGATTTCCTTCATTTTGGTGAGAACCATGGAGCTGATTTCCTCGGGAGCGAAACGTTTGCGTTCTCCTTTGAATTCCACTTCGATCTTGGGTTTGCCACAGTCATTGATCACTTGGAAGGGCCAATGTTTCATGTCCTCTTGGGTCTTGGGATCATCGAATTTGCGTCCAATCAAACGTTTGGCATCGAAGACGGTGTTCTTGGCGTTCATGGCCACCTGGAAAGATGAAAAGAGGAACAGGGGTTAAAGATTATTGGAAATAGAAGAAATGTTGAAATGATAGTAAACCTAATATATGATATGAACATATATTACAGAACGCTGTGGAGATTTAAAGATCGAATCTCTCACTGTCTCAATGTTTGTGGGTGAACTGAGGGGACGATGATTTCTAACTCTGAATGTAGCCAACTAAGAAACAATCGATTTCCGGTTTGGAGTAGCGCCCAACGGGGCTACATTGAAGCGAATTCGAAATGCGCGCTTGCTTGCGGAACCTCAGTTTGAGAAGTTCGCCTCCACGACGTACTCCTCCTCAATGATGTCGTCACCTGGGAGGAAGAGGAACAAAACTTTTTAACCCTACCTGCCGAGTGAGAACGCGCCCACCCCTCAGTGGCCGTTGCTAGGAGTTTAAAATAAGGAAGTTAACCTACCCCACCCTGTGTCAGTTTCAAATCGCCCCTTTTACGACCACTCCTTTGACTAGAAGATCAAACGATATCTGTCAGTATCTTCGCACACCCAAGCTAGAAGTCCTGGTACAAGTCGAGATCTCAATCTTAACACAGATGGGCTACAGTGCAAGAAACTGGACTGGCTCACAGACTACCAAATAATTCCACTATGGAGTTATGACCATTAGATATGTTGCGGAATGGTTCCACCGAAATGTTGTGGCGAACACTGGCGTCAACATCTACTCCTACAGTCAGGGCGTCATCAGATTCATGGACTTTTAATCTGCTGCCAGCAGAAGGAGATGTCCAAACAGTTCGATATACACCTTATTTGGGCGCCCGGGATAGGAAAGTCCCTACATGTTGCACCAGAACACGCCTGCCTACAGGTCAGACAGAATTCACGAACAATAGGTAGGCGGACCTGGGTACATATTGAATAGCGGACATTGATCTCGACATCTACTCGTATAGTCAGATCGCCATTAGATCCACGGACATTAATCGTATGACAACATGAGGAGATGTCCAAGCAGTTAGATATTCATCTTATTTGGATGTAAGCGCATGAAAGATCCTACGTGTTCCACCAGAACACACCTACCTTCAGCTCAGACAGAAGGCACTTGCAGGTGGGCGGACCTTTCACGTCAACACATTACACTCAATTACCAACGTTGATATCAGTATTGACGGGACACTGTGTAAAAGTGTGACCAGAGGTTGGTCATCGAGTCAAACTACTTTTGTACGAAAATATGAGCTGTGGGGTACAAGGAGGAGATTGAGATCGTTGAACACGATCTTTGCCTAGCTATGACTAGAAGTTGTTTAGTGACACTGGTTTCGATGAGGGATGTAAAAGTCTGTGGTGCCACAACTTTCTGACTGCCACCACAATCTTGTCAACCTAGGGGTGCTTCCAGACAAAAGATGATGTGATGCCCGAAGAACTTCGAAATGCGAGCTCTATCACATCTTTTCAAACAAATGACTTTTTGAGGACTAACAAGTAAAAAGGCTTTAAGTTTGTCGGGCCGAATCTTATATACCCTCCATTAATTGCATTTCACAGTCTTACTAGCAGATTGTAGGCTGCCGAGTTCACGTATAAGAGCAGTAAAATATTAGGAAAATGACAACACATGCAACATAACAGACCAACAATACATACAAACAACAACAATACACACGAGGTACATTGAAGACGGGACATACCGTACAACAACAACCTTTGCATTGTTGCGAGCCATGCGAGCACATGCATAACATTGAATTGGCAAAGTGAGATTTTTAGTGTGTCGACTTAGTTCGGTGGAATATTTTGTTTATCAGCGCTTCTCATTTGTCGTGTGTGACCGCTGGTACTAATATGAACCCTGATTTAAGTCAAAGACATACATTCGTTGCGAAAGTTCTGACGAGATGGGGTAGCGCCCATCGAAACTGTGCAGTCAACTTTTAGCTACAACAATAAAGGTCTCACTTTGCCTTTTTGCTAATTTTGGGTTCTGCTAAAGACTTCAGCAGCTGTTGGTCTTAAACCAAA
Source organism: Polietes domitor (assembly GCA_947397865.1). NCBI lineage: Eukaryota > Metazoa > Arthropoda > Insecta > Diptera > Muscidae > Polietes > Polietes domitor. The sequence continues at coordinate 244,809,048 of OX377618.1, read as the reverse complement.
ATAAATGACAACACATTTTAGGAAAATTTTATTTTTTGCGATATTTCTTAAAAAAATTGATGTTATAATTTTAAAATAAAATGAATTAATTAGCTTTAAAAACAACACTCACTTATAGGGCGACTTGACTATCAAAATAATTCTTCAGAAAATCAGCAATCTCCAAAGAAATGTACATAAATACCGAACATATTAAATATTTTTAAATAAATATTTTCTTTTTGAACCAGTTCCGTCCATTTTCAATTACAACCAATGTTTTAAGTAAGAAAAATATTAAGATTTTTTTGTATGGAAAAAATTTCATTTAGGAAATTTTAGCTAAAAAATTAGTTTCTTCTTAAAATTAAGTAAATGTGTTTATTGAAATTTTTGCCGAGTTCTTCATTTAAGTATTAATGAACTTATAAAAAATAACTTATATTTGTTTAGAAAATTATTGAATATTAATATATGAAGTAATTCTCATCCGTTTGCCGAGACTTATTTCTTATATACTTCGAGTATTAATCTAAATAACCACTGCGAAGGCGCCTATCTTGTCTTCGCAGCAATCATGGAATAATAGCTCAACTATTTATGGCAAAGGCATAATGAATTTGTTTCATGTTGCCAATGTTTGTATCAGTTTTGCATACTCTGAAGCAAAACCAGCAAAACTTTACTTATGGGTCGATTATGGATGGCAACCAAACTCCAGTTGAGTTGTCAACTGGCAACGCAACTGAAATAGAAATAAGTATTATGTATGGCAACTTTTGTCAGTTGCCGTCGATAATAGTGTTTTGACACTTTGGCAACTAAATATTTTGTAAACAAAACAAACAATTCAACTCAAAATAGTAAATTTCAACAATAAAAATTTAATTTTTAATGATTAGCTCAGTGGAACTTTTTTTTGATGAAGAAGAAGATGTCCAGGACGTGGCATCTATTAGGAGGAATTTAAGAGATAGCTCTAATACTTTAGAATTGCCATCTGTACTGTGAGTAGATGTTTCTATCTTGAAAATTTTTCAATAAACAATTGTTCGTCTTAGCTTTAAGGCGTATTTCCGACTTCCAAAAGATGCCGTTGTCTATTTAGTGGAAGAATTAAAAAAATGCTTTAAAAAAAGATACCGGTCAACAGCAATACCTCCACTCTTAAAAGTGTGTGCTGCTTTGAGGTTTTTTGCGGAGGGAAGTTTTCAGAAGTCCCATGGCAATGACTTCAACCTCAGCATGGCTCAACCCACATTGCCCGTGGTTTTGAGCGAAGAGAGTAAAATTTGGATTGTTTCCAAATTAACAGAGGAAGAAAAAGCTTCCAATATCTCTAGAACGCCAAACAGATTACCCACTGGAGTTGCAGCCAAATCAACTTGCAACAGGTCCGCTGCCGCCTGCTCCAATGGCGATAAAGGCACTTCTTGCGATGGCCCACCACCTGTGGTGTTAACGTTTCTTTTATTTTCTGCCAGTTTCTTTTTTAATTTTGCCTTAAAATGAATCCACACTCTCTGCCATTCTTCTGGAGTACGTGTAGGTGGGCCATAGCTATTTAAATTATCGGCAATTCCCTTCCACACTTCATCCGTAGTGGCTTTGGTTTCACCAAAAACCCGTACACCGCGAGCTAGGTTAGGGTTAAGTTCCATTTTGTTTACCAGGATTTCAAATTGATGCTTTGTGGTAATTTTAACCATCATGAAGCCTACAAACACCAGAAAAAAATATGTAATATTGAATATATGAATAATTAAAAATAAATGTAATTTACCTCTTATTTTCACTTTTTATTTCTTAAAAAAATTACTCACCAATTAGAAAAATTACAAGGCAACCAGAAATAAATGGTTGCCGAAAAATCCCCTTTTTAGCAACTGAAATTGACAACTGTCGGTCGTAGTTGCCATCCGTAATGCAAATTTGGCAACTAGCAACGCCACTAAACTCTGGTTGCCATCCATAATCGACACATTAGATTTAGTTAAAATTTACTTGGTTTTAGGAAAACGTTACTTGAATGTAATAAAATTTTAGGAAAAAATTACTTAGATTTAGGAAAATTTCAGCAAAATTTTACTTAGATTTAGTACAAATGTACTTGGTTTGAGGAAAAACTTACTGGAATTTTCCTTAATTTAACCCATTTTCGGCCGCTGCACACTGGTCCCAAATACATTTTTTATGGCATAAATTCGAAAAATAAACATACAGTCTTGTAATTTTGCACACTTGCTAGACATAACATACTTAAAAAATAAAAAATGAAATTGGAGCGATCGGACCACGCCCACTATCACCTCCCATATAAACTCAATATATAACCAACATAATTATCACCCTGTATTAGTACAATGTGACCAAACACAAAATTTTATGATTGCTTAAAATAATGAAACATTATTATAATGAACATTATTACAAATGCAAAATATAGCATACAAATATTCTACTTGACACTGCAATTTAAATAATTATTTCAGGAAATAATATAAAATGTCTACATATGTACAGGAAAGTTAATGACTTTATATATAATTTTAAAGGTACATACAATACCTTTAAAATGAGATGTTTATGTGTCTTATACACAAATCTGATTCAGAGATATGATCAAATATGTGTACTATGGCGAATCGAAATTGTGCTGAAATAAAGTGGCAATTGTAGGAGTTTGCCGAAAAATGCCGACGAGATATTAATTCTACCACAAACTACACACTCAGACGAACACTTTCACATTTACACTTTGAGTCAAGTTGAGTCCTGCATATAACATTTGGTCCACCACATTTATAGGTTATGCTCACTACGAATCAAAAAATTACAACACGAAAACTGACAAGACAACAGTAATCACAAAATGTTAAATATAATTTTTCAACTACTTACGTCGGCCTTCAATTTCAATATTATGGTCACTTCATTATTTTCTGTTTGCGCCTTAATTTTAAGTATTTTGTATAACTGCTTTAGACCCGAATTAATCCCACTCGTTGCAACGGCAAACTTTAAATGCCTCTCAGGCTTGCAGTGTTGCCACCTAGTTTTCTCCAATACATTTTCTTGATAGCTTGGAGTGTTACCATTAAGATAACATATTTATATTTAACAATTTCTAATTTATTTTTTTTGAATTTCTGCCAAAAAATATGGATTTGGGACCATAGTGCGCTGTTCGATTAGTTGAACATTAACTTTTGTCTAGTTTCAACGCGATGATTTTCTATGAAGATATGTTCATAATCTATAATATACATAATATATTATATGTAAATAATCTATAATATAGCAAATTTTGTTGGCTTTTAAGAAATAATTATTGCAGTGTTCCTCCATCGTCTACTTAGACTTTAGAGGGGGGGGGGGGGGGGGGGGGGTGGTTCCAAAAATACCTTCGAGTTTTCTGCGTCATATTTACCCTAGAAAAGTATATTTTAACCTTTGTTTCGACAATTTTTGTAACCCAGCCGAAAATGGGTTAAGTAAATACTTACTTGGTTTGAGGAAAATTGAACTAGAATCAAGTCCAAAACATGTACTTCTTTCAAGGAAAAGTTTGAACTTGATATGAGGAAATATTGCTTTAGTGCTATACGATGTTCAATTTTCATAAATTTTTGTTCATTTTAACTCGTTATAGGGTTCACTTTTTTCTGAGTGTATCACAATGGAAGGATTTTGTTGCGGTCACCATATGAATTAGGTTCACTATATAAATAGCTATATACACTAGGGCGTACCTCAAAAAAAAAGTTCGCCGTACACCTTCGAATATGAAGTATTATTGAAAGGTAGTTTCAAAAAAAAAATTTTTATTTTTAAATGCCGAACGTAGGGGTCGCGCTTTTACATTTTTCTATATAACTTGTATTTATAAACGGATTTTAAAGTGTGATACATCGATGTTTTTGTCTCGACGAGGCCGATTTTTTTGTCTTTGAAGTCATTGAGCTCAAGCACCCCCTTCTGGTACTTACCCATCATTTCTCAGTTGCTACTACCCTAATGTACCACTCTAATAATCGAAAATTAAAGCTCGCATAAAATCATGAATCATGTTTGAGCTCAATGACTTCAAAGACAAAAAAATCGGACAAAAACATCGATGTATCACACTTTAAAATCCGTTTATAAATGCAGAAGTTATATAGAAAAATGTAAAAGCGCGACCCCTACGTTCGGCATAAAAAAATAAAAAAAATTTTTTTGAAACTACCTTTCAATAATACTTCATATTCGAAGGTGTACGGCGAACTTTTTTTTTTTTACTTGTAACCTGGTACGCTCTAATATACACTTGTAACTACGTCGATTTTCGTTCATCTATCATCCTAATCTCAACAATCTTATAATTCGCTGAAGGTCGCTGCAAGAGGAGACACCTGCCTATATCATCCCAAACAAGTACATTTTGATTTCGAATTGTGCAATGCGCTGCGTTGCGCTCACGCGATCATTTCACCCATATTTATAAATATATTTTTGTGTGGAAAATTAATTCCAAATTCAAAATGATGATGACCAAATTGAAAAAGTATTTATAAACAATAAATATAGAAAAGAATAAACAATACAGAATGAAAAACATGAGAGGCGAGACGAGAATATTCCACCGGCATCATCGCCACCACCACCTCCAACGCCATGCACCAACATATGTTTTTCAGCACATCTCACATAAAATATAAATATGTATACATATGTATGTATGAGACGTTCGCAAAGAATACTTTCGACGCCACCGGTCATCCGGCCAAACACCCACCCACCGCTCATTAACACACTCTCTAATTGGAAGCCATTGCCTAGTATTATCGTTAAAAAATAAAATAATTATAAGAAAATGTTCACACATTTATATGTGGAAAATCCATAACACAATACAATCTCTCGATATGTCGATATGTTTTTTAGGCGAAAACTTCATAAATTATTGGCTGAGACATGGCCAGATGACATCTTTACAAATTTTAAAACAACACACACGGACACTCGCACAGTGGGCACCAAACGTGTTAATAATCGCATGTGTACTACATTTGTGAAGATCGGGTGAAAATCAAATCAGAAAAATAAAATTTTGGATGAAAACTTAGGTATACATTAACTGTCATATCCAAAAACATTTATCAAAGATTTGTAGTGAGCTTTTACACTGAAAATTCGTCTCATAAACTTGTGATAAATGTTTTTGGATATGGCTGTCAGCCAACAAAGCACCCGGTACTTGTCATATAATAGCCATGTGAAATCTAGCTGAAAAAATAACATAAAATTCTTGTTGTCACTAAGATCACGCAAAGAAAAAATGTGAGAAGTCATATAAAAAATCATCCACGTTACCTAAGTTTATTGTGTGATATATGTCGTTAAAAGTTTTGTTGATAAATCACTTGTGTAAAATAGTATAAAATAAAACTATAAAAACTTTGTAAAATTGCCCATTTGTGTTATCGGTAATTACACAAAGTTCTTTGTACTCTCAAATAATTTAAATTTTCGCAAGATTTCTAAAAGCTGAAATAAATTTACTTGTAACATGTAATTGTACTCTAAAAAGTGCCATAAAAACTTTGTAACGTTTGCAAAATTATGAATTGGGACAAACAAAATTAGAGATTGTTCCTCAACCACCTTTTCTGTGTGAAACTTTAAATATTTTTTACTTTGGTAATTGACTTGTCAAATGGTATGACTACTTATACAGAAAATGACCCTTTTGTGTTACACTATGCAACAGAAAAAAAAATTGTGTCCAAGGCGAAAAAAATATGTTGCATGCTGATTCATAAAATCAAAGCAATTTTTTATGGATTTTTTTATATTTTTTTTTACTAAAATTAAAATTTTCATCGTACACTCAGATAAAAGTGAACCCAATAATGAGTTAAAATAAACTAAAATTTAGGAGAATTAAACTTCGTATAGTGCTAAAGCAATAATTTCTCATATCACGTTCAAACTTTTCTTTGAAAGTAGTACATGCTTTGAACTTGATTCTATTTCAATTTTCCTCAAACCAAGTAAATATTTTCTCGAATTGAGTAAAATTGCAGTTTTTCCTCAATCCAAGTACACTTTTAGTGAATCTAAGTGACATATTGCTGAAATTTTCCTAAAACTAAGAAAAATTTTTGCTCAAATCGAGTAAATATTTACTTAAACTGAAGACAATTTTGCTGATTTTGTCTCAAAACAAGTAAATTTTTAACATAAACTGGGGAAAATTTTACTTGATACAATGAAAAAAAGTGAACTTAAAATAAGTTCAATATAACTAAAAATAATTCAAACAAATGATTTTTCTCCAGAGTATGCAAAACAGATACAAAAAAACAAGTAACTAAGCTTCAGTCGGTTAGACCGACTTATATATACCCTCACTCTCAGAGACGTAGGGCGGGATAATTTGTGTGGAAGATACTAGAAAGTACGTGGAACATGGTCCCAGCTTTGACATTTGTAAAACAATTCTAAAACATGATCGAATTTCCATGCACCAATGTATAAGTTATGAAGGATAAATATTACATAGGATAGTGATAAGTGTGTGGGAGGTTTAGGTTTAAAGCGATTACAAAAACATTTTCAAATATCAAATTGCAAATGATTTTGACTACCCGGTTTTATGGTAACCAAAGTTTATGCAACTTTGTGTGGGAGGTTCCAGAAGGGGTGTGTCAATATCGTCCATATTCCATGCAAATGTAACCGCTATAAAAGCATTGTTAAATATCAAATTTCACAGTATTCCGACCATCAGTATAGAATTTAATTATCGGACGGACGGACAGGGCTCAAACATCTTAAAAAGTCGTGAAAAGGATTTGGTCCAAACATACTTAGGGTCGTAAGTCACTCCTTCAATGCGTTAAATTTTTTTTCTGTCCCAAATGATATATACCCTCCTACTCTGTAGAGTGAGGTTATAATGACAACATGAAATATTTCTCAAGTGATACCTCTGTTGCTGCGAGGGCAAGATAGGCACCTTCGCAGTGGTTGTTGAGAATAATACTTTAAGAAACAAGTCTCTGCAAACGAACGAGAATTGCTTCTTAGATTAATATTCAAGAATTTTCTAAATAATTTGAAGTGCTTTTTTATAGGTTCATTAAAATGGAATTTTTCCATAAAAAAATTCTTAATATTTTTCTTTCTTCAAACCTTGGAAATATATGAATTTACAATTATAAGAATTTTTTATTAAATCCAAAGAAATGTTTTCAAGTAAATTTACTGTTCTATTTCTAGTAAATGAATTGTTTAATATGGCATTGTTTAGTTAATTTGTATACTTTTAAGGACATTTTTACTAAACTGAAGTAAAATTGTTGAAATTTTACTCAGATTTAGGAATTCTATTATTTTTCTGGGTATTTTGTTATGTCCCAGATGTTGAAAATGCCATTTTCGAATTTCGAAAAAACAAAAGTTGTGCTGAATTGTGCTAGGTTTGTGCCCAATTGTGCCGTAAAAAGTTTTTCGAAAAATTGAAAATTGACCGAGATATTGCGAAAAACTTTTTTTCCAAAAAAAAAAATCGCTGGGATAGCCATTTTTTTTCAAAAACAAAAGTTGTGCTGGATTGTGCTAGCGGAGTACATAATTGTGCCGTTTTTAAAAAAAGTTCTATCTCAAACCGTTTTCGAGAAAATCGCTAATTAAAATTTTGGCGATTTTTCAAAAAAATTCTCTAATTTTGTTAAAATCGCGATTTTTGCAAAGTTATATAGAAAATGGCTAAAAAAGTTAAAATGCCGATTATTTTTATGAACCATTGAAATGAGCACTTTTTGATGTGTCAAGGAAAAATTGTGCTAGGCGAGCACAATTCAGTAAATTTTTTTGGATTTGCAAAAATCGCGATTTTATCAAAATTAGAGAATTTTTTTGAAAAATCGCCATAATTTTAATTATCGATTTTCTCGAAAACGGTTTGAGATAGAACTTAGCTTGATAACTCTCCTCTAGAAGAACCTAGCACTACTTTTGCTGCCCAAAAACCCTACAATGAAAATTTCAGCGATTTTTGTTGCAAATAGATTTTTCGCTGTATCTCTGCCAATTTTCATTTTTTTCGAAAAACTTTATGCGGCACAATTGGGCACAAACCTAGCTCAACTTTTGTTTTTTCGAAATTCGAAAATTGCATTTTCAACATCTGGGACATTATTTTGTTACCTTTAATATACTGTATTCTCATTTTGGATATATTGGTCCGATCGTACCCGCTTACATTTAAATTTAAGGTAATATGATTTGTTTTTTCGAAATTCGAAAATGGCATTTTCAACATCTGGGACATTATTTTGTTACCTTTAATATACTGTATTCTCATTTTGGATATATTGGTCCGATCGTACCCGCTTACATTTAAATTTAAGGTAATATGATTTCTACAAATGTTGCGAATTACACTTTTACAGTGGTTTAGGAATGGCCTCGAAAATTTGAAAAAAAAACTACTTTTCTTGACACGAAAAAAGTTCTGAAAAAAAGTATTTTGTCTTATTTTTTAATAGATAACATTATGTAAAAAAATCTTCGGATAAATGTAGATGTTGTGATACTCTTTGTAGACGCAAAATATTACACAGTGCAACAAGAAAAAATATAACCATATACGGACACCACTACGTGATAAAAGACAAAAAAAGAGTTTTGCCCAAAGTCACGCACTTTTTATGGGTCCCCAAAGATTTGGGGCATCGGTGATATTTTTGCAAAAAAGTGATAATTTTCTCCGGCTCATATCCTGCAAACCGTTTGGAATTTTGATTTACACTCTGTGGCAAAGTTGTCGATCTTGTCATAAAGAACAAAATTATGAACATATAAAAAACTTCATCTTCAAAAACTTTAATAAATTCGCGTTTTTTACCATTTTTCCCTGTTCAGGTCCATAGGTAGCAAACGTTCAAAATTCAAGGAAACAATCAACTACAAAAATGTGCCTAAGATCTCAATAAACAATTTTCTAGAACATATGAACTTCCTAGGAATGATTCTTAACACCGTTTAGGTAGCCGCAAAAGTGAAAAATTTCCCGATCTTTTTTAATTTCATTTCATACTCTGCTACCTATTATCGCGTCTTTTTATTTTTTATCATTTTTGTAATATTAAATGACAAAGTTCAACCTTTCCAATAAAACCAGAAATTTGAAAAATAATCAGTACTTTTTTATAGCCGATTCTGATATAAAGTTTTATACGGCCCACCCTATACCACAAAAAAATGTTATGCACAGCCATTCGACAAAATGTTCGCCAATCTTGTTACCCTATAATTTTCATTATTACCATTTTTTTGTTTGTTACCACTGTGCATCATTATCATTACTGTGCACTGTACCGGGTTTTTGGGTTTACGGCCATTTTTAGCTAACGAAAGATATGTATTTTACGGATAGTGTTATAATTTTGTATAAACATAGTGATGTGTTGTAAGTAAGACCGACCGACCGACCATACTTTTCGTATGTTCGATTCGATTGTTCGAGCGTTTGTTTTGTATCATTTATAGAAGTGACTGCCGAAATCTTGTTGTTCACATGACCATAGAAGTAGTCAGTCAGTCAGTGGAGCATGTGTCCCATGTTCCATGTACTACTACTACTACTACTGTGTATTGTGGCGGCCGAGAAGAGGTCAAGTAAAGCTTGGTTGTTCACGGTGCACGCACCACACTACACACTAAGTCGACGCTGCCGCTGCTGATGTTGTTTTGCTACTCTTGTCATGTCCAGAAGATCATAAAAATGCTATCGGCGACAAGCATCCAAAAAACAACAGCAGCATCCATAAATCATTCGATTGGTGTGAACAATAATTTCAATGGATGGCTGCCTGGCTGTTCTAAATCAAACTCAACCAAACAACCAGTAGCAGCCCACCTGAACCTGCCGCAATGCAACAAATTACTTGGACATGACTGGTGACAGCAAGACGGACATATTTGCTATTAACATTTAAAATTGGCAAAATGGAATTATGATTTTTTTGTTTCGTTGGCCACAAATTTGTTTTTGTTTTTGTTTTTTTGTTAAAAAAATCCAGTCAGAAATATTTCCAAATTTTCATTCTAAAATCGATTTCCATTAAGTTGTGAACATGACGTATGGATTTTCTCACTCAAGTGCATTTCGATGTGGTGCCTATAGAATTCCAACTGTTAATTGTCGTTAACAATTTTATGCAATTAAAATTGTTTCTCTTCTAAAATTATTTACACCATTTACTGTAAATCGCCAAAAGCAAGACAACTATAGCGTTAAACGTCTAAAGGATTGGATTTGAATTTCCTAAAACAATGTCACATAATTTCAGAGCGCAAACGTTTATTTAAAATCCGCCATAGCCAGTCCCAAGCTCGGCTGAGAAAAAGTGTCTCAAGGAGTAGGAGGATGGGCAAAGAAAAGAAGTGATAATCAAGGAAAGGCGTGCTATGACCCAATAACCCATATAAGGAAAAAATCTGTATTACTGAAACGTCTACAAGTTTAATACATCCCAACTACAATACAAATATTTGTATCAAAACTAATTTACAAAAAAAATTGTGTTGACTTTTTTGGACTTAGCCTCGATAGCCATAAATTTAACTTACACTGGATAATTATTCAGTCTTAAAGAAAAACTGTTCTAATGATTATAATAGGGCTGTTTTTCTTTTAGCTGCGATAGAAATTTGTATGGAGAATTTTAGTCATCGCGGCTAAGTTAAGACGGCATAATTAGCAAGTGTTAATTTCCCAGCTAAATCCTGTCAGCGTTACCGGACTGTCCAATCCGAGATATTAGCGCTGTTTTTCTTTAAGCCGGGATAACAAGCTGTGATAACAAAAACTTTAATAACAATTTAATTTTTCGTTCAAAATAAAAAATTATTTTTTCACATTGTCGTCAACTATAATATAAATATATGTATCATAAGAAATTTTCAAAAAAAAATATTTTGTGTCGACTTTATTGGACTTAGCCTCGATATCCATCATTTTGACTTACACTGGATAATTATCCAGGCTAAGTCTAACATTTTTAACACAAAATTATTTTTTCAAAATTTGTTTTCACACACACATTGACATTGCTTTTGGCAACAATTTTAAAAAAGATTTTTTTATTTTGAGTGAAATTTTATTTAGATTTTTGTTATCGCAGCTTAGTTATCCAGTCTTAAAGAAAAACAGCCATATTATAGTGCTGCCAAATTTATTTTTGCTTTCTATTTTAGCTGAACAATATTCTATCATTAAAAACATTAAAAATACCAAAAAAAATAAATTATATTTAATTTATATTTCATAAATAAATACAATTTTATTGAAATAAATGAAAAAAAAATAAATAAGTTGTGAAACAACGCCAAAATCGAACTCAGAGAATGATAAAATGAATTATGAATTGAAAGTAAGGTTTTAGCCAAGAAATTCAATAAAATAAGTGAAATAAGCCTTGTAGAAATAGCTCTGTGTTTTCGATGCCCCCTGTAACAAATATAGTGGAAAAAAAAAACAATATTCTATCATTCCACGTGAATGACACACAAATAAGAAGATGGAGTAAACATTGAAAATGCAAAAAAAAACAAGTAAAAACGGCGTTAAGTTCGGCCGGGCCGAACTTTATATACCCTCCACCATGGATTGCATTCCACAGAGGTTGTCGGTTTTCGTAGAAGTGCAGTAATATTACAGGAAAATATAATTTTTTTAATATAGCCGAACCAAAACAAATATAAATATTGAAAATTTAATTTTATAAATAAGTATAAATTTTAATTATTTCAAACCACGCTTATAAGGTAATGCTACCAATACGTCAATTCAAAAAATAAATATTCTTATATTTATATTTTCAAAGCCATAAATATTGGTAGATAGTGGGTGCTATTGTTGGTTGTATTTCCATTCTATTTGAATTCCAAAAGTACGAATTTTGAAAATCCATTATCAGACGTACATAGTGCAAAATAACCTAACTTCATGATTCAACCAATTTTTGCCGTAAAAGAAAAAGTACGAATTTGGAAAAAAAACTTTTTATTTTGCGTGTCTATGCAGTCAGAGGAATGTATACACCGAATGCCATGATTCCAGCTGCGCCCATGTGGTTGGTACCATTTTTACCCCCTTGACGTTTCTACGCAATTAGAATTTTATCATTCTAGCTGTGGTCGTTTAGTTGGTACTATTTTTATCCCTCTGTACCATTGTATCCCTTGAAAGTACTAATTTCGAAAAATTCGTCTATTTTCCGTGTCTACGCAGTCAGAGGAATGTATACTCCAAATTTCATGACTCTAGCTACGGTCATTTGATTGGTACTATTTTTATCCCATTTTTTCATTTTAACTAAAAAAGGACGAATTTCGAAAAATCAGTTTATTTTCCGTGTCTACACACTCAGAGGAATGTATACTCCGAATTTCATGACTCTAGCTGCGGTCATTTGATTGGTACTATTTTAATCCCCTTTTTTCATTTTAACCCCAAAAAGTACGAATTTCGAAAAATCAGTTTATTTTCCGTGTCTACACACTCAGAGGAATGTATACTCCGAATTTCATGACTCTAGCTGCTGTCATTTGATTGGTACTATTTTTATCCCCTTTTTTCATTTTAACCCCAAAAAGTACGAATTTTGAAAAATCGGTGTATTTTACTTATCTATGCAATCAGCCGTTTGGTTGGTACAATTTTTATCCCTCTATTCCTATTTTACCCCTTAAAAGTACGAATTTGGAAAAAATACTTTTATATTATGTATCTACTCAATTAGAGGAATGTACATTAGGGCGTACCTCAAAAAAAAAGTTCGCCGTACACCTTCGAATATGAAGTATTATTGAAAGGTAGTTTCAAAAAAAAAATTTTTATTTTTTTATGCCGAACGTAGGGGTCGCGCTTTTACATTTTTCTATATAACTTGTATTTATAAACGGATTTTAAAGTGTGATACATCGATGTTTTTGTCTCGACGAGGCCGATTTTTTTGTCTTTGAAGTCATTGAGCTCAAGCACCCCCTTCTGGTACTTACCCATCATTTCTCAGTTGCTACTACCCTAATGTACCACTCTAATAATCGAAAATTAAAGCTCGCATAAAATCATGAATCATGTTTGAGCTCAATGACTTCAAAGACAAAAAAATCGGACAAAAACATCGATGTATCACACTTTAAAATCCGTTTATAAATGCAGAAGTTATATAGAAAAATGTAAAAGCGCGACCCCTACGTTCGGCATAAAAAAATAAAAAAAATTTTTTTGAAACTACCTTTCAATAATACTTCATATTCGAAGGTGTACGGCGAACTTTTTTTTTTTACTTGTAACCTGGTACGCTCTAATGTACATACCGAATTTCGTGTTTCTAGTTGTTGTCGTTTAATATGTACCATTTTTATCCCCTTTTTGCCCCATTTCACCCCCTACAAATAAGAATCACTTTATGGTGCACGTTTTTGCTATAAGGGGAATGCGCATACCAAATATCAAGCAAATATAAACAGGCATATTCAAAAAACATGCTTAAATACGCTAAAATATTAGGGATTATTATGGGTATTTTTAGTCCTTGTGAGGGAAAAAATTTTCCCTTTGGACCGATTTCGCCCCATTTCAATCCCAACCGATCTACGACTATAAGACGCATTTATGGAAAATTTGAACGTTCTAGCTCCTTTCGTTTAGATGCTAGCGTGCTTTCAACAGACGGACAGACGGACGGACGACATGGCTAGATCGTCTTTGAATTTTATGACTTTATAGGGTCTCAGGTCGATATTTCAAGGTGTTACAAACGAATGACAAAGTCCACCTGGAGGTGGAGGGTATAATAAATTATATTCAATTTATATTTCGGGAGTCGGGGCGACTCCGAGGCAGTTTTGTGGGGTGTTCTAACATATTGAAATCGAATTCCCATACAACACTATCCCACCCCAATTTTGTTATTTTATAATTTCATATAAAACAAGAAGCAATTTGCTTGAAATTAGGCAAAATATATATTTCTACCTCCTAACAGAAAAAAACTAAGAATTTTTTAAAACCACCTTATGAGAAAAATTCTGATTTTCAATCCTCCCTTCGTATTTTTTTGAAAATCTGGAAATGGTAAATAAATAATTTATTTTCTCACATTGTTGCCAACTACAATATAAATTTCAGCATCAAAACATATTTTCCAATAATATATTTTCTGTTAATTTTATGGTCTTAGCCTCGATAAATACAAATTTGACTTGCACTGGATAATTATCCAGGCTAAGTCCTAATTATTTAACGCTAGCTGAACCCCCGCCCGCTTCGTCAGGCAAAAAAAAAAACAGACGGAAAAGAAATAGATATGTTCCATGGAGAATAATGAAGATCATAACTTTAGTTTACAGCGAATAAAGGAACAAATGTCAAAAATCAAATTGATTTTATGTTCTTTCCATTACCAAAACAAAAAACTTACTACGTAAGAAGAACTTACTTAATCGAATAGGAATTCGAATGTACTACATTCAAAACATATAGAAAGTCAATCAAATTGTTCACCAATCAAACAACACAAACACTAAAAAAATAATATAATTTCCGAATTTTGACTTAAGTCGGCTTTTCGCGAATGAATATTTCTTTTTTTTTGTAACCTTTCTTTACTATTGTGCTAAGAAAATCCAAAGAAAACATGTAATTTTACAAAATTCAAATGAAAGATTCCCCATCTTTCAAATCGCGCCCATTTGAATATTGTCTATGCAGGTTATAAATAAATTAACTCACACAAAAATATAGGAATCTCGGTGTCGAATATACTCTAAAATAATTTCGTATGGGAAGAGCCACGGCCACGGCTTACTAGCTTACAAATAAAGAACCTTGATAAGGTGGCAACCTTTATTATTATCCATTGCTTTTATTTAAATAAATCAGAGATAAAAATCTGGCACCACACTACTCGGTAATTAAGAGAGCAGCAAGCTACTTTCTAGCTAAGCGAGTAAATTCCATACAAAAACTAAGCTAGTAAGCCAAATAGAACAGTCATAATAGCCCGGGCTTACTAGCTTAATTTTTGTATGGACTTAACTCGCTTAACAAGAAAGTAGCTTACTACTCTCTTAATTACCGAGTAAGGTGGTGCCAGATTTTTATCTCTGATTTATTTAAATAAAAGCAATGGATAATAATAATGGTTGCCACCTTATCAAGGTTCTTTATTTGTAAGCTAGTAAGCCCAATCGAACTTGCCTAATTATCCATTTTCGTGACCCAGCCTAGTATATATAGGGTCCGCCAAATAACTATTTTTTTGGAAATGCTATAAAAAACTACTGAATATTTTCTCAAATTTCTTTTTTTATTTGAAAGTACAATCCTTCCGGTTAATAATGGAAAATAATTTCATTCAAATGGCTGCTGAGAGCACCCCACAAATAATAGTCCAACGGTTGAATAAAGAGTGATTTTTTTGAGGTTAGGATTTTCATGCATTAGTATTTGACAGATCACGTGGGATTTCAGACATGGTGTCAAAGAGAAAGATGCTCAGTATGCTTTGACATTTCATCGTGAATCGTCTTACAAACGAACAACGCTTGCAAATTATTGAATTTTATTATCAAAATGCGTGCTCTGTTAAGAAAGTTCATTGCGCGCTTCCATTTTATGGTCAGTTTAATCGACCCACTGAAGCGGCTATTCGGGCTATTGTGACTAAATTTCGCACCAAATTTACATTGTTGGACATTAAACCACCAACACGCTTACGTAGAGTGCGAACTGAAGAAAATATCGCAGCTGTATCGGCCAGTGTTAATGATGACCACCAATTTTCGATTCGTCGCCGTTCGCACCAATTGGGTCTCTGTTACTCAAAAACGTGGAAATGCCAAAATTGGACTAAGCGGATGGACCACCTAAGACGCAGCCGCGGTCAACATTTAAATGAAATTATCTTCAAAAAGTAAATGTCATGGACCAATCTAACGTTTCAAATAAAGAACCGATGAGATTTTGCAAATTTTATGCGTTTTTTTTTTAAAAAAAAGTTATCAAGCTCTTAAAAAATCACCCTTTAGTTGAAAAAAAAGTTAGATGTCGGACCCTATATAAGGTCGGTTCAACCGACACATACATTTTCAAATCTTTCTATTAACGAAACTTATTATTGTCTTCACAAAATGTTTTGTTATACATTAAGGAACTTGAGAGTTTCCACTAGTTTATTCAAAAGTTTCAAATCCCGTCCACGATGATGTGTAAATAGGCTTAAAACATGTAACGCAGTGAACATTTTTTAATTTCATTTTGGAACTGGTGTATGCGAGCAGTGAGTGGAACAATGCACTTGCTGCACACGTACACGTTCAAATACCCTTAATTTGCAATTTAACGAGTCAATAATGAAACACGACACTATTGCTTAATTATGGTTAATGATCGAGCGATCGAAGAACGAACGAAAAAAATCAAAACCACCGCCGATTATGTAGATATCCCGTGGCTCTGATTGATATTGATTTATTTCGTCCGTATATGGTAAATTAGAACTAGATTGATCTTGATTGAATGTCAAAGTGATTGGCTACAATCGTTTTACCTGATTCTTGGCAGCATCGCCGATCAGACGCTCGGTATCGTTGAAGGCCACATAACTGGGAGTTGTACGATTTCCCTGATCGTTAGCAATGATCTCGACTTTGTTGTGTTGCCAGACTCCCACGCACGAATAAGTGGTGCCCAAATCGATGCCAATTGCGGGAGCTTTAACCATTTTGTGCTGACTTCTCGATTTGTTTTTCTTTTAAATGTGAACGATTTTCAATTTTTTTGTTCTTTTTACAATTTATACCAAATAAGGCTATACAATGCACACTGCACTACACGCACACACACGAACACTTTGAAATTGCACTGAAATGTTTAGTTTTGAATCCGCAGATTTTTCCGATTGAATTTTCAAAACGCTTGGCAAGACGTCCAACGTTAGACTAAACAAATGTCCGTGTGATTCATAAGTTTTTATGCGATTTTTGTGGGGCACAGAATATGTACGTTACACTTGCAACGATGCCCCCATGTTCTGTTCTCTCTTGCGAACGCTTTTCCTAGCGTGAGAGTGCTTTTTTGGAAAAGTGATCGCGTTTTTCGTTTTATTTTTTCTTTTTTTTGCGAATTGGCGAAATTGAGGAAAATTTATGTTATTTTTGTTTAGAATTGAAATGTTTGTCGAATTTCCTTTCGTTCAAAGACAGTATCTTTGTTTGGTGTTTTTTGTTTGTTATGTAGACAGAAATATTTGTTTTTTCGTTTCGAGAATTTTAGACATGTCGAACATTTATATTTTCGGGTAATCGGTTTCCCGAACACCCTAAAAATAATGTTTTACATCTTTGCTCTTCTAACATAAGATGTGTTCAGCGCACTTGTGTAAAACATCAACTCTTTAAATTTCAATGAATGCATATTTTGGCTTCTTTTCACGAAATTCATAAAACGCAACATGTTGGCTAGCAACTACCAATGCAAACTTGAGCTTAACTCGATTGTGAGTATCACAATTTTATAGGATCTCTGATATTTGCAATCGACCTTGTCAGTTCAATTTCGCATGCAGCCTAATGGGTCAATTAGAGCGTTAAATTGAAGTTTTAGAGGGTTAAATTGTTCTGTAAAAATGCGAATCAAATATGTACATTTTAAAATTTGTACTTATGCAAACCTTGTAATAATTTGGCCAAAATTGGCATAAGAATAAAGTAAGGAAACGCTAAAGTCGGACGGGGCCGACTACATGATACACTCCACTTTCTATCCGAATACAATTCAATTCGTTAAAAAGTGAAGACGGGAAGAATTTTTGTATGTTTCCTAATCATAGGCTAATATGAGCTGGCCCAATTTGTCAAATCGAAAAGAATATTTGTATCGGGGATATATCGTCGCCTTAATAAAACAATAGTGTATACGCATGTACACTATTATTTTTTTATTGCATAATAAGAATCTACATAACTGATTCTATATGTGGTCAAAATTTGGTGAAATTCTACTTCCACAAAGTGGGTCAAAAGATCAATTGAAATATTAGCGTATAATTGCGTGATTGAAATTTTTCATTAATAATTGTGTAAGTGCTGGTATGGTGTTTTATTTAGTTGTTACTCTAAATATAATTTCAAAGAAAAATAGTATATAAAAAGCATACACTATTTTTATTATTCAAAACAATCCATTTTCATAACAAAATAAAAACGAAAAACGACGTATATTGATATACACTATTTTTTAACAATATATTATTATATTATTATTATTTATATTATATTTTTTTATATTTATAATTATATTATCAATCCGTATGACACTTATACACTATTTTATATATCACACAACATTTCTCTGTGTTCTACGGTTGACGTAAATAATACCTTAAAATCAGTTTACACTGTTATTGTCAACTTTTTGATATATTGTAGAATTTTCTAATATACTTAATTGACTGGGCAATTGTGATTTTGCTAGTGTGTTATTGTGAAAAGTTCGTGAAAATAATGGATCTATCAAGTCATGGTGAGTATTTACTGTGAAACGATATCAAGTGTGTGCCGTATTATGACTATGTAACTGGAATTTCGACAGATTTTGGTTATGATAATGCGCCTGGTACGACGGACGAAGACGATTTCTCCACAGGATCTTCGGATGATTATGTTCCGGAAACAGATGAAGAGCCACAAACAGATGCTGAGTCGAAGGCAGAGGA
Organism: Polietes domitor; assembly: GCA_947397865.1. Taxonomy (NCBI): domain Eukaryota; kingdom Metazoa; phylum Arthropoda; class Insecta; order Diptera; family Muscidae; genus Polietes; species Polietes domitor. Next base: position 244,790,290 of record OX377618.1, on the reverse strand, counting down.
ATTGGACATAGTCACTTCGGCACGGGAAGAGAACCCTGAAATAGACCAAGACATGGACGGTCTGATTGCAGACGTCACCAATAACGAGGAGTTAGAGCTCAAGAAACCAACTCGGAAGAGGAAGGTAAAATCCGGAGGGAACGACTTTGGTTATTTAAGATTAGTGACATAAATTTACTTAACGGTTATATTTAATGCTACAGACGGAGACGCATGCATGGATGCAAAATATTCGGAAGAAGAAAAGGCAGTCAGGAAAAGCTTACGTGACCAAAAGGGGGAAATTGATTAAGGAGCGACTGCCAAAATCAGTGAATTGCAAGTGTCGGCACAAATGCATTGACACCATGGTTGTCATCAAAAAAAGGATGAAGAAACTAAAAGAATCATTAAAGAGCATATTGAATCCTTTCCGGCCGTGGAGAGCCACTACACTCGCTCGTCATCAAAACGGTTATATCTTGCTTCTAATTTAAACATTTCAAAAATGTTTCAACTCTTTAATGAAAAGCATGAAGGCAATTCCATTAAGGAAAGTATGTACAGGCGTATTTTCTGCAACGAATATAATTATTTTTTTCATAAGCCGAAGAAGGATACATGTTACACATGCGAACGATATCGTAACTCTGATGACAAGGAGATTTTGCAGGAAGCGTACAATGAACATATTAAAAATAAGAAGATGGCTAGGGAAGAAAAGGAGGCCGATAGAGAAGAGGCAAAAATTAATAACAAATTGAGAGTATTTACTTTTGACTTACAATCTGTTTTGACAACCCCATGCAGCAATGTAAGCTCATTGTATTATTCAAGGAAGTTTGCTAGCTTCAATAATACTTTTTTCGATCTTGCGTCGAAGGAAGGCTACTGTTTCTTGTGTGAAACGCAGGGACAAAGAGGTTCGGACGAGATTGGGACCTCAATTATCAAAATGTTGAGCTCATTTGACGAAAATGTAACGGATGTAATTTTGTATTCTGATTGTTGTGGTGGGCAGAATAGGAATCGTTATATTGCAGCACTGCTATTTTACGTAATTCGTAAGTTGAATTTAAATACGGTCACGTTAAAGTATTTAGAGAGCGGCCACACACAAATGGAGGCGGATTGTATGCACTCGACAATTGAACGGGCCAAACGAAATATATCCATTTACTCTCCCGAGGAATGGCCAACGATTTTGCGATTGGCCCGAAGAAAACAACCATACATTGTGCAAAGAATGTCCTGGTACGACATTTATGATCTCAAGGAATGGTTCAGCAGATTGGGGCACAATTTGAAAACTAATAACGAAAACAGCTCAGTGAATTGGTTGAAGATTAAGCAAATTAAAGTGGAGAAAGTTAATCCTAATTTGCTGCTCTACAAAGAGAATTGGGACTCCGAGTGGCAAACAATTGACATTATGCAACGTAAGAGGAAGAAATCAACCACTAATAGCTGTGATACCCCAAATTTGTGCTCTAAATTTAAGCAACAGCTTACTATATCTTCCTTAAAGTACAAGGATCTTAAGGGGCTGTGTACCAAAAATGTCATTCCCAAAGAATTTCATTATTTTTATATTAATCTACAACACAGTGGAAATAAAAATTGCTTGGATGAGCCTGATGTGCAGGAGGATATTTCCGTAGATGAATATTGATGAATATTGCCTTTTATTCATGTATTTTTTAATTAATTAAAACTGTAAAAATTTTATTGCAAAACAATTAACAACGTGTCATTGCAATACTAAAAAAATAACTGTGAATTATGAATAAAATGGATTGTTAAGCACGAATGCTTTGTTTTTCTGCATGAACATTCGTCAGACAATTTAAATGTATTTCGTGATAAATGGTGTAATGGTGTATGAATTGAAATTCTTAATTTCAATTGGAATTTTCTCAACTTGAAATGTAAATTCTCATTTTCAATTGGAATTTTCTCAATTTTAAATGGAATTTTCAATTACAAGTGGAATTTTCTCAATTTCAATTGGAAATGGTGTAGTTATTGCGGGTAAGAAATTGAATGTGTTATATTGGGTGGGCCATGTAACGTTTTATTTAATTTAAACTACCGATTACTTTGACTTTGAATGGTAAAATAACATTCTTTTTTATTTTCAGGTTTATGTTTGAATCTCATTTTCACCTCGGTGGCTATGTCAATAAGCAAAATTGCCGCATATGGGGTTCAGAGAACCCACACGTGACTATTGAGAAGCCAATGCATCCACAACGAGTCACTGTTTGGTGTGGATTTTGGGCTGGCGGCATTATTGGGACATGTACTGAAAAATTGGGTTGATCGGATGGGGTACTGCCGAGCCAGACGTGGTAGTAATATGAAAGATATTGTGTTCCATTATAACAAAGTTCAACCTTTCTAATAAAAAAATTAAAAAAATAATAAATACTTTTTATGGCTGATTCTAATCTAAAATGCTAACTATTGGTTAGTACTATCCGTTGCTACTTGTGTTACCGCACCAACCATGAAATTCCACTGACAAAGCCAAGCACATATGCCAGCCTGCAAACTGATAAATCGTCCAGATCCTCTAGGAAGTAATCGCCTGATGACATAAAATGTGTTCTAAGGTTTCCAACTCCTCAGCATTCCCACACAGCCGACAGAAATCATCAGGTTCGTAGGTCCTAGATCTGATCTCACAAAGTCCTGTGACTATTTCTATGAGAAGACGTATTCTATTCGTCTATCTCTGGCCAAATAAACCTTAATATCCTACAGTCATCTCTTAAATGTGTATTAATTTAGATTAATAACCATTTCAAGTTTCCCCCTTAGATTATTTAGTTTATTCATGTTTTACTTTTTAAAGAAGAAAATTTGAAATGGCGATTAATGCTAGACTAATACAGATTTTATGTGTTTTTTTCAGAAAACAGCTCTTGGATTGCACTTGACATAGCTCGGGAACGTCAGGACGAACTTTGATGAAATAAATATATGAAATAATAATATATCAGCTCAATACATATTTACTAAAAATCTGGGGATAACAGTTTACTTTTTTTTGTTAATTAATAAATCATTCTAAATATCCTGCCAAATCTAAACATTTGCATACATTTTGTAATGCATTTTGTTGTTGGTTCAAATTAATACAAAAAATAATGACGATGACAACATTTTCAAATCTATAGCTGAGGATGAAGTCATTGAAACCTGATGAGGATATAGGCGAATCGGAATTTGAAATGTGTTCCGTATCTTAGCAGTAGAAGTGCTACAAAAATACTTTTGTTCAGAAATAATAATTAAGATTAATAAGTTTTTATTTCCCAGAAAAAATAAATGAATTTAAAACAATTTAATATATCTTAATAAATCTAACTTTTTTGTATTCTTTATCGCAAATATGTAATACAAGCAGTACCCGCTGCTTCGCACTCGAAAAAGCCAGTTATTTGTTAATTTTATCCGTCCATGTTTTTGGATAGTATTTATTTAATTTTCTTTTGGTGGATATAGATAAATCTAAAATAGTAATTTGGTAACCTCCTATTAGCCAGCACACAACCATTACAACCATTTATATCCTCAATCTCATGTTTCTAGATTCAGCCAGCCAGTTTATAACTTTTTGCACTTCTTTCCCAAAAAGTACACATTTTGAAAAATCACTATAGGTAACATGTGTTTTTGCTTCCCCTAAAAATATGTACTTTATTTGGTAACACATTTATTCCTTGTTGTCCCCTATCCCCCTATAAAGTAAAAATTTTGAAATATCCATTTATGTTCCGCGTTTACGTAATTAAAGGATTGTACAGCATTTTTATCCCTTTTCGTCCCGCGCACCCCTTAAAAGTACAAATTTAGAAAAATCAAACTACTGCGCTTCTATATGGTCAGAGGAATTTACACACTAAATTTCACGATTCTAGCTGTAATACTAAAGTTGGTACCATTTTTATCCCTTTTTGTCCCGCTCGCCCCCTAAAAATACAAATTTCGAAAAATTCAATTTTATTGCGCTTCTATATGGTCAGAGGAATTTACATACTAAATTTCACGATTCTAGCTGTAATACTTTAGTTGGTCCCATTTTTATCCCTTTTTGTCCCACTCGCCCCTTAAAAGTGCAGATTTCGAAAACTCCAATTTTACTTCTTTTATATATGGTTAGAGGAATTTACATACCAAATTTCACGATTCTAGCTGTAATACTTTAGTTGGTACCATTTTTATCTCTTTTTGTCCCTCTCATCCCTTAAATGTACAACTTTCGAAAAATCCAATTTTACTTCGTTTCTATATGGTTGGAGGAATTTACATACCAAATTTCATGTTTCTAGCTGTAATACTTTAGTTGGTACCATTTTTATACCTTTTTGTCCCGCTCGCCCCCTAAAAATACAAATTTCGAAAAATCCAATTTTACTTCGTTTATATATGATCAGAGGAATTTACATACTATATTTCACGATTCTAGCTGTAATACTTTAGTTGGTCCCATTTGTACCCCTTTTTGTCCCACTCGCCCCTTAAAAGTACAGATTTCGAAAACTCCAATTTTACTTCGTTTCTGTATGGTCAGAGGAATTTACATGCTAAATTTCACGATTCTAGCTGTAATACTTTAGTTGGTACCATTTTATCCCTTTTTGTCCCTCACATCCCTTAAATGTACAACTTTCGAAAAATTCAATTTTACTTCGTTTCTATATGGTTAGAGGAATTTACATACCAAATTTCACGATTCTAGTTGCAATACTTTAGATGGTACCATTTTTATCCCTTTTTGTCCCGCTCGCCCCTTAAAAGTACAAATTTCGAAAAATCCAATTTTACTTCGTTTCTATATGATCAGAGGAATTTACATACCAAATTTCACGATTCTAGTTGTAATACTTTAGATGGTACCATTTTTATCACTTTTTGTCCCGCTCGCCCCTTAAAAGTACAATATTAGAAAAATCCAATTTTACTTTGCTTTTATATGATCAGAGGAATTTACATACCAAATTTCACGATTCTAGCTGTAATACTTTAGTTGGTACCATTTTTATCCCTTTTTGTCCCTGGCTTCAGCCGTTTGGTCTGGGGTCTGGTCAATGATAAGTCAGTCAGTAACGCAACTCTTTTATATATATAGATAATTAACAATTGAATTTGAAATTAATAAATGTATTTATGTTTAGATCAAAATCACATAATTTAAAAAAGCCAAATGTGATTCAAATTCTATATATTTTCGCCCGTCCCTTGAATATCGACTGTATTTTTAAAATTTGATTGTTGATCACTAACAAATCTAATAACAATTATTAATTTACTTTGATTTCTGGTGTGTTTAGTTAGCTGTTATTTGATATCAAAAAAAAATTGTTTGGAAATTCTAAAATCCAGACAAATTGACGACCATATTCTGCGAAGCGGGAATAAACTAGTTTGTAAATAAAACACTCCACCTCTACTAGATAAAGATGGATAAGGTCATAAGAATCATTAATTGTGTCAATAAAGAACTTCATAATAATCCCTGACTATATTTTATTTATGAGTTCTTTGATAATTATCAGCCGACCAAATTTATTAATTGGTCATCATTTTTCTGAGAAGTTTAATGTTGCAAACATGCAATAAAAGACTATTTCGAATGGAATCTATAACTTATTTAGGATATATGGAATGAAATATGATTTATCAACTATTCACAATCTCAAGTAAAAACCTTGAATTTCCCTTGATCACTCCCCCAAATATCGACCCAATACATGGCTTCCGAATTATAGGCCAATAAAAAACAGCTATTTGAGTATTTATGAAAATTTATGAACTTTATCCACAGCAAAGTTTGTCCAAGATATTGCCAAAATATTTTAAAATACGCTTAATTCTAACTAAAGAAGAGATTGGAGAGCATCGCATTGGGAGTTTTTGGGAGCATAAACTGTGCGCCTTCACATGTCATGCACATTTCTTAATTTGTCTCCGAGATCTTGATAGTCGAATCCTTTTCGGGAAATGGAACCTCTAAAAACTCCGAGTGAATTGACAATTTGTTTAAACTTTGGAAACACTCCTGTGGCATATCCCACATATCTTAGGATAGGAACATGTATGTATATCAATTTCCCGTAGGGAAGTTATCGTTTGCACTAACTAGCCGAACCGAACGAACATGACTCAAACGGCTTACAAATTGATGAAAGGGGATTGAATTACTTCTTCTATACGTTAAACTATACAAGTATATACTTATAATCTCATAACTTTTAAGAGTTCAAGTGGGGAAAAAGGGATAAAAATGGGAACCATACGGACTGAATAACATCGGATAAAAACGGTACCAATAAACTATGGAATAATGAAATTAATTTACGACCCTCAAAATCACTTTTCTAAATTTATCACAGAAAATCATCATAATAGTCATTAATTTGAATTAAAGGGTTATCGGTAAACCACTAAAAATAAATTCATGTCCCGGACTAGGCATTAGTCGATTGAAAGGTTTTCGTATTCGGCTTTTTTCAGTCCCTATTCCAATTTTTATTGTTTGTTTTTATTTCAAAACAATTGTTTCTAGAAATTTGTTTATTTCCTCTCCCTCTCTCCCTACCACACTCTCTTGCTTTGCAGCTTGAAAGAAATTTCATGTTCGAAAATATATTCGTTACTATATGGATTTATTGAAAACGAAAATAAAGAAAATCAACAAATGTATGTATGAATGGATGATATAAAATTTTGTTTGGTGTTAAAAATAGTATAATTGCTGTGGTGTGTATTTTTGAAAAAAAAAAACAAAAACTGAAATGTTCTGCCACCTAATCATAGCCAATTCGTAATGCAGCCATAAGTGGGCGTAATGACGTGTCTTGGCAGCGTCTGTGCCTGTAAGATTGCCGTTGAGAGTTCATTCATTCAGCGCTTGCCCTTCTTCTTTTTCTTCTGTCCATCTGGCCAAGCAAATCCACGAGACTTTAGAACGTCCTATAAAAATAGTTTTGTATTAATATCATAGACAAATTGTACAAATTTGTGTGAATATGTATATGTTTGTATGCATGTGTGTATATTTATTATTGTTGCCACCTCCACCCACCTGCACATTGTGACACACATAATAGGCATTATCCATGGCGGCATCATTGAAGATATCACAACCCAAAGACTTGCCACCGGAGCCCTTCTTCTTGCCACCTTCTTTCTTTTTCTTGTCATCACCATCACCACTGCCGGCATTGCTGGATGTGGAATCTTTACTTCCGCGTTTTTTACGTCCTTTCGTGGCCATTTGTGAAATAAAATGGTACTATGTTTATATTTCCATATTCCATAATGAATGTTTGTTATGAAAATTCAATAAAAAACGGGCAATGCATAACCTTGGCAACCAGGAAGGAAGTGGTTGTTGCTGCACTAGGCAACATTTAAGGCATAAAATGGAAAAAAAGAGCACCAACCGAACGGCCGAAGCTGAACTCTTGAAATTCGCTGTGTACATTAGAGCGTACCAGGTTACAAGTAAAAAAAAAAAGTTCGCCGTACACCTTCGAATATGAAGTATTATTGAAAGGTAGTTTCAAATTTTTTTTTTATTTTTTTATGCCGAACGTAGGGGTCGCGCTTTTACATTTTTCTATATAACTTCAGCATTTATAAACGGATTTTAAAGTGTGATACATCGATGTTTTTGTCTCGACGAGGCCGAGGTACGCCCTAGTGTACATGCGATTTTTCGATTTTTGCACTATTTATATCAAAATGAAGAAAATGGATAAAAATGACACCATTATTATTTATGCAGGGTAGCTGATGAATGCTGCTGTCAAAAGTGTTTTTCTTTAGAAAATCAATTGGGACAATTCCCGCTGTAACTCCCCAGGCAGCAATGAAAGTCGCGCGTGCGTCACCATGTATCTAGATCATTAAATTTAAATTTTATAATTTTTAAAAACCATTAAAAGGATTTCGGCAAGAATATGATATCCGAGGCCCCAAGATCTGAATATATTTTTGGAAAGAGGGCCTGAAAATAAGAAAAAAATTGGTCTACATCTAATAACTCGGCTAGTTATAGAGTTAAATTTAATTATAATTCTAGCTCAAACATTAACGTCCGATGACTCGATAACTAAGCGACCATTTTTTTATTTTGAGGAGCTCTATCCAAATATATATTGGGGCCTCAGATATCATACTGTCCCCAAGATTTCAAAAGTAATATACATTTAGTGTATTACTTTTCAAATCAACAAAGATAATAGTCAAATGAACAAAAAGTATTAATTAATGTAGCAACATTTAACAGCCACCCTGTACAATGGAATACTAATCTTTGTATATCCGTGAAATACGCCGAAATCCTCCCCTCCCAGGGAAAAATCATGATTTTACAAAAAAGTAAAGTGAATATAACAATTGAATCAATATAAAACGTAGACATACACAGAGTTACAAGCCGAACCATAATTATCGGCGGCGGCGGCGCTGTTCAAAATGGGTCGGCGGCGGCGGCTTTCGGCTGATTTGTCGGCTCGTTCTGTCATTCGATCACCCCTATTTATTTGACAATTTTTGGAAAATGGAAGGAATAATTTGTATTGGTTTTTAACACCTTTTCTTTTATTCAATATATATATATATATATATATATATATTATAGTTCAACATTCGTTAATATTAGCCAATTATTTTTTTTTGGAGTGGGAATCCATTCTCAAAATTTATAATATGGATGAATTTAATAAATATTTTTGCAATTACTGCTTTTCGTGTGAGGCATATTTGACCAGACATCTTGAATATCATAATCTTTCCAATGAATGATAATACTATACCTACTTTGACACACTAAAGAAGCACAATAGAGAATCTGTTGTTTAATAAGGCTGTTTATCTTTAAGCCGGGCTAAGAAGCTGCGATAACAAAAACGTTAATAAAAATTTAATTTTTTACCCAAAATAAAAAATTAATTGTCGACAACAACAATATAAATATTTGTATCAAAACAAATTTGTAAAAAAATATTTTCTGTTGACTTTTTCGGACTTATGGTCGATAACCTTAAATTGGACCTACACTGGATAATTATCCATGCTAAGTCTAATATTTTTAACATAAAATATTTTTGTTAAAATTTGTTTTTATACACACATTGGTTGGTATTGCTGTTGGTGATAAGTTAAAAAAATATTTTGAGTTAAATTCTAACTTTTTATTTGGTTTTTTCTTATCACAGCTTAGTTATCCAGTCAAACAGCCTTATTGTTATTTATAGGAACACATGGCCACGCGTACTGGAATTGACTTATATAAATGCGACTTTCAAATCAAAATACAATCATTCAACTTTCTATAGACGTCATCATATGTGGGATACTAAATTCAAAGAAAAGTCAATATATTTCACAGTTGTCTAAGTCGACAACCTACTACTGTGAATTTTCTTTTGTAATTTTAAGTGGGTTGTCTATTTTGGTAGTAAGACTGGACTGAGTTAGAACTCCGTCAAATCTCGGCGGCGTGGTTGAAGTCGATATGAGTCGATGAAATCGGCGGCGTGTTGAAGTCGATTTGAGCCGACGAAATCGGCGGCGGCGCGGCTCGTGCAGATCCATGCGGCGGCGGCGGCTTGTCGGCTTAAAATCGGTCGGCTTGTATCTCTGGACATACATTTTTGAACAGAAAAGGAAAGTTTGGCAAGATTCCTCAAGCATACATATGTTTTTTCCACAAGCATAGGTTTTTCCTTTAATGGGGGTCACTTCGGCCATGTAAAATTTTGAAAAATTGCACTGTAAAGATATAAAGAACAATAATGCTCGTGAATATGTGCTAACATGTGTGTATACTCGAATTAGTTTAAGAGATATTTGATTTACAAGATAAAATCATATTTTTTCTCGAGGTAGGTTTCGTATATTTATCGTTGCGATATCACTATTATCCCGAATTATATAAGATTGTTCATTTAATTATAGTGGAAATATTATTGCAAATGTGTTATAGCGATTTACAAATGTCAGATCCCATACAAATTTGACATTTTAAAATTGACCTTATGCCATTTCAGCTAGATTTCGCATGCAGTGCGACAAGGCTATGGCATCAACCATAATTAATTTTTCATTTCATTATTATCATTTTTTACCAACAACACCGACTATTTCCATTGTAATTTTTTTTTCTTTGCTGAAGGTGTAAGTATCTTTTATTCTTCGTTAACAATAAAATAAACTTATTTTATAGGAATTCAAAAATGTTTAATCGTGTTACTTTTGAAAAACACTTCTGAGATAACTAATCGACAAATCCTACAACGTGAGAAATTAATCCCAAAAATGGGATTTTCAGAAAAATTACCGTCATTCCTCCCATTTTCGCCGTTTTAGTAAAAGTGTAATTTTATGTAACAAATTTTGAGTAATCTTTTGGAATCGAATATTTGCCCCGAAAATTCTATATGTTAATTCTGAATAAGTTTGCTGATGTACATTTCGTCGTTGTGAATTATCCCAGTGATTTCTCAGCTCTAGTTATTTTGCGCTTTTTATATTAGGGTTGTTTTTCTTTAAGACTGGATAACTAAGCTGCGATAACAAAAACCTAAAATCGTGGTCAACAGCAATATCAATGTGTGTATGTATTTTTGAAAAAATAATGAAAGTCGCTGCGAAGCCACCTGAGGAAACCTTTGACAGGGTAGAAATCATAATAGTCATTTGCAAATAAATTTGTATGTTATTAAATATAAACGCAAAATGGTCTTGAGCCAGGATAATGTCCCAGATCAAATCAAAAATAATTTTATGTTAAAAATATTGGAATTATGGTTATCGAGGCTAAGTCCAAAAAAGTCAACACAAAATATTTTTTGAAAATTTATTTTGATACAAATATTTATGTATGTATATTGTAGTTGGCAACAATGTGACAAATAATTTTTTATTTTAAATAAAAAAGTTAATTTTTTATTAACGGTTTTCTTACGCAGCTTGTTATCCCGTCTTAAAGAAAAACTACTATTCATAAACGTACTTTATCTATGATATAGCATTCCATTTTATAAATAATATGAAAATAATTTGATGAAAATACATGAAATATGTTATTTCACCTTTCTCAACAGTAAATATATTTCCTATTAATTTTTTTTTAAACATTAGCAAAACTGACAGCAATTCGAAAAATCCGTCTTAATTAATAAATTCTCAGTTGAAATAAATATGTGCCGCATTAAAAAAATGGCACATAAAATTTAAACAAATATAAAAATTTAGAAATGTCAGCTTATTGTAGGTTTATAGTAGTCTTAAAACCTACTATAACGTTTTGAATTTTTAAGGAGTTTTTATTTACCCTTTATAAGCAATTTGACATTTGTGAATGCTACTCTAAGGAAATATATTTAAATTTGTTTTATAAGTCTGTTTTAATTTTGTATAGATTTTGTATTTATTTTACAATTTTTTTGCAACTTTTCAAAAATTTATTTTAACGTACAATATGTATATTTTTTATATCAAAGTGAATGTAATAATATGTTAATCATTTTAAATGTGATAATACATAAAATGAAAGCAATATTTAAATCTCTATAGGAAATTCATTTTTTTTTTCAAATAAGGGTCTTATGTAACATCATTGGCTAACACGAAGTAATTGAGCCAAAATGTTAAGATTTAAATCACATGTTTTTATTGATTTAAATTTAATTAGAATGTGAAAATTGGACATTTATCGACCTATTTGGTTCCAAATAGTTTCTGTTTGGCGTATATTTATGGAAATATGGCATGTTTATTCAACCGATATTAGTCGATTTAAAGACATTATGAGAACGTAAATGGCTGCTCTAGAAAAATAAGAAAGGGACAAGTCGACTTATCTACACTACAAACCATCCAATGAATTTTATTCCAAATAGTTTTGAGATACAAATGTATTTAATAAATATTGTTTTAATGCGATAACACTGTGGGCCTGCCACAATTAAAATTCCTGCAAGCCGTTATGTAAATGAAAAAAAAAATAACACTTAATTTAAAAAGTTTCAAAATCTTCCGGCCAAACTATAGATGCCAGCCAATCGACATACGATGATACACGCGTATAGACTCCCGGACTGCCGCTGCCACAAACCTCACCATACGATATAATGCCCACCAAATAAAATCGAAAGCCACGACGATGGCGGCGACGTTTCAAATTCAATTGCAATGGACCGCCAGAATCACCCTGTGCAAAAGATAAAGTAGGGATATTAAATGGGAAATTCAAAGATTATATCGTTATCCTAATATGAAAAAAGACTCAACTAACATTTTTTGCAAATCGCGTTTTTTGGTTATTTTAACAAAACACAACAAATAGAGTCTTTTTATATGAGGGTAACGATATGTAGGATTATATGTTTATACCTGACAAGTATCACGATTCTTTATATAGTCTTGAGCACATATCTGCGTCTCCGTAATACCCTGTGGACTACTTTCGCTGGTCGGCAAAACTTCATTGCATTTATCCCACGGCACCGCGGACATATCCAGTTCAGTTAAAATGTTTGTTGGCGACTTAGCAAAGCTCGTCGAACCATAGCCCATAGTGAAGACATGATCGTAGGGTATCACATCTCGGGCCCACAAACGTATGGGCCGTACGAATCTTGTGAAACTGTTTAATGGAAATTAAAAATTGCAAACAAATCTCCCTCATTTCCAATACCGAAACATTGTAAAAATTTTACTAATAAATTATATACTTACGATACGGCTTCTGTTAACTTCAGCAGGGCGATGTCATTATAATTCATTGACGTATTATACAGGGGATGTATGATAACCTCGGCTACTGACCGGTTTTGCGGCATATCACTGTCTCCACTCTCCTCTTTCAGATTAATGATGCCGAATTTAACCAAAACGGGAGCGTCACTGAAATTATATTCACGATGACATTGTCTATTATTGTGATTCTGTTCTGCTTTATTATTACTATTTCGGTAGCTTTTCTTTGTTGCTATTTATTTGATCGTAAAGTTTAAAATATATTAACACATAATAAATATGTGTATGTATGTTTGTGTGAATAATATACAATAGAGCGGCTCGCGGAATAAAATAGAAAAGTTACGCCTTTCGAAATTGATATTTTTTGTGATTATTCCTAAAATATTGGGTAATCGAAAAATTCGTTTCGTATTTTGTCAATAGATGTCGTTGGAGTAGTCTATTTCCAGTGCTACCAATCACATTGTGTCATACCATATGGTGTTGGAAAGGTGAAATTTTTCAAAAAAAAAATAAATTTAACCAAAAACAAGTTAAAGCGGCGTTATGTTCGGCCGGGCCGAACGTTATATACCCTCCACCATGGATTGCATTCCACAGAGGTTGTCGGTTTTCGTAGAAGTGCAGTAATATTACAGGAAAATATAATTTTTTTAATATAGCCAAACCAAAACAAATACAAATATTGAAAAATTAATTTTATAAATAAATATAATACTTTAATTATTTCAAACCACGCTTATAAGGTAATGCTACCTATACGTCAATTCAAAAAATAAATAATCTTATATTTATATTTTCAAAGCCATATATAGGTAGATATTGGGTGCTACAGTTGGCTGTATTTTCATAATATTTAAATTCCAAAAGTAAAAAATTTTGAAAATCCATTATCAGACGTACATAGTGCAAAATAACCTAACTTCATGATTCAACCAATTTTTGCCGTAAAAGAAAAAGTACGAATTTGGAAAAAAACTTTTTATTTTGCGTGTCTATGCAGTCAGAGGAATGTATACACCGAATTCCATGATTCCAGCTGCGCCCATTTGGTTGGTACCATTTTAACCCCCTTGACGTTTCTACGCAATTAGAATTTTATCATTCTAGCTGTGGTCATTTAGTTGGTACTATTTTTATCCCTCTGTACCATTGTATCCCTTGAAAGTACTAGTTTCTAAAAATTCGTCTATTTTCCGTGTCTACGCAGTCAGAGGAATGTATACTCCGAATATCATGACTCTAGCTGCGGTCATTTGATTGGTACTATTTTTATCCCCTTTTTTCATTTTAACCCCGAAAAGTACGAATTTCGAAAAATCACTTTATTTTCCATGTCTACACACTCAGAGGAATGTATACTCCGAATTTCATGACTCTAGCTGCGGTAATGTCGTTGGTACTATTTTTATCCCCTTTTTCATTTTAACCCTAAAAAGTACGAATTTTGAAAAATCCGTGTATTTTACTTATCTATGGAATCAGAGGAATGTATACACCGAATTTCATTATTCTAGGTACAGCCGTTTGGTTGGTACCATTTTTATCCCTCTATTTCTATTTTACCCCTTAAAAGTACGAATTTGGAAAAATACTTTTATATTATGTATCTACTCAATTAGAGGAAGGTACACATCGAATTTCGTGTTTCTAGCTGTTGTCGTTTAATTTGTACCATGTTTATCCCTTTTTTGCCCCATTTCACCCCCTACAAATAAGAATCACTTTATGGTGCACGTTTTTGCTATAAGGGGAATGCGCATACCAAATATCAAGCAAATATAAGCAGACATATTCAAAAAACATACGCTAAAATATTAGGGATTATTATGGGTATTTTTAGTCCTTTTGAGGGAAAATTTTTTCCCTTTGGACCGATTTCGCCCCATTTCAATCCCAACCGATCTACGACTATAAGACGCATTTATGGAAAATTTGAACGTTCTAGCTTCTTTCGTTTAGATGCTAGCGTGCTTTCAACAGACGGACGGACATGGCTAGATTTTCTTAGAATTTTATGACGATCAATAATATATATACTTTATAGGGTCTCAGGTCGATATTTCAAGGTGTTACAAACGGAATGACAAAGTTAGTATACCCCCATCCTGGTGGTGGAGGGTATAAAAAAGAAATTCGGAGAAGTTGAAAAAAAGTTACAGCCGTTCAAAAATGAGTGAAAATTTTGAAGAAATTCGCTATATTTTGAAATGTTTGTATAAAAAAGGGAAGAATGCCACGCAAGCCAATGAAATTTGTGAAGTTTACGGAAACGATGCTGTATTAGTTCGTGTAGCACAACAATGGTTCGCTCGCTTCCGTTCTGGAAATTTCAATGTGAAAGATGCACCTCGCTCTGGTCGACCTATCGTTGAAAAATTCGATGAAATTTTGGAAAAGATTGACCAGGTCACTAAACATTCATCATCAAACGGTTTTGAACCAAAAAAGGCTGGCTACAAAAAGAAGCTCGATGTTTGGGTACCACATGAATTGTCTGTGAAAAATTTAATGGAACGAATTAACATCTGCGATCCTCTGCTGAACCGAAATGAAATCGAATCATTTTTGAAGCGAATTGTAACAGGAGACGAAAAGGGGATCAAATACGACAATAATGTCAGAGAAAGATCATGGTGCAAGCATGGTGAAGCTCAACAAATGGTCCCAAAGGTGGGATTGGAAAGGAATCATCCATTATGAGCTGCTCCAGCCTGGTCGAACGTTTGATTCTACACTTTACTGTCAACAAATGATGAGATTGAAGCAAGCAAATCGAAAAAACGGCCAGAACTGATCAACAGTTGAAGTTTGATTAGAAATACAAAAAGACTTTTTCGACTACCATATTTCGGCTCTATCAAGATCCTTAAGCCACTGCTTCTAAAGTTCGATTTACGCGATTATACTGAGTAAGATGATATCAAGAATAAGAAATCAAATGAAAAAATCTGTCACATTTAGGAAGAACAAAGTAAAAATTAATGGCTATGTTCATACCATTGCACATTGTATTTCACACCATCCTCCTCGTAGAACTATCCTATCCTTCGACTTTGGATATTGTTCAGGCTCTAGACTTTTTCTTATCTATTTCTTATAGAATGCAAATTTATTTCTAAATTGCCCGATAATTTACAAAGATTTTTCATAAAAATATCCAAACTCTTTAAGACAGAAGTTCCGCCAAACGAACGAGAACTACTACAACCCTGTCAAAAACAATCGCACCACGTATCAAACTACACCATCGCCATCTACAAGCATTTCACACATTGGCAGACTTACCCATTAACATAACAACAATGTGCTGCAGTAACAACATAGATGGCACTGATCAAACTTCCACCACATTTGAATTCAATTAGATTTTCGGTTGTTGGGAATCCTATGGCAGCCTGAAAATAAACAAAAGACATTTAATTTTATTTGGTAGAGAATTCATTGTGAGTGTATACATATTTTAAACAATACACTTTATTATATATATAAATGATGATGACTTTATTATAATAAGACGCATGTCACACTCGTAATACCAACTGCAATTATTTTGAAATTAATAATCTTTTTTTTTTTGTAAGTCGCCAATTAGTCAAACGGATTGAGTAGGGAACAAAAACTATTGGATGACTTAAAAACTAAGAAAGAAAGAAAAAAGGAAAACAAAACAAAAACACGCAATCCCAAGGGGAATCACCCCCACACTGGTGAAGTGATGCAAAACCAAAGTTACGGTCAATTTTGGAATACCGGTTTAATGTTGCCACTTAAGTTAAGTAAATATTCAATTTTAAAATTTCCCTATTTGTTACTTTCCATTGTAGCAATTTATTAAGTAACTGATTTACATATTTTGAATAAAAAATTTGAATACCAAAATTAAGAACACTAGTTTACAAACAGTTTGTCGAAGTGCCATATATTTTTCTGCTGTATTTTTTGTATTAAACATATTTATGAGTAATATTTAAACTAAAATTACAATTTTTGTCTAATATTTGTTTTCTTTTCTGGAAATATAAAAGTAAAATTTTAAAATTTATTTTTTTCAGAGTACTTCAACACATTTTATATGTGAACGACCTCCACGATTCTTTGGAAGGTGGGTTAAATATTGATGGTATATTATATGGTAATCTTCTTGCAACAAATGATATCAAACTTTGAAGAATATTGTGGCATGAAGAACCTGGTCGAGTTAAAACGAACAAGAAAAATAGTCGTTTTCCGAAATGGTGGTAGATTCTCTGAACAAGTAAGAAGGCGTTAAGTTCGACCGGGCCGAATCTTATATACCCTCCACCACGGAATGTATTCCACAGTATTACCGACAGATTAGAGGCTGTCGTCTTCACATAGAAATGCAGAACTATATTAGAGAAATTGTGATGCTTCATTATTATAATGTTAATAGTAAATAAACTGTCTGTACAAGTTCTAATATTGGAGATGTAATATATTTCAGAGTGGAATATATATATCATATACATTTCATGATTTTAGCTACAACCGTTTGCTTAGTACCAGTTTCACTACTTTTTCCATGTTGACCCTAAAAGAATTTATAAATATTGGTACCTCTCATTTTCAGCGTATACGCAGTCAGGCGAATGCAAATATTGAATATCATGATTCTAAATTGATTGATGATGATAAGTGATTTTTTAAGAGCTTGATAACTTTTTTTTAAAAAAAAACGCATAAAATTTGCAAAATCTCATCGGTTCTTTATTTGAAACGTTAGATTGGTCCATGACATTTACTTTTTGAAGATAATTTCATTTAAATGTTGACCGCGGCTGCGTCTTAGGTGGTCCATCCGCTTAGTCCAATTTTGGCATTTCCACGTTTTTGAGTAACAGAGACCCAATTGGTGCGAACGGCGACGAATCGAAAATTGGTGGTCATCATTAACACTGGCCGATACAGCTGCGATATTTTCTTCAGTTCGCACTCTACGTAAGCGTGTTGGTGGTTTAATGTCCAACAATGTAAATTTGGTGCGAAATTTAGTCACAATAGTCCGAATAGCCGCTTCAGTGGGTCGATTAAACTGACCATAAAATGGAAGCGCGCAATGAACTTTCTTAACAGAGCACGCATTTTGATAATAAAATTCAATAATTTGCAAGCGTTGTTCGTTTGTAAGACGATTCATGATGAAATGTCAAAGCATACTGAGCATCTTTCTCTTTGACACCATGTCTGAAATCCCACGTGATCTGTCAAATACTAATGCATGAAAATCCTAACCTCAAAAAAATCACTCTTTAGCTACAGCCGCTTGATTGGAGCCAAATTCCATCCCATTTAGATCATGAAGGTACGAATATTATAGCTGCAGCCGTTTCGTTGGTGCCATTTTTATCCCCATTCGCCCCACTTTCCGCATGAAAGTACAAATTTTGAAAAAATCCTTTTTGTTTCGCATCTTCACAGTCAGATGAATGTATACACCGAATTTCATGATTTCAACTTCAGCGATTTGGTTTGTACCATTTTTATCCCTCTTTTCCAATTTTATCCCTTAAAAGTACGAATTTTGAAAAATCCCTCTATTTTACGTATATACGCAATTAGAGGGATATACATTCCAAATTTTATGTGAATAGCTGTTTTCGTATCATTGGTCCCATTTTTATCCTTTACAAGAGAAATGTACGCAACAAATTTCAAGTGCATATAAAGCAGAAGTTTTCAAAAAAAAAAAATCTTAAATAATCTAAATATTAGGGGTATTTTCAGTCCTTATTAGGGAATTTTTTTCCCTTTTGGGCCGATTTCGCCCACATTCAATCCCAAGCGATCTACAACCATAAG
Source organism: Polietes domitor (assembly GCA_947397865.1). Taxonomy (NCBI): domain Eukaryota; kingdom Metazoa; phylum Arthropoda; class Insecta; order Diptera; family Muscidae; genus Polietes; species Polietes domitor. The sequence goes on along the minus strand of OX377618.1, from coordinate 244,771,705 downwards.
ACACATTTCCGGAAAATTTGAACCTCCTAGCTCATTTGGTTCAGCAGCTAGCGTGCTTTAAACGGACAGACAGACATGTATAAATCGTGTTACAGAATATATATACTCCGTCACCGTTGAATATTTCAAGGTGTTACAAACGGAATGACAAAGTGAATATATCCCCATCCTAAGGTGGAGGGTATGAAAATGGATCTTCCCCAGAAGATGATATTCAATTTCTATTTAATTTTAGAAAAAAATTATTATGTTCAATATTTCCGAATCATACCTATCCCTATTAATATTATAAAACCTTAGTGTAAGTCTGTCGGTTTGTTTGTTCCGCAATCACGCGTAATTGACTGAACCGATGATGTTGAAATTTTCTAAAGTGGCAAAAGTGTTTTTGAGAGCTAGAAAGCTGAAAATTGGTACATATATCTTACTGACCACGAGAAATATTAATTTGATGCCGAAATTTGGATTTTCGTGTTGTGAGCGGAGTGGGCGTGGCAAAAACGTTTTTGAGAGCTAGAAGGCTGAAAATTGGTACATATATTACTGACCATGAAAAAGATCAATTTGATGTCGAAATTTGGATTTTCGTTTTGTGGTCGGAGTGGGCATGGCAATAGTGTTCTTTGAGCTGGAAGGCTGAAAATTGGAACGTTCTAATTACACAATGCAACAAAAATGTATAATATTTTCTGATGTATTTTGGCTTTCTAAACTCAAAACCAATATTAGAAAATTTTTTATGGTATTTTTTAGTTTTTGCTAAAATTCCAATTTCCGGCGAATGTACCTTAGATATTTGTATTCTCATGTTGGAAATATAAGTCCAATAACACTCGGTTATATTTTAGATTAAGCAAATATTGCGAATTACACTTTTCCATAGAAACAGTGATTTGAATTATTACTTTTTCGAAAAAATCTATTTTTTGGTTTATTTTTTAATATTACAAATTTATTTAATAACAAGTAAGGAAAGGCTAAAGTCTGACGGAGCCGACTATATGATACACTCCACTTGCTACCCTATTACAATTCAATTCGGTAAAAAAGTACAATCGGAAAGGATTTTTGTATCCTGTAAATGTATGTGTTTGACAAAAAAATGTTAAATCGTAAAGGACATCTGTATGGGGGTATATTGAAACATGGAATGATGTGACACCCTTTCACCATGTATGTTTATAGGTGAAATATAATATGTAATATTGGATTATTATAATCCAAATTTGAAGAAAATCGGGTGCAATATGTTATTTCTAAAGTGGAAAAAGTCAAATCGGGAGCGACATTTATATGGGGGCTATATCTAAATCAGAACCGATCTAACCTGCCTTCGCCACAGGTGTTTTTAGTTAGATTATAAGGTGTTAAGACAAATTTGAAGAAAATCGGGTACAGTATGTGGTTTCTAGAGCGGAAAAATTCAAATCGGGAGCTACATTTGTATGGGGGCTGTATCTAAATCCAACCGATTTGCCTCAAATTAAATAGCGTTCGTCCTTGATCCACAAAACTTACATGTGCCAATTTTGGTAAGATTGGGCTACAATTACGACCTGTAATTTGATTACAACAATAGATGGACCGATAGACGGACATTGCTAAATCGACTCAGAAAGTGAGTCTAAGCCGATCTGTATAATAAACGATGGGTCTAACTCATTTCCTTTTGGGTGTTACAAACAAATGCACAAAGACATAATAGTCTCGTGGAGTGTATAATAATGTAAACAAGTAAGGAAAGGCTAAAGTCGGGCGGGGGAATTTGTCTATGTTTCCTAATCACAGGCTAATATGACCTGGTCTAATTTGTCAAATCGAGAAGAATATTTGTATTGGGGCTATATCCAAGCATGGAATGAAGTGACTAACTTTCACAATAAGTTCTTCCAATTCAAGTATAACGTGTTATGCTCAATTTGAAGAAATTCGGTGTAAATACGCGGTTTCTTGGCAGAAAACTTCAATCCTGGAGCGAAATTTGTATGGGAGCTATATGTAAATCAGAACCATTTTCACCATGGGAGTTTCTAGTTGAAATATAAGATGTTTTGCCAAATTTGAAGACAATCGGATGCAATATGTGGATTCTAGAGCGGATAAAGTCAAATTGGGAGCGAAATTTGTATTGGAAGCTATATATAAATCTGAACCGATCTAACACATTTTTACCACAGGTGCTTTTAGTTGAACTATAAGATGTTTTGCCAACTTCTAATCTGTTAATATATGCGGTATATAGAGTGAAAAGAGTCAAATCGTGAGTGCAATTCGTATGGGAGCTATATCTAAATCTGAACCGATTTTCTTCAAATTAAATAGCTTTCGTCCTTGTACCGAAAAACTTCGTTGTTCAGAGTTTCATTTGGTTCTGGCTACAATTGCGACCTGTATTGTGATTACATGAATAGATGGACAGACAGACGGACATTGATAAATCGATTCAAAAATTGATCGATCGGTATAATTAACAATGGGTCCATCTCCCTTCCTTTTGGGAGTTACAAACAAATGCACAAAGACATAATACTCTCGTGGAGTGTATAAAAATCTATGAATAAATGTATAAGTTATGATACTCTTTGTTTTACGCAAAAGTTTTTTTTTTGAAATCTTATTTTTTATTTTTGTAAGTAGCGCGAAAAATCCCTTTAAAAACCATGTTTTTAATCTTGCGTCTACAAAGAATATCATAACTTCTACATTTATCCATAGTTTTATTACATATAAACAACGTTTCTTCTTTTTTATATTTTTTTTATGGTTTTTCGTACCAAATATGTTTTTTTTTCGATTTTTTTTTTACAAATTTTTGGAGGCTGTCCTAAACCACATTAGGACTGAAACCAAATAAAAATAAAAGAATGAAAATGTCATTCCAAATAAAAAAAAAAAACTTTTTTTAAATTGTTGCCAACAGCGAAAATTTTGAAAAATAATGTTATTTTAAAAAGTCAACAAAAAATATTTTTTTTTGAAAATTTGTTTTGATGTATACCATATTTATATTGCAGTCGTCGACAAAGTGAGCAAATAATTATTTTATTTTGAGTTAAAAATTAACCATTTATTAACGTTTTTGTTATCACAGCTTGTTATCCCGTCTTCAAGAAAAACAGCCCTATTATTCGCTTAATAGAAAAGTACAAATTTGAAAAATTTCATTTAAATCGGAGAAAACAAGGTTTGATCGTTTGACATGGAATTAATCGTATGTAAATATCCCACGGTGTATGGTGCATACAATTTTTTAGAAAAATTAAAAAAAAATTTTTAAAAGATTTTAAAACCCTAAACTGTTGACTGGTAGAGAGCAATTCCTGCCATAAATTTAATGATCAGGTTAATATTGGGAGCAAATTTTTCCTAATACATAATATAATACATAACGTCAAAATTTTGACAATCAGACCAGGCTACATCTATCCAAATACTGAATGAAGTATGTATATTAGGGTGGGGTCGCGGTCCACACAAATGGAAAAACAATTTTCGGATACCCCACGAAAATAAAATTTGGATTGTTTAATGGTGATCTGCAAAATATTTCGTCACTGGGTCAAGCCATCTGTGAGCTAAACGCTCCTGAAAACACCTATAAAAATCATGTTTTCCCGTGTAATTTTTTTATGTTCAAATTTTGTCCATTTTTTTCTGAATTACTACACCATTTTCAAGTGTAATTCAAAAGACACCATTTGAAATTCAAAAATTCCATTTGAAATTCAAAAATTCCATTTGAAATTCAAAACTCATCATTTGAAATTCAAAACTTGTCATTTGCAATTCAAAAGACACCATTTGAAATTCAAAAGTCATCATATTAAATTCAAAACTTGTCATTTGTAATTCAAAACTCGTCATTTGAAATTCAAAATTTTTATTTGAAATTCAAAAATTATTCCATTTGAAATTCAAAAGATTCCATTTGATATTCAAAAATGTAAACAAACTTATTTAAGAAAAATATACATTAGGTGGGGTAGCATTTATTTTCTGCAAATTTGGATATTCTGCAGTTTTGGAAACAGATGTAATAAAATGATAAGCAACTAATAATTATAATGATGTAAAATGTCGGTAATTTCATATATAGTTTATAACCTTCAACAGCTCAGGGAGCATCTGCATATAATTTATAATGACTTGCATTTTACTTAGGGTTGGATTATTTGCGTGGGAGGTACAACAAATCATAACTATTTTACAGGTATACAGTGATTGTAAAACAATTTCCAATATAAAATTGTTACTGATCAGTTTTATTTGACCGAAAGCTTATGCCAATTTGTGTGAGAGGTCTTGCAATATCGCTCATATTGCAGGTGTATATAATGTCTATGAAAACATTACCAATGTCCAAATTTCAGAGTATTCCGCTCGTCCGTATAGAAGTTTTAAAATCTTTAAATTTAAATAGGTTTGAGTGATTTGCGTGAGAGATATGTAAATCTGTTTTCTTAACAGCAGAATATTAAAGTTGACAGAAATAAATAAATGCTACCCAACCTAATGTATATTTTGCTTAAATAATTTTGTTTACCCTTTTTGAATTGCAAATGGAATAATTTTTGAATTACAAATGGAATAATTTTTGAATTTCAAATGAAAACTTTTGAATTTCAAATGGTGTCTTTTGAATTACTTATGTCGAGTTTTGAATTGTAAATAACGAGTTTTGAATTACAAATAAAGAGTTTTGAATTTCAAATGATGTCTTTTGAATTACAAATGACGACTTTTGAATTTCAAATGTTGTCTTTTGAATTACAAGTGATGAGTTTTGAATTTCAATTGACATTTTTTGAATTTCATATGGAATTTTTGAATTTCAAGTGAAATTTTTTTAATTGCAATTGAAAAAAGTGTAGACCCTTAAAATCACTTTAAACTTAAATTTTGATTCTTGTCGAATTATTGGACCGTTATAGTAATCTTTTATGTTCTTTCATAGTTACAACTGGAAAATTTTTCGTATTTGGTGGTAGTATTTTATAAAAAATAAATAGCGGCAGTCAATACCTTTCGAATGATGCCTAAATGATGTACATCGGAATGAAATTGACGCCGCAGCGCTCATTTTTGTAAAAAGATTTTGAACAGTTTGGCTCTGAAAATCCATCTCCTGTATTAAATTATTTTACAAACATGGGGTCAGTGACGTCATTTTTCGTCCGAAATTCATCATTTAGGCATCATTCGAAAGGTATTGATTCCTTCTCATACAAAATGTTTCCAAGAAATATGAGTTTTTAGCTGTCACCTTTAAAAACTGCAAAAAATCCATATAAACGTCCAAAAATACGACCAATGAGTCATTCTAAGACAAGAATAAAATTTTTTATTTAAAGTGCTTCCAAGGGTCTATTAATTCAGAAAAAAATTGGACAAAAATGCAACATAAAAAAATTACACGTGATAAACATGATTGTTTATCTCACAGATGGCTTGACCAAGTGACGAAATATTTTGCAGATCATCATTAAACAATCCAATCTTCATATCAGGAGGGTGAACGCTGCAATTTATTTTCGTGACCCATCCTAATGTATATAAGAGCAATTATGCTAAAATGTGCTTTCAGTTCTTGTGAGGGAAATCTTTTTTCCTCTGGATAGATTTTACACATTTTCAATCCCATTAATTAATTAGGGAAATTTGTGCTCACTGAAACTGAAACTCTTTATACTGAACATTTTACAACTGAAGTTTCACACACTCTCAACTTCTCACTTGCGTCTCCGCAACTCACCATATGAGGATATTGGCCGGGTGTCACAACAGAACGACCATCGAAATCATCATTGGTCGAATCCATTTCATTGACGATTTCATTTTCCATATTCGAATTGTTATCTAGACGTCTGTAGATATTATGGAAGTCGTGATAATGTTGTGGTCGTGGTCTTCGGGGCCTTGCATGCTCCACCGATCTGCCGTAGTGATAACTCGGCCTTCTATACGATCGTGGCGGCGGTCCACGATACTGTTGCCATCCCCTGTTATAGGCAAATTGTTGTGTACCGAAATTTCCGAATCCATTGGTTGAGGCATAGGCAGTAGAGGATAACTGTGGCCAAAATGTTGGTGGCAGCGGAGAAGTTGGCCGATAATACGACGACGGCCTACCGAATCCTTGGCTATTGCCAAATGTGTTATACTGCATCCGATTCCAGTCGAATTGGGCAAATACACCCAACGATATGCTTACAACTAAATAAGCTATGACCGATTTCATATTCTAACGCGGACACAAAGTATGTTTTGCTTGAAATTAAATTTCGACTGGTCGAGAGACGAGTGCTTGCTTAGAATTCCGACCGTTGACTGTTTTGGTCGTGTGTTTTTTTTTTCAAATTTCTTTTTGCCATACATACTTACTATCTAACGAATACTTGTTTCTTCATTTTGTTTTGAGTGTTGTTTTCTTAAATATTATCATTATTAATGCAAAATCAAAATCATACATATGTTCGCATTTATCAATGAAATTCGGAGAAAAGAGTCGAAATATAGTTGGACGAAATCGACACGGCAATGCCCTAACAACTATGTATGTATGTGTGGAAAATACAATAAAAACTAATAACCGGTAGGAGCCACGCTTTATACCAAACACGAACGAACAGTTTTGGTATAACTAAAATGTTTTCCAATGGTTCCAGTTTTGGAGGACTGGTCGAATGAAGTAGTAACTTTTGAAGAAAGAAGAGATAAAAGGAAAACATACATATCTGACATTTGCTTCATAAGTTAAATAAATCATGAACTATCGACCAAAACCGGAACGAAAAATAGGAAAGCAATAAAAACTACAAACAAACCTGATTAAACTTTTACTCTTCTAGGACGCCGCACAGTGGAATATTTTCATACAAGCTGCGGCAAAAATTAGAATGAATAGAGCTACCACCTTGAAATTTCGCAAACATCCCTTATATCGTCAAATTAGATCAAAAACAATTTTTTGTTTAAATCCGCACACAACCACGCCTACCTTTCAAGTAAGTTGAAATGAAAAATCGTCATAAATTTCTTATTTTAATATATATGTTGATACAAATCGTTACCAGTGATTTCATTTGCGTCCACAATCAAATGAAAATTGTCATTGCTACGCCCAAATATTTTTTTTACGATTTTCGAAATTTTTGATAAAAATTATTTTATTTTTTAATCGATGACAAACGGCTATTACAACTTTACTAGCAGTACCCGCTGCTTCGCGCGCGAAAAAGCCAGATATTGGTTAATTTTTTCCGTCTCTGTTATTTATTCATTTAATTTTCTTTTGGTGGATATATATAATTCTAAAATAGTAATTTGGAAACATCCTATTATATAGGATATACACTATATACACTATTTTAGCTGAACTCCTTCGTATGTATAATTTTTATCATTTTCTACCAAGTTTTGAACAAAAAATTACCACCATTTATATCCTCGATCTCATGTTTCTAGATGCAGCCAGCTACTTTATAACTTTTGCACACCTCTCCCAAAAAGTACACATTTTGAAAAACCACTATAGGTAATATGTGTTTTTGCTTCCCCTAAAAATATGTACTTTATTTGGTAACACATTTATTTTTTGTCGGGACGTATTGTTGTAAATATTAGGTAAAAATTTTGAAATATCCCATTTATGTTCCGCGTTTAAGTAATTAAAGGACTGTACACAATTTGTATCCCTTTTCGGCCCGTGCATATCTTAAAAGTACAAATTTCGAAAGTCCAATTTTACTGCGCTTCTACGTGGTCAGAGGAATTTACATACTAAATTAAGAAATCCATTTCTGTTGCAAGTCTACGTTTCAGAGGAATTTACACTCCAAATTTCTCGACTATAGCTGCAATACTTTAGTTGGTACCATTTTTATCCCTTTTTGTCCCGCTCATTTCCTATAAGTACAAATTTAAAAAAAAAATCGATTTAGATTGCGCTTCTACGTTGTCAGGGAATTTACACTCCAAATTTCGCAACTCTAACTGCACTATTTTAGTTGGTACTATTGTTATCCCGCTCACCGTTTATAAGTACAAATTTCGAAAAATGATTTTAGATTAGCGTTTCTAAATTGTCAATACTTTAGTTGGTACTACTTTTATCCGTTGCCAGAGGAATTTACACTCCAAATTTCACGATTGTAGCTACAATACTTTGGTTGGTACAATTTTTATCCCTTTTTGTCCCACTCACCCCTAATAAGTGCAAATTTCAAAAAAAAACATTTAGATTGCGCTTCTACGTTGTCAGTGGAATTTACATACCAAATTTCACGACTATAGCTGCAATACTTAAATTGGTACAACGTGTATCCCTTTTTGCCCCGCGCACCAATTGAAAGTAAAAATTTCGAAAAATCCAATTTTACTTTGCTTTTATATGGTCAGAGAAATTTACACACCAAATTTCACTATTCTATGTGTAATACTTTAGTTGGTACCATTTTTATCCCTTTTTGTCCCGCACGCCCCTTTAAAGTACAAGTTTCGAAAAATCCAATTTTACTTCGCTTTTATATGGTCAGAGGAATTTACATAAAAATTTCACGATTCTAGGTGTAATACTTTAGTTGGTACCATTTTTATCCCTTTTTGTCCCGCTCACCCCTTATAAGTACAAATTTCGAAAAAGCAATTTATATTGCAAGTCGACGTTGTCAGAGAAATGTAAATACCGATTTTCACGATTCTAGCTGCAATTCTTAAATTGGTACCATTTTTATCCCTTCGAAAAATCCCTATTTGTGGCTCGTCTGTATGGTCATTGCAAGGAACTCACCGAATTTCATGTTTCTAAAGGGTGATTTTTTAAGAGCTTGATAACTTTTTTTTTAAAAAAAACGCATAAAATTTGCAAAATCTCATCGGTTCTTTATTTGAAACGTTAGATTGGTCCATGACATTTACTTTTTGAAGATAATTTCATTTAAATGTTGACCGCGGCTGCGTCTTAGGTGGTCCATTCGGAAAGTCCAATTTTGGGCAACTTTTTCGAGCATTTCGGCCGGAATAGCCCGAATTTCTTCGGAAATGTTGTCTTCCAAAGCTGGAATAGTTGCTGGCTTATTTCTGTAGACTTTAGACTTGACGTAGCCCCACAAAAAATAGTCTAAAGGCGTCAAATCGCATGATCTTGGTGGCCAACTTACCGGTCCATTTCTTGAGATGAATTGTTCTCCGAAGTTTTCCCTCAAAATGGCCATAGAATCGCGAGCTGTGTGGCATGTAGCGCCATCTTGTTGAAACCACATGTCAACCAAGTTCAGTTCTTCCATTTTGGGCAAAAAAAAGTTGGATATCATCTCACGGTAGCGCTCACCATTCACAGTTACGTTACGATTCGCATCATCTTTGAAGAAGTACGGTCCAATGATGCCACCAGCCCATAAACCGCACCAAACTGTGACTTTTTCTGGATGCATTGGTAGCTCTTGCAATGCTTCTGGCTGATATTCACTCCAAAATCGACAATTCTGCCTATTTACGTACCCATTGAGCCAAAAATGAGCTTCGTCGCTGAACACAATTTCTTTCTTTCTGAACTTTCTTAACAGAGCACGCATTTTGATAATAAAATTCAATGATTTGCAAGCGTTGCTCGTTAGTAAGTCTATTCATGATGAAATGTCAAAGCATACTGAGCATCTTTCTCTTTGACACCATGTCTGAAATCCCACGTGATCTGTCAAATACTAATGCATGAAAATCCTAACCTCAAAAAAATCACTCTTTAGCTACTGCCGTTTAGTCAGGACGAAGGTTCGATGTTTATCCCTTGTTGGGCCATTTTACCCCCTAAAATTACGAATTTCGTAAAACCCTTTCTTTGTCGACGTCTACGTCATATTTGGGAACTACCCTGAAAATTTCAAGACCTGGCTTCAGCCGTTTGGTCTGGGGGCTGGTCAATGATAAGTCAGTCAGTCAATCAGTCAGTAACGCAACTCTTTTATATATATAGATAAACAACTTAAGATTAATATCGGCCCAATATTTACATGCGCTCGCATGTAGTAAAACCTTACATCCCTAAAGTATGCTTTAAATAATTTTTCCGAAATATATTAACAGAGAACAACGAAGAAAGTATTGCTACATCTTTGACTTAATTTACCATTTCGGTAATTAAATCGATGTTGGCATCTAAAGAGTGATTTTTTTGAGGTTAGGATTTTCATGCATTAGTATTTGACAGATCACGTGGGATTTCAGACATAGTGTCAAAGAGAAAGATGCTCAGTATGTTTTGACATTTCATCATGAATCGTCTTACAAACGAACAACGCTTGCAAATTATTGAATTTTATTATCAAAATGCGTGCTCTGTTAAGAAAGTTCATTGCGCGCTTCCATTTTATGGTCAGTTTAATCGACCCACTGAAGCGGCTATTCGGGCTATTGTGACTAAATTTCGCACCAAATTTACATTGTTGGACATTAAACCACCAACACGCTTACGTAGAGTGCGAACTGAAGAAAATATCGCAGCTGTATCGGCCAGTGTTAATGATGACCACCAATTTTCGATTCGTCGCCGTTCGCACCAATTGGGTCTCTGTTACTCAAAAACGTGGAAATGCCAAAATTGGACTAAGCGGATGGACCACCTAAGACGCAGCCGCGGTCAACATTTAAATGAAATTATCTTCAAAAAGTAAATGTCATGGACCAATCTAACGTTTCAAATAAAGAACCGATGAGATTTTGCAAATTTTATGCGTTTTTTTTTAAAAAAAAAGTATATAAGCAGAATATTCTTTTTAAAATGAATAAATAAGGCACTAGTTTAAAAATATTTGTAAATGCCGAGGCATAGGCCTCGCGAATATAATTTTATGCTGTAGAAAATTAACAATACTAAATAAATGCAACCTTCAGGTAAACCACTGTCTGAAAAGGAAAGCAAAAACGTAATTACAATTTCAAATTGGAAAAGAACTCCACAAGTGCTACTCTTTTCTACGAACTAAACGACATTTCAATGCGATACATGGTTTCCAAGAGGATGTAATAAAATAAATATTATGATGAAATTTCCAACTATTTTAGCATTTATGAACTTTAATTGCATATATTTAGCCGCGATATTGCAAATTCTTTTAGAATATGATTAATAGGAATGTTCTTTGCAAAATTCAATCAGTAAAGTCGAGATTTGGTCACATGACATTTGGAAGTTTTTGCCGCTGATAATACACTGTGCGCCGCACAGTGGTTTAGAATCAAAATCCATCGGCAAAAATTCAATAAGTAATAGTTTTCTAGTAGACATTTTCCAGTTCTTTATTTCGATGTTCACGACTAAAATGAAAGAATATTTTGTTTTATGTTTTCTCCCAGAATATTGTGCTTTTATCATTGTCCGTTCGTCAGCTGGACGCGTTCAAAATATCCTAGTATTGAGAAACAAGTAAGTAAGTAAGCTTCAGTCGGCTAAAACGAATTATATATACCCTCACTCTCAGAGAACATACATATATACAGAAGTATAGAAGTTGTAAAGGATTTAATATTACCTAGGATATAGACATTTGTGTGGGGGGCACACGAAGGGGTGTGGCTAAAGCGTAAATATTTTTTAGGTTTAAAATGTTTATAAAAACAATTTCAAATATAAAATTGCAGATGATGGATGTTATATCGGTTTTATTGTAACCAAAGTTTATGCCACTTTGTGTGGAAGGTACCAGAAGGGGTGTGGAAATTTCGCCCATATTCCATGCGAATATAAACACTAAAAAAGCATTGCCAAATATCAAATTTCACACTATTCCGATCATCAGTAAAGATCAGTTATAACACCATTAATTTTATGTAGTTCTGCGTGATGTGTGTGGGAGGTGCTGGAAGGGTCGTGGAAAACCCCTTCATATTTAGCACACTTAAAGTGATTATAAAAACATTATCAAATACCAAAATATAGCTGAATCCGATTATCAGTCTGGAAGTTATATGGGTTTTAATTTAACATTGGCATATGGACTATTTGTGTGGGATGTACCAGAAGGAGCGTGACAATTTCGCCCACCTTCAAACTCACACTAAGTTTGGGGAAAATATTACGATGTGCAAAGTCGTGAAACGGAATTGGTTCAAACATACTTGGGGTCTTAAGTAACTCCTTTAATGCGTTACACTTTTTTTCTGTGCCAAATTATATATATACTCCTACTCTGTAGAGCCTACTCTGTATATATCCTCCTACTCTGTAATCTAGCCCGATCCCAATCAAAAACTTCAAATTTTACGATTTGCAGTTTTTGATGCATATTTTATTAAATCCGTATTAAGTTCAAAATTTTTAGTTCGATTTGTGTCTTTAGGGGCTAGTTGGAGAGGTATTTAATTTTTAGAACTTCTTAACCTATTGAGGGTAGCACATTTTTTCAAACTATTGGTACTGAATAGGTAAAATGTGAAGTAGAAACGGAAATATGGACTCAGTTGCAAACACATTCTAGTCTAATGCGAAGCTAATTTTTGGGAAAAAAATCTGACATTTTGGGTTTCAATGGACAAATTAATTTCCAGAGGATATAGATGTTTAACAATTTAGTTTCACACTTTTGCATGTCATACAACGACAATAGGAGACAAGACAAGAGAAGAATGTCTGTGAAAAATATTTAAAGTTGCATGCTTCAATTTAAATTAGTTTAGCATTAACGGCCATTTAATTTTTTCCTCGTTAAAAATGAAAATATAAATAGTCTTAAAAAACTCTTCATTCAACTGGATCCTCGATCTCAAATCGATCTTGATTTTCTCCAAAACTGCTGGTAACAAATTTTTTGCATCGCCATGAATCGACTTTAAGCTGAAATGCAATTTTTTGGACAAATGAACTCAATTGTGAGTTTCTTTTGTGGCCTGTTTGTTGCAAACGTTGATGGGAGAATGTTGACGGGGAAATTAATTGTGGTCAGTCGTACACTTCTCCCATCTATGGTATACTGCGGGACAGTTTTGTGCCTTTCTTTCATAAAAAATAGGCAAATGTATGGGGCCTCCTTAAGGGTTGCAGATGGAGGATAGGTGTGTTCTAAGAAAATATTGGGGCTGAAAAAATATTAGGGGTTAGTCATGCATTTGACCCCACTATGGGCCTCCTTCTGACAGTTAGAGTGGTTTATGGCTTTATAATTAATGGCTTTTGAAGGAAAACAAGTAAGAAGGCGTTAAGTTCGGCCGGGCCGAATCTTATATACCCTCCACCACGGAGTGCATTCCACAGTATTACCAGCAGATTAAAGGATGTACAGAACCATATTACGAAAATTGTGATATATTTATGCACATTACTATATCTGATTACTATTTCAAACTATAATGTATACTTATGCGCACTGTTTAAAATCTTCTACTAGAAATAAATGCAATGCTGTAATTGTGAAAATATTAGACGATCTGCAGTCGCCATTAGGGAGAAGCATTTTCAGATACAGACAAAGTGACTGCATTATTTTGATAAGAAAAGTACAAATTTTAAAGATATGGTCATTCACCCCATTTTCCGTCCAAATGTACAAATTTGGAAAAAAACTTTTTGTTTCGAGTCTTCATAGTCAGACCACCGAATTTCATGATACCAACTTCAGCGGTTTGGAAGGTCCCATTTGTATCCCACTTTTTCAATATATATATATATATCCCTTAAAATTACGAATTTCGAAAAATCCCTCTATTTTACGTGTTTATGCAATTAGAGGGATGTACATACCGAATTTCATGATTCTAAAGGGTGATTTTTTAAGAGCTTGATAACTTTTTTAAAAAAAAAACGCATAAAATTTGCAAAATCTCATCGGTTCTTTATTTGAAACGTTAGATTGGTCCATGACATTTACTTTTTGAAGATAATTTCATTTAAATGTTGACCGCGGCTGCGTCTTAGGTGGTCCATTCGGAAAGTCCAATTTTGGGCAACTTTTTCGAGCATTTCGGCCGGAATAGCCCGAATTTCTTCGGAAATGTTGTCTTCCAAAGCTGGAATAGTTGCTGGCTTATTTCTGTAGACTTTAGACTTGACGTAGCCCCACAAAAAATAGTCTAAAGGCGTCAAATCGCATGATCTTGGTGGCCAACTTACCGGTCCATTTCTTGAGATGAATTGTTCTCCGAAGTTTTCCCTCAAAATGGCCATAGAATCGCGAGCTGTGTGGCATGTAGCGCCATCTTGTTGAAACCACATGTCAACCAAGTTCAGTTCTTCCATTTTGGGCAAAAAAAGTTGGATATCATCTCACGGTAGCGTTCACCATTCACAGTTACGTTACGATTCGCATCATCTTTGAAGAAGTACGGTCCAATGATGCCACCAGCCCATAAACCGCACCAAACTGTGACTTTTTCTGGATGCATTGGTAGCTCTTGCAATGCTTCTGGCTGATATTCACTCCAAAATCGACAATTCTGCCTATTTACGTACCCATTGAGCCAAAAAAGAGCTTCGTCGCTGAACACAATTTCTTTCTTTCTGAACTTTCTTAACAGAGCACGCATTTTGATAATAAAATTCAATGATTTGCAAGCGTTGCTCGTTAGTAAGTCTATTCATGATGAAATGTCAAAGCATACTGAGCATCTTTCTCTTTGACACCATGTCTGAAATCCCACGTGATCTGTCAAATACTAATGCATGAAAATCCTAACCTCAAAAAAATCACTCTTTAGCTGTTGTCGTATCATTGGTACCATATTTTATCCATTTTTTGTCCCATTTCGCCCGCTAAAACATTTATTTTCTTTGTGGTGCTTCCATGGTACAAGAGGAATGTCCGCAACAAATTTCAAATGTATGAAAATCAGAAATATACTTAATAAGCCAAGGCTACCAATATTTTTATACTATGTATATATAATGGAAATAATACTTCAATTCATAAAGTAAATATAAGGCAGCAATCATAAATACCCTAAATATTGGGGGATAGAGAGTGTATTTTCAGCTGCAGTCCTTTGGTTGGTTGTATTTCCATCTATTTTAAATTTAAAAGTATACATTTTGAAAATACTTTAACTCTCACGTACGCAGTATAAGAAACCTCCATGATTCTACAATTTTTTGTCGTAAAAGCAACAAAATAATGTACGAATTTGGAAAAAAATATTTTACGTGGCTATGAGGAATGTATACCGCGAATTTCATGGTTCTAGCTGCATCCATTTGTTTGGTACAATTTGTATCCCCTTTTTCGCATTTTACTCCTAAAAGTACGACTTTCGAAAATTTCCTTTATTTTATGTGTCTACGCAAACAGAGGAATATATACACCGAATTTCATTATTCTAGGTGCAGCCGTTTGGTTGGTACTATTTTTATCCCTCTATCCCCACTTAACCCCTTAAAAGTACGAATTTAGAAAAAACACGCCAAATTTCGTGTTTCTATCTGTTGTAGTTTGATTGGTACTATTTTTATCCCTTTTCGTCCCATTTCGCCCCCTACAAATAAAAATCACTCTATGGTGCCCTTTTATGCTATAAAGGGAATGCGAATTGCAAATATCAAGTAAATACAAGCTATTATGTTCACATAAACATGATGAAATACTCTAAATATTAAAGGTATTTTCAGTCCTTGTGAGGGAAAAATTTTTCCCTCTGGGCCGATTTCACCCACTTTCAATCCCAACCGATCTGCAACCATAAGACACATTTAGGAAAAATTTGAACCTCCTAGCTCATTTCGTTCGGCCGCTATCGTGCTTTCAACAGACAGACAGACGGACATGGCTATATCGTCTTAGAATTTTACCACGACCCAGAATATATATACTTTTTGGGGTCTCCGATGAATATTTTAAGGTGTTACAAACGAATATACCCCCATCCTGGATGTGGAGGGTATAAAAATGTTGTTGGTCCAAAGTCAAACATTTGTTCAAAAATGATATTTTTTTAACAATATTCATTACAACCAAACTATAGCTGACACAAACATAGTTTTTGCGTCATAATAAAGCTAAGAAACTACAATTTGCAATAAATCTAATATGAGAGCAAAATCTCTTAAAATGTGCGAGAAACAGTTCGACAAAGTCAAAAAAAAGTAATTACATTTTTTCAATTTTCAAAATCTGAAAAACGTGAAAATATGTAGTACAAAAAAATCAAATTTTTTCTTCGCATTATGAACAAATATGTGAAAATATGTTAAAAAACTTGAAAACAAAAAAATTGTAATTTTCTTTAAAATCGAAAAATACGAAAAGTTGTCAACTTTGTGGCGATTTCTAAAATATATCCGATTTCTCGATTATTAATGTTAATGTCTCAAAATAATCCTCAAAAGTGTCTACTAGAACAAAAGTTATTGAATTTTGGCCGATGGATTTTGATTCTGCACCACTGTGTGCACAGGTGCATGCTTTGTACTCCGGAACATGTTATTTCTATTACCAATAACATTTTCTTAACTAAATATTAGCTAATTTTCGTTATTTCAAGGGTGTTTTTAGACGATTATAAAAATCAAATTTAAAATTGACTTTGACACAATGTTATCTTCTAAGGCGCGCTAAGTTTCCGCTTAGGTCGCATAAGCCAATGATTTCAAGCAACCGCAGCAACCAAAATTTTGTCGAAGGATTATTAATACATCTCATGTATTTTGCAACATAAAATGGAAAGTCATCTTATTTTAATCGTATATTTTAATAGCTTCTTATTTTAATATATACATGCCTCAAAACAAACCATTACCAGTGATTACATTTGAGTCCACAATTAAATGAAAATTACCAGTGCTACACCCACATCTGAAAACTCCTCATATCTTTTAATCGAGCAAATTTTTGAAATTCATACCTTTACTCAATTGCGAATAAAAGCGAAACGCGTGCATCGATTTTCATGATCTTTGTCTCATTTTGCTCATAGGTTATGTGACTTTACGTAAAAGTAATAAGATTTGACATTTTTTTTCATTTTGGATTTTTTATGGATTAAAAAAAAAAAAAATTAAATCTTTAGGCAAAAAATAAGTTTTTTCCTTTATATATTCATTTTTCAATTTTCAAAATCTGAAAAACGTGAAAATATGTAGTACTTGGAAACTGTTGCTTGTATAGGAAAACAATATATGAACAGATTAAGGGAATTGTAATTTTAATTTTTTTAAAATTTAATTCAATTAAATCGGGCTAGTGGTTCCCGAGTTAT
Source organism: Polietes domitor (assembly GCA_947397865.1). Taxonomy (NCBI): domain Eukaryota; kingdom Metazoa; phylum Arthropoda; class Insecta; order Diptera; family Muscidae; genus Polietes; species Polietes domitor. The sequence goes on along the minus strand of OX377618.1, from coordinate 244,754,533 downwards.
GCCGGACGAAACAAATTAACCAAAAAAAAATTTTTAAAATTTAAAAAAAAAAAATAAAAAAAAAAAACCAAACGAAAAAAAAATTTTTATTGCGTTTTTCGAGCTCATGTCAAGGTTATCTACACAGAAAAAATTATCGCATCCGGAGTACATGAAATTTTTTTCATTTTGTTGAGTAGTGTTATCTGCCAAATCATTCCTATAAACTGATCAAATGATTGGAACATGTGTATTTTGTAATGCATACTTTTAGGATTATAATAAATTTACCATTGAAATATTTTGTTGTTCATCTTAAGGAACAAATGAAAGTTTTTTATACGCTACACCACTTCGTGGTCTAGGGTATTATAAGTTAGTTTTCCGCCAAATGTTTGTAACACCAAGAAATAATCGAGCTAGATCCACCTTTAAGTATACGGATCGGCTTAGAATCACCAGCTGAATCGATTTAACGATGTCTGTTTGTCTGTCCGTCTGCTGTCCATCTAAGCTTGTTCGCACTCTACAGGTCGCAATTGTTTTCCGATTATCAAGAAATTTGGCAGATGTTACTTTTTTGGCCAAGGACGATCGGTATTGAATTTGGAGGAAATCGGTTCAGATTTAGATATAGTCCCCATACAAATGTCGCTCCCGATTTGACTTTTTCAGCCTTATAAAGCACATATTGTACCCGATTTTCTTCATATTTTGCATAACACCTTATAATCTAACTAGAAATACCTGTGACGAAAGCGGGTTAGATCGGTTCAGATTTAGATATAGCCCCCATGCAAATGTCGCTCCCGATTTCACTTTTTCCGCTCTAAAATCCACAAATTGTACCCGATTTTCTTTAAAATTGGCACAACATCTTATAATCGAACTAAAAACACCTATTGTGAAAGTGGGTAAGATCGGTTCAGATTTAGATATAGCCCCATACAAATGTCGCTCCCGATTTCACTTATTCCGCTCTAAAATCCACAAATTGTACCCGATTTTCTTTAAAATTGGCACAACATTTTATAATCGAACTAGAAACACCTATGGTGAAAGTGGGTAAGATCGGTTTCGATGTAGATATAGCCCCAATAAAAATGTTCTCCCGAGTGTTTAACCGATTTCGGCCAAACTTTACATATTATATTTCACCAATAAACATACATGTTGAAAGCGGGTCGCATCATTACAGTTTTCAATGTACCCCCATACAAATGTCCTTTCCGATTTAAAATTTTTTGTCAAACACATACATTTACAGGATGCAAAAATCCTTCCCGATTTCATTTCTTTACCGAATTGAATTGTAATGAGAAAGTGGGGTTTATCATATAGTCGGCTCCGTCCGACTTTAGCCTTTCCTTACTTTTTTGGGAGATGTCTATATGTTTATACTTTGGTATAACCCAAATTGGGCCCCATTGTGCTCTACTACAGCTCTAGAAACTACATCTTGCACCGGATCTTCATCAAATTTTGCAGATCATTCTATGTTTCAACTAGGAATACCTACCGTGAATGAGAAATATATAGGCGTATGTTTTGGCACAGGCCTCAAGTGTTGTTGTAGGCCCCCTTCAAATGTCCGTCCGATTCATCCTATTACCGCTGTATAATCTGTATTTATCATTCGATGTTGATCAAATTTTCCAGATCATGTTATATTTACTTTACTCGGAATATCTGCTGGGAAATTGGATCAATTACTTTAGTATTTACCATACTCAGTAAATTTGACTAAAGATGAATTTATAGTATAATTTATATGAATTACATAAAATTGCTCCCATGAAAGAACCTGGGTTTAGTAATCAAAGCGAGGTATATATGCCGCCCGACTTTAGCCTTTCCTTGCTTGTTTAATTATAAATTGATTTTGAATTTTTGTCAAAAAAGGTCACTTTACGTGAAATCTCCCTGTAGTAAACATGATTTATTTCGGATTAGGTTTTGAATTTTGTTTTACCTGTTTTATAATTAAATCGATGTTTGCAACTAAGCTGAAGTTTTTTGCAATGATTAACTGAGACTTCAGTATATCATCATTTGTAAATGCTAAGGCAAAGGGTAGGGTTTGCATCCCGGGATTTCCCGCTGAAAATTCCCGGGAATTTGCACATTTTTCATTTCCCGTATGCCGGGAAAACCGTATGGAAATCCCACGGGAATTCAGTAGAAAATTTAACATATTTCTTCGCATATTTTTTTCCATCATTTCCACAATAAAATTAAAAATGTTGTATAAAAATGTAGATCACATAGCCTTTAAGCCGGTATGTCAAATATTACAGTTGGATGACAAAATATTTTTAAGCTGCTTCGGATGTAGACTCAAAATCAACTTTTTCGGATTTTCCTGTCAAGCTCCATATGAAAAAATTAAAATCCGAGAAAAATAGATTTTGGGAGTGTATCCGAACGCCAAAAATAAAGAATTTAAAGTTTTTGAAGCGACAGGACAAATAACAAACATTTCATTTAATGCTCTACTCACTATTAATGTGAACGATCGTTCTCCGTCGCGTCCACATTTTCCAATAAAATAAGAAATATCTGATCTTTAATTAATTTAGAAACTTGAAAAGATGTTTAAATTGATCTCACATTGTGCTTTATTATATGAATTCTGTAACAGGTTCGTTGAGAAATATATATTTATTTTACATTAATAAAATGTGAATGTTTCATTGGAAAAAATAAGCTTAACTCATGGTAAACAGTTTGTTGACGATTTCCCGTGCTATCCCGGGATTCCGGGAAATTGAAAATATAATTCCCGTTCCCCGGGAAATAAAAAGTACGGGAAAATGCAATCCCTTGGTGTGATGTTCGTTGGACAAAACATGTATTTGATGTGTCGAAAGATGCCTTCAAATGTTTAGGCTTTTTAAAAAGATGTACGAAATATTTCACACCCTCTGATCTTCTCAATATATACACTACCTACATCAGACCAAAGATGGAATACAAGTCCCATATATGGTCGGGTGCTCCAGCTTCATCACTGGAGCTACTTGACCGTGTCCAGATGAGGGCGATGGTGTTGATAGGTGACGGTATCGATACTTTCATGGTGTTTGTTCTTCGGAAATTCGTGATTCGTGAAGCCCGTGAGAACGTTCGGTAGAGATACGCGACTCTCCAGGAACGCTCACCCATTTCTTGTCGATTGGACAACCGGCCGCACTACGAGTGTTGGTTCAGTGAAAAAAAAACCCGAAATTACACTTTAACGCCAAAGAACACTTGTATTCCATGAACTAAATAAAATTCCAATACTATACATGGTTTCCGAGAGTAAATAAGTTTCCTTATTTCAAAGTCATAGCAAATAGTTAATTTACTAGAAATAGGGTAGTAAATTTATGGAAAAAATTCATTTAGGAAATTTTAACTAAAAAATTCGGCAAGTGAGTTGTGATTCTCGTTCGTTTGTGAGAATCATCTCCTCATAGAGGCCGGGTTTGATGTTGAAAAGTCGCTGCGAAGCCACTTGAAAAGTCGAAATCATGATCGTGGTAGTCTGCAGCCAAGTAATAAATGTCACCATGCCATTTGTAAATAAATTTGCATTCTATTAAATATAGAAGCAAAATGGTCTTGAGCCAGGACAATATCCCAGTTCAAATTAAATTATTTTTTTCTTAAAATTAAGTTGATGTGTGTACTGATATTTATGCCGAGTTCTTCATACTTTTAAGTATTAATGAACTTATAAAAAATCACTCCAATTTGTTTAGTAAATTCTTGAATATTAATCAAAGAAGCAATTCTCATTCGTTTGGCGAGACTTATTTCTTAAATAATTCAAGCATATTTTAAACAATCGCTGCGAAGGCGCCTTTCTTGCCTTAGCAGCTATCATGGAATAATAGCTCAACTAAAGGGTGATTTTTTAAAAGCTATAGGAAAGTTTTGCAAAAAAAAAAAAACAAATGAACTTTATATTCAGAAAAATGCATGAAATCTTTATTTGAATCGATAGTACGGTCTATATAATTTAATGTTTGAAGATTATTTCATGCAAATGTTGACCTTGACTGCGCCTCAAATGGCCCATCCGCTTAGTTCAATTTTGGCATATTCACGTTTTTGAGTAACAGAGGCCCAATTGCTGCGAACGGCGACGAATCGATAATTGATGGTCATCATTAACACTGGCCGATACAGCTGCGATATTTTCTTCAGTTCGCACTCTACGTAAGCGTGTTGGTGGTTTAATGTCCAACAATGTAAATTTAGTGCGAAATTTAGTCACAATAGCCCGAATAGCCGCTTCAGTGGGTCGATTAAACTGACCATAAAATGGAAGAAGCGCGCGATGAACTTTCTTAACAGAGCACGCATTTTGATAATAAAATTCAATAATTTGCAAGCGTTGTTCGTTTGTAAGACGATTCATGGCTAAATTATAGACCAAACTGAAGATGTTTGACAGTGAAACAAAACACGAAACGTGCGTCAGCTGTTTAAACCAGTGTTGCCAAAAAGATAATAGCTAAAAAATCTCCCTTTATTTATAGCAGAGGTATTTGACAAATATTTCATGTTGCCAATTTTTATATCAGTTTTGCATACTCTGAAGCAAAATCAAATGTTTCAATTATTTTTAGATAAGTTGAACTTTTTCAACTCATTTTTCATTTTTTCATTGTATCAAGTAAAATTTTCCTCACTTTAAGTAAAAATTTACTCGTTTTGAGGAAAAAATTAGCAAAATTGTCCTCAGTTTAAGTAAATGTCTACTTGAATTGAGTAAAAATTTATCTAGATTCAGGAAAATTTCGGAAAAAATTACTGGATTTAGTAAAAATTTACTTGTTGTTAGGAAAAATTTACTTAGTTTTCGGAAAATTTTACTTGAATTTATTAAAAATTTACTTGGTTTTAGGAAAAAAATATTTAGATTTAGGAAAATTTCAGCAAAATTTTACTTAGATTTAGTGAAAATGTACTTGGTTTAAGGAAAAACTTACTGGAATATTCCTCAGTTTGAGTAAATATATACTTTGTTTGAGGAAATTTGAACTAGAATCAAGTTCGAAGCATGTACTACTTTCAAGGAAAAGTTTGAACGTGATATGAGGAAATATTGCTTTAGTTCTATACGAAGTTCAATTTTCCTAATTTTTAGTTAATTTTAACTCGTTATAGGATTCACTTTTTTCTGAGTGTAGTTTCTCGATTTCACTAATATTTCCTAAATGGGAATTATTTGATTACATACATATTTAGACGTTATTACGTCAGTTTTTCTTGGTTATTAATACTTAAAGTTATTTTTTGTGGAATCCAGTTTCTAATTAATAACACTACAACAACAAAAACAAATAAAATAAAAAAAATAGTAACCGAGACCTACAAAAATATTTTTTGTGTTCATTGACACATAGTCATTTATAATAATCAATACAAAAATTTAAATTTATTTTTTTTAATAAAATTAAAATTTTCGTCGACGGTGCCCTTAATATTATTTCAAATATATTTTGTATACACTGCGAATGTACCAAGGCTTATATATAAAGGTGATGGCAGGAGCCCAGCTGACAGAAATTTTTTCATTCAAAAGTAACCGAAACTGTTAAATCCCATATATTTTGCTTTGACATTATGGCTCACCATTAAAAAAATTACTTGTATTTTGTTGTTGCCGAATTTGTTGTTGTTCTAGTGCTATCACCTGTATAAATACGCCTTGGAATGTACTTAGAAAAGTCAACAGTATGTCAATGTCTTCATAATCTAACACAAAATGACAGACTTCAAAATTTAAAAAAATATATGTTTTAGGTCTCTGTCTTTATATATATTTTTTTAAATAAATTGAAGTAAATTTAAGTATAAATTTCACTCAAATTAAGGTTTGCCAAATTTATAAGTGCCTTCAAACTGTAAGACTTTATACTGAAGATTTTACAACTTTTCACCTTCGTCTTTGTAACTCACCATATGTGGATATTCGCCGGGTGCCACAACGGAACGACCATCGAAATCATCATCTGTCGAATCAATTTCATTGACGACTTCTTCTTCCATATGCGAATTGTTATTTAGACTTATGTAGATATTCTGGAAGTTTTGATGATGTTTTGGTCCTGGCTTTCGGGGCTTTGCATGCTCCACCGATCTGTTACGGTGATAACTCGGTCGTCTGTGCCCTGGCGGCGGTCCGCGTTGCTGCTTCCATCCCTTATTAAATGCAAACTGTTGGGGAGCGAAATTTTCATTTTCGTTTTCATTTTCATCCGTTTCTGTAGACATAGGAGGCGATTGAATTTGAAGATGTGACGGGCCCCGATTCTGCTGATGTGGCGGACCCCGTTGATGCTGCTGTGGCGGACCCCGATGATGCGGCTGCTTACCGTGTCCTTGGGCATTGGCGTATATGCCATACTGTAACCAATTCCAGTCGAACTGCGCAAACGCACCAAGCAATATGCTCACAATTAGGTAGGCTACGGCAGTTTTCATATTCTAGCGCGAGGACACAGTATGTTTTACTTCATGAAATATCGACTGTTCGAGAGACGAGTGCTTGCTTAGAATACCGACCGTTGACTGTTTTTTAAATTTCTTAATTTCTAACGAATACTTGTTTCTTCATTTTGACTTGAGTGTTGTTTTCTTAAATTTATTCTTTATTAATACAAAATCATATATTCATTTATCAATGGATTTTGGTGAAAATACAATCGGTCGAAATCGACACGGTGATGCCCTAACAACTGTGTGTGAAAAACACAATAAAAACCGGTAACCAGTCGCAACACTGAACCCTGAGACGAGGGTTTGTCTCATGAAACTTCTGAAGAATGAACCGATAAAGGAAAGAAATAAATTTATTGCATTTGTATCATAAGATAAGTTATCAACTGCCGGCTAAAATTCGAACAGAAAAATAATTAGAACAAGTAAGGAAAGGCTAAAGTCGGGCGGGGCCGACTATATAATACCCTACACCACTCCCTGCGTATGTACCTCGCTTTGATTACTAAACCCAGGTATTTCATGGGAGCAATTTTATGTAGTTCATACAAATTATATAAATTTTATTCATATAATTTATATGCTATAAATTCATCTTTAGTCAAATTTAACGAATATGGTAAATAATATGGTAATTGATCTAATTGTCCGACAGACAAATACAAATTATACAGTAGTATACCAAAGTCATTTCAAAGTATGGACATATGGACGTCACCCAAACAATTCTCATTGCAATTCAATTCGGTAAAAAAGTGAAATCGGGAAGGATTTGTGCATCCTGTAAATGTATGTGTTTGACAAAAAATGTTAAATCGGAAAGGACATTTGTATGGGGGTATATTGAAGACTGGAACGATGTGACCCGCTTTCACCATGTCTGTTTATTGGTGAAATATAATATGTAAAATTTGGCCAAAATCGGTTAAACATTCGGGAGCAACATTTGTGTGAGGTCTATATCTAAATCTGAACCTATCTTACCCACTTTCACCATAGATGTTTCTAGTTCGATTATAAGATGTTGTGCCAATTTTAAAGAAAAACGGGTACAGTGTGTGGATTTTAGAGCGGAAAAAGTGAAATCGGGAGCGACATTTGTATGGGGGCTATATCTAAATCTGAACCGATCTTACCCAATTTTTGCATACGTATTTCTAGTTGGATTATAAGATGTTCTGCAAAATTTAAAGAAAATCGGGTACAATATGTCGTTTCTAGAGCGGAAAATGTGAAATCGGGAGCGACATTTGTATGGGGGCTATATATAAATCTGAACTGATCTTACCCAATTTTTGCATACGTGTTTCTAGTTGGATTATAAGATGTTCTGCAAAATTTAAAGAAAATCGGATACAATATGTCGTTTCTAAAGCGGAAAAAGTGAAATCAGGAGCGACATTTGTATGGGGGCTATATCTAAATCTGAACCGATCTTACCCAATTTTTGCACAGGTGTTTCTATTTGGATTATAAGATGCTGTGCCAAATTTAAAGAAAATCGGGTACTATATGAGCTTTATTTTATTTATTTTTCCAATTTCCCGGGATCCCGGGACAGCACGGGAAATCGTCAATATATCGTTTACCATGAGTTAAGCTTATTTTTTCCAATGCGACATTTACATTTTATTAAGGTGGGATGTGTGCGATTTTTTGAACGGATATTTGGAAAGTGAGCTGTACTTCTCATTCGTTTGTGAAAATTATTACTTAAAGAGGCCGGGTATGTTGTTGCGAAGCCATCTGACGAAACCTTTCACAGGGTGGAAATCATGATAGTGGTAGACTGTCGCCAAGTAATAAATGTTACCATGTTACCTGTTACAGAATTCAACTCAAACATATTTTTTTGTTTTAAAATTAATTAAATGTGTGCAGTCAACGTTTGAAAGTGAAATTTAAGAGCAGACAATGCATTTATGACGTCATCAGATATTTCTTATTTTATTGGAGATTGTGGACGCGACAGAGAACGATCGTTCACATTCAACCGATGTAGTCAGTAGAACATTAAATAAAATGTTTAAGTTGCCTGTTCTTTGTCCTGTCGCTTTGGAAACTATAAATTCTTTTTTGACATTTTTAAATCCAATATTGTTACTGGCGTGTTCTATAGCATTGTTTAAAATATTTTCAAACGACTTACCTCATTTATTTTGGGCGTTCCATTACACGCCCACAATCGACTTTTTCTGGGTTTTTAAATTTTTGCATATGGAGTTTGACAGGCAAACCCTGGAAAAGTGAATTTTGTGTGTATATCCGAACGTATTTGTCATCGAACTGCTATATTTGACATACCAAATTAAAATCGATATGAGCTAAATTATTGTACAACATTTTTATAGTGGAAATGATGGTAAAAATAAACGAAGAAATATGTAAAAAATTCTCCCAAATTCCCGCGGGATTCCCGTACGAATTTCCCGGGACACGGGAAATGAAAAATATGCGAATTCCCGGGAATTTTCCCGCGGGAAATCCCGGGATGCAAACCCTAACTAGGACTATTGACTATAAATAGTGCACAAATGTAATATACCGTGCTCCGTTGCATATCCATCTTACTTCGCTCAATCCAAGAATATCTAGTTTGCATCTGATATTACATGTTGTAATTATAATCGGTGTTTTGAAGCCATATACATATCTATAAAACGGAGTTTCATGGTAAACTTATTGCCTTCTTTCGTGGGGGAAGGATATCTGTTTTACCATTGGTACCTAATTTTCAAAATTCATCTTCTTACTGCCTGTTATGCCTTACCGGCCATTCAGGACACAGATCAATTGACTGGCCCATTTCATGAAATAATAATGATTCCGCAATGAGTAGTTTGTTTGGCTCGTTGTACGCCATGTGGTCCGTTTTGTTTGAAGTACATGTCCCCTGTCAATATTCCATTCAATAGGCGAAATAATCGGCTGTCATGGCTGTCGCCGTTGACGGTAACGTACCCAGCAAAAATTATATAGATTTTGGAAGCAGTGGACCCGTTGTAGAGCTACTGATTGTGCAATAAAGTAAATATTGCCTAAACTCTGCATGACTCGGGTGCAATAGATTCATGCAGAAACCGAAAATTCTTATAGAGCTGAATCTCTGCATGCTTTCGTTGCAATAGAAGAACCAAATTAAAAAAAATCGCATAGGATGTAAAGAGTGATTTTTTTGAGGTTAGGATTTTCATGCATTAGTATTTGACAGATCACGTGGGATTTCAGACATGGTGTCAAAGAGAAAGATGCTCAGTATGCTTTGACATTTCATCATGAATAGACTTACTAACGAGCAACGCTTGCAAATCATTGAATTTTATTATCAAAATGCGTGCTCTGTTAAGAAAGTTCAGAAAGAAAGAAATTGTGTTCAGCGACGAAGCTCATTTTTGGCTCAATGGGTACGTAAATAGGCAGAATTGTCGATTTTGGAGTGAATATCAGCCAGAAGCATTACAAGAGCTACCAATGCATCCAGAAAAAGTCACAGTTTGGTGCGGTTTATGGGCTGGTGGCATCATTGGACCCTACTTCTTCAAAGATGATGCGAATCGTAACGTAACTGTGAATGGTGAGCGCTACCGTGAGATGATATCCAACGTTTTTTTGCCCAAAATGGAAGAACTGAACTTGGTTGACATGTGGTTTCAACAAGATGGCGCTACATGCCACACAGCTCGCGATTCTATGGCCATTTTGAGGGAAAACTTCGGAGAACAATTCATCTCAAGAAATGGACCGGTAAGTTGGCCACCAAGATCATGCGATTTGACGCCTTTAGACTATTTTTTGTGGGGCTACGTCAAGTCTAAAGTCTACAGAAATAAGCCAGCAACTATTCCAGCTTTGGAAGACAACATTTCCGAAGAAATTCGGGCTATTCCGGCCGAAATGCTCGAAAAAGTTGCCCAAAATTGGACTTTCCGAATGGACCACCTAAGACGCAGCCGCGGTCAACATTTAAATGAAATTATCTTCAAAAAGTAAATGTCATGGACCAATCTAACGTTTCAAATAAAGAACCGATGAGATTTTGCAAATTTTATGCGTTTTTTAAAAAAAAAAAAGTTATCAAGCTCTTAAAAAATCACCCTTTATATGCACTTTTAAAAATCAGATGACGAATATATCACATCCCCCACAAAAATCTGCAGGTTAGTAAGCGAGAGATACTGCATTTCTTCCTTACTAACTTGCTGAAAGAAGTAAGGATCAATCAGTGAGTTTTTATGTCTCGTGAAAGATCTCACTCAAAATGCTTCAATTTTGTATATTCTCATGTCCGGCAAAACATAGTTATCGGATTGTAAAATGAACGAAGATGAATACATGCAAAAGAATAAAGGAACAAGGTGAACGACGGAACAAAAAAAGTAACGAATTCCGTTCCACCAAGGAATTCGTTAACTGGAACGAGTTCCGTTCCGACCAATCCAACTCTACATGGGATTGTGCTGCCGGTAAAACTTTGGTAGGGAATATCCGTATACGATTCGGCCCGGTCCTGTTTTTATATATTATTTGTTTTATTTTGTGTTACCAAAAAAAAATACACGTTAAACCCGGCAAGTTGAACAAGTGTTATACGTTTATAATTCAAAATTGCAACTCAGACTTAAACAAGTATTTTATAGCTCATAAATTGAATTGTCTTCAACGGCAATCGATTAATCTTTACACAATCATTTCTTAAATCATGATTGAAGAGGGATGACCTGAAGACAGGCGTTGTGTAGCCAGTCAACCACAGCCGGTTTCGGACACATCCCAGAGGAAATGTGTTTTAACAAAGCAGACAAGAGGAGAAAACCTTTAAGTCTGACCGAGGGCTGCCAACGTACGGTTCCTTTACTCTGTGTATTTGGTTTTGGGCATACTCCTGAGAAGAAATTCTCTCTAAGGCCGACCGAAGCCCGGCAACGCTCTAAATACTATGCCGGGCTTAGACAACATAATCCAGAGGAGAAAATCTTGAAGTCTGTTTAAAGCCAAAAAACGTTATAAAGCCAAACATTGTTTCGGATTTGTGACAATGTGTTCGGGCGTTAGGGCATTTTTATGTAGATAATCATCGTATAGATGATCAAAAACTGAACTGAATCCATTTCCAAATATAATTATGTATGTGTAGCTCGATCAGTTGAATCGCGATGAGTGTTTTTATCACATAAAACAAGTTTACTTAAAAACTAACCAAGAGAGTGAGGGAGCGAATTTATTAATATTGGAATTTAACAGTTTTGTTGTTGCTTTGAGCTGCTCTTCTTCATGGGGAAGAGCTGAAACTCGTTGAGTTCGTTTTCTTCGAAACTAATCAAGAGAGCGAAAGAGGGGAACAAAAGAGCGGATTCATTCATATTAAAATCAGGGATGGAATTGTATGGTGCAATTGTACCATTTTTGGTACAAATACAGAAGTTGGGAAAATGTATAAGATCTCTGCCCTAAAATAAAGTTTTGTTCCTGAATTTTCGACATGACACATGAGTAAAGGTTTTCTTCGTTGCCGAGGTTTTCATCTCAGGGGTATTCCCAAAAACAGTAATTCATCACTTTATTTTTTTATTTTATAAAATTGCGCAGGGAAATATATTGGGACACATTTTCGGTTTGAAGATATTTTCCATTCTTATTGGGATGTTATTTCACATTAAACCGTATAATTGGGGGAATTCATTATTGGATTGGGCCAAGACGTGACCAAACATAGGAACACCATGTATCCCATATTAAAAAAATATTTTGGTACGTTAAGGGCTGAAAAAGTACATGTTAATAAGGTCGTTGGTACAGAGTCGAATATTTTGCATCCCTGATTCAAAGTACACCTTGTTGTTGTTTTACTACTACTTCTCTTAAAAGGAGAAATTTAACGCATCCAAAAGAGCTCTTAATAATATATAGGGTGGGCCAAAAAAAGTACTGATTTTTTTCAAATTTCTGGCTTTATTGGAAAGGTTGGACTTTGTAATTTAATAATGGAATATTACGTCGCAATAAGTTGAAACATTAAGTTATGTGATATTAGTATTAAGCTCTACTGAGATTTTTACATTTAGTTATTATTATTTATTTTAATTAGACTTAATTGTGAGCGATGTCCAGTTTTTTATAATAATAAGTAATAATGACAGCTGTAATGCAAACTAATTGTAAGTAGAATTAATACTGTGTTAGAACAACAACATATGTGCAATTGAAAAATTTATTTGGTAGGATTTTCAAATAAACAGACCCCTGAAGAAGCTGGAAACAAGCCAGAGAAACGTTGGCCAAAAAAATGAAACTAATTTCATTTTTGAATTGAAGTTAATAAGAAAACAACATTGGTCATTACAAAATAACAGGAACACAATATCATTCATAGGACTTCCACGACTGGCTCGGCAGTACCTCATCCAATCAACCCAATTTTTCAGTACAGCCCAAAATCCACACCAAACAGTGACTCGTTTTGGAGGCATTGGCTTCTCAGTAGTCACGTGTGGTTTCTCTGAACCCCATATGCGGCAATTTTGCTTATTGACATAGCCTGCGAGATGAAAATGAGTTTCATGAAGGCTGAACTGAAGGCCGATCTCTTCTCGAACATTTTCCACGTACATTTCTTACAGTTTGCGTTAAAGACTTACTACTTTGGAAGCACGTTTTTAATATTTCCCAATTTTGTTCGAGCGTACATATTAGATGGAAATAAAAATACAAATAATTGTGAAAATTAACCTTTCAAAGTCAAAGAGTTGTCATGTTATATCTTCATAACATTTTACTATTGTCAAGGAGGAAAAAGAAAGTTTCAATAACTAATACCTTACCTTACCTCAGTGATGTGTAAAATTAGTCCAATATTAAATCGATTCCGAAATGCTATTTATAACATTTTCTGTTGCATTTTGGTTTTCAAAACTAGAAAACGATATTAACATTTTTTTATGGTTAATTTTTAAATAAAATTCCTATTTTCGCCGAAGGTAACGCAATTAATTCACTTACAAACAGTAGTTTAGGAATAGTCTGCAAAAAAATTGAGATAAAATTAGTTTTTTATACCCTACACCACTTCGTGGTCTAGGGTATTATAAGTTAGTTTCGCGCCAAATGTTTGTAACACCAAGAAATAATCGAGCTAGACCCACCTTTAAGTATACCGATCGGCTTAGAATCACCAGCTGAGTCGATTTAACGATGTCTGTCTGTCCGTCCGTCTGCTGTCCATCTAAGCTTGTTCGCACTCTACAGGTCGCAATTGTTGTCCGATTGTCATGAAACTTGGCAGAAGTTATTTTTTCTGGCCAAGGACCATTGGTATTGAATTTGGAGGAAATCGGTTCAGATTTAGATATAGCCCCCATACAAATGTCGCTCCCGATTTGACATTTTCCGCTCTAGAAACAACATATTGTACCCGATTTGCTTTAAATTTGGCAGAACATCTTATAATCCAACTAGAAACACGTATGCAAACATTGGGTAAGATCGGTTCAGATTTAGATATAGCCCCCATACAAATGTCGCTCCCGATTTGACATTTTCCGCTCTAGAAACGACATATTGTACCCAATTTTCTTCAAATTTTGCAGAACATCTTATAATCGAACTAGAAACACGTATGCAAAAATTGGCTAAGATCGGTTCAGATTTAGATATAGCCCCCATACAAATGTCGCTCCCGATTTGACATTTTCCGCTCTAGAAACGACATATTGTACCCGATTTTCTTTAAATTTTGCACAACAGCTTATAATCCAACTAGAAACACCTATGCAAAAATTGGGTAAGATCGGTTCAGATTTAGATATAGCCCCCATACAAATGTCGCTCCCGATTTCACTTTTTCCGCTCTAAAATCCACACATTGTACCCGTTTTTCTTTAAAATTGGCACAACATCTTATAATCGAACTAGAAACATGTATGGTGAAAGTGGGTAAGATAGGTTCAGATTTAGATATAGCCCTCATACAAATGTTGCTCCCGAATGTTTAACCGATTTTGGCCAAATTTTACATATTATATTTCACCAATAAACAGACATGGTGAAAGCTGGTCACATCGTTCCAGGTTTCAATATACCCCCATACAAATGTCCTTTCCGATTTAACATTTTTTGTCAAACACATACATTTACAGGATGCAAAAATCCTTCCCGATTTCACTTTTTTATACCGAATTTAATTGCAATGAGAATTGTTTGGGTGATGTCCATACTTTGAAATGACTTTTTTATACTACTGTATAATTTGTATTTGTCTGTCGGACAATTAGATCAATTACCATATTATTTACCATACTCGTTAAATTTGACTGAAGATGAATTTATAGCATATAAATTATATGAATATAATTTATATAATTTGTATGAACTACATAAAATTGTTCCCATGAAATACCTGCGTTTAGTAATCAAAGCGAGGTACATACGCAGGGAGTGGTGTAGGGTATTATATAGTCGGCCCCGCCCGACTTTAGCCTTTCCTTACTTGTTTTTTAATAAAAACTTGTTTGCTGCCACGAAAAAATAGCAAAAACTACAATATATATTTTTTATTTATTTAGTTTTTATTCTTAAATGATTTAACATAACATTTTAATATAAGTAGACGCA
This sequence comes from Polietes domitor, assembly GCA_947397865.1. Classification (NCBI taxonomy): domain Eukaryota; kingdom Metazoa; phylum Arthropoda; class Insecta; order Diptera; family Muscidae; genus Polietes; species Polietes domitor. Next base: position 244,739,452 of record OX377618.1, on the reverse strand, counting down.
AAAGAAATACAAAATATATTTGTCTTTTTTTAGTTTTTTCGTTTACATTTTTTTGGTCTGTAATCAATATTTGATTTGAACTGGGATATTGCCCTGGCTCAAGACCATTTTGCATCTATATTTTATAGAATGCAAATTTATTTTCAAATGGCATGGTGACATTTATTACTTGGCTGCAGACTACCACGATCATGATTTCGACCATGTCAAAAGTCTTTTCAAGTGGCTTCGCAGCGACTTTTCAACATCCAACCCGGCCTCTATAAGGAGGTGATTCTCACAAACGAACGAGAAGCAAAACTCACTTGCCGAATTTGCGTTTAAAAAATCGCACCAAGTAATAAAGCACACATGTCATCTTACAAGCATCTCATTGAGTTGCATATGTAAGTATGTGTATATGCAGGTATAGTTACCCAGCAATACTTCTGCCGTGCCAACGCCAGCCAAGTAATAAATGTCACCATGCCATTTGTAAATAAATTTGCATTCTATTAAATATAGAAGCAAAATGGTCTTGAGCCAGGACAATGTCCCAGTTCAAATCAAATATTTGTATTTTTTTAATGTTGGGTAAACTTCTTTACAAATTAAACAACAAAATATTTTGTTTATTTTTTTTAGAGTCTACATATAAAGGAAGAAGTATAAGTTATTGTTATACCCTCACTTTACAGAGTAGCATGATATGTATAACCTATCATGAATGTTTAAGCTGTACGTCCGGAGTTAAAGAATCAATTCAAACCTTGAACATTTTTCGAAGATAGGCGAAATTGCCACAACCCTTCTGATACTTCCCACACAATTGCTGTTAGCTATAACTTATATAAGGATGAGCGGAATACTCTGAAATTTGACATTCGGCAATATTTTTATAGACATTGCATTCACACCCCTTCTGATACCTCCACATCCTATTCCGGTGCTTGAAATACACTATAACTTATAAATTATCCGTCCCTAATTTAAGTTTTATAACTACATACATATAAGAGTGAAGGTATGATTCAAAGTAACTGAATACAATGCTGACTATATTTTGGATAGATGACCTCAAAATAAGGAAAAAAAATGATCGGCACATTATCGAATTAGTTTTCATTTTAAAGTCTGATGAACATTTATTTAAAAAAAAAACTGAATTTTTCTAAAATAATTTTTGGACTGCGCCGCTCTTTTGACCTTTAAAAATTATTTTTGACAAAATCGGTAAACCATAGGATTGTTTATTTGTTTTTCTCTTTTTTTTCAAATAACTAGTCGATTCAATAATAGAAAAGTTTTTTTAAATGTTGAGGAAAAAGTTAGCTTTTTCGATATTTAAAGAGCTAAAAATAATAACAAAAATTGATTTTTTGCAATTTCGATATCTAAGATAGTTATCGAAATATTTTATTCTTTTTTTTGGCCATTTTACAAATAAAAATATTCTTTCGATTTTTTTTCAAAATTTCACATCCGATAATTTAGAAATAGCTCCTATGATAATTTCGCTCTCAATTTGACTTTTACCGCTCTAGCGGTAAATTAACTTGAATTAACTTATATTGTAAATAGAAACAGTTATTGTGAAAGTGAGTCAGATCGGTTCGCTCTTGAAACCAGATATTTTAAACGATTTTTTCAAATTTTCCATATCAACTTATAATTCTACTACGATCGGATCAATATATCCAAAATGAGAGTAATATGTGAGAGGTACTTACGACGAAAATATAAATTTTAGAAAAAAAAATTAAAAAATTATCAATAAAAAATGTTTTGTGTTGATTTTATGAATCTACATCAATATACACACAAAAAATACATTTATTCGGATTGGGCACAAAATTTATCTTTTTTCTTTGGCTGGGCTTAGATATGACTACTAACAAAAGGGATCAATACAAATGATATAATTTTATGCAATAAATTCTTGTAAAGCACTTTCTAGAGTTTGCACAAATCATTGCTCATAAACAATCCTTTATTTATACCCTCCACCTCCAGGATGGGGGTGTACTAACTTTGTCATTCCGTTTGTAACACCTTGAAATATCGACCTGAGACCCTATAATGTATATATATTCTTGATCGTCATAAAATTCTAAGATGATCTAGTCATGTCCGCCTGTTGAAAGCACGCTAGCTACCATCTAAACGAAAGGAAATTTTCCATAAATGCGTCTTATAGTCGTAGATCGGTTGGGATTGAAACGGGGCGAAATCGGCCCAAAGGGAAACATTTTTCCCTCACAAGGACTAAAAATATCCATAATAATCTCTAATAATACGATAAAATGTATTTAAGCATGTTTTTTGAATATGTCTGTTTATATTTGCTTGATATTTGGTATGCGCATTATCCTTATATCAAAAACGTGCACCATAAAGTGATTCCTATTTGTGGGGGGTGAAATGGGGCAAAAAGGGATAAAAATGGTACATATTAAACGACAACAGCTAGGAACACGAAATTCGGTGTGTACATTCCTCTAATTGAGTAGATAAATAATATAAAAGTATTTTTTCCAAATTCGTACTTTTAAGGGATAAAATGAGAATAGAGGGATAAAAATTGTACCAAACAAACGGCTGTACCTATAATAATGAAATTCGGTGTATACATTCCTCTGATTGCATAGACAAGTGAAATACACGGATTTTTCAAAATTCGTACTTTTTGGGGTTAAAATTAAAAAAAGGGGATAAAAGTAGTACCAATCAAATGACCGCAGCTAGAGTCATGAAATTCGGAGTATACATTCTTCTGACTGTGTAGGCACGGAAAATAAACTGATTTTGCGAAATTCGTACTTTTTGGGGTCAAAATAGAAAAAGGGGATAAAAATAGTACCAACCAAATGACCGCAGCTAGCTTGTCATGAAATTCAGAATATACATTCCTTTGACTACGTAGACATGAAAAATAAAAGGTTTTTTTTCCAAATTCGTACTTTCAAGGGATACAATGTGTACGGAGGGATAAAAATGGTACTAACCAAACGGCTACACCTGGAATAATGACAGTCGGTGCATACATTCCTCTGATTGCGTAGACACTTAAAATAAACAGATTTTTCGAAATTCGTACTTTTTGGGATTAAAATGGAAAAAGGGGATAAAAATAGTACCAATCAAATGACCGCAGCTAGAGTCATGAAATTCGGAGTATACATTCCTCTGACTGCGTAGACAAGGAAAACAAACGGATTTTTCGAAATTCGTACTTTCAAGGGATACAATGGTACAGAGGGATAAAAATAGTACCAACTAAATGACTACAGCTAAAATTATGAAATTCTAATTACGTGGAAACATCAAGGTGGTAAAAATGGTACCAACCAAATGGGCGCAGTTGGAATCATGGAATTCGGTGTATACATTTCTCTGACTGCATAGACACGCAAAATAAAAAGCTTTTTCCAAATTCGTACTTTTTCTTTTACGGCAAAAATTGGTTGAATCATGAAATTAGGTTATTTTGCACTATGTACGTCTGATAATGGATTTTCAAAATTTGTACTTTTGGAATTAAAATAGAATGGAAATACAACCAACTGTAGCAGCCACTATCTACCAATATTTATGGTATTTAAGCTTTTTGAAAATATAAATATAAGAATATTTATTTTTTGATTTGAAATAAATAATGGTTTGAAATAATTAAAATATTATATGTATTTATTTATAAAATTATTTTTTTCAATATTTGTATTTGTTTTGGCCATATTAACAAAATTATATTTTCCTGTAATATTACTGCACTTCTACGAAAACCGAATCCATGGTGGAGCGTATATAAAGTTCGGCCCGGCCTAACTTAACGCCGTTTTTACTTGTTAGTATCTTCCAACGAATTGTGGAATTTGTGACCTTTGAAAAGTGGAATAAAAACTTTGTAACGTTTAAAATTGATTTTTTACAAAAAAGCTCCCATTTAAATCACTAATGAAATTTGGCGTTTACTTGTATGCCTTCTCTTAACTCAATAGAAAAAGAATTACAAAGTAATCAGAAATATTGTATCTTTAAAAAATTTCAAAAAAAAAACTATGTAACATTGCAAATTTGTATATTGGGACTATTTAAATGTACATAAGAAATTTATTCTTCAATAAAAAAGCACACGTGTAATTTACACTTGATGTAATGAATTTAAGCGTTTTTATATATATTTCTCAACTCAATATAAACAAAAAGTACAAAGTAATCAGAAATGTTGTACCTTCGAAAAGTGGCATAAAAACTTTGTAACATTTGCAAATTTGTAGGAATATTTTATTGTATATAAAAACTTAAAATTAATTTTTCAACAAAGAAAGCACACGTGCAATTTACACTTGTACTGATGCAATTTGGCGTTTACTTTATGGCTTCAGACAACTCAACGCAAAAAAGAATTACAAAGTAATCAAAAATATAGTAGCTTTGAAAAAGTGACGAAAAAACTTTGTAATGTTTAAAAATTTGTTGGAATATTTTATTGTATATAAGAACTTACAATTTATTTTTTAACAAAAAAGGCACACGTGTAAATTACACTTGTACTAATGCAATTTAGCGTTTACTTCTAAAAAAGATTTACAAAGTTTAAGGTCTTTTCACATATGCTTTTTTTTCTGTGTGCATACTGACCACTGTGTTAACTGATCACTTCAAAACTGGACAACAACATCAAATAACGATGACGATCTGCGACGAAGGCAAACGATGAATTAATTAATGAAAATACAAACATCATTGACCGATCGAAATCACGGTCAATGTTTTCGAAGCTATTCGCATAATTTGAATTTTCGGATATTGTTATTAGTGTCTCTAACGCGGGCAGAGCTTTTACAAAAAACTAAGAAGAAAAAACCACATCAATTGGGGGCTTCAATTTCATATTCTGTTTGTCTGAGTTAAGATTTCGTCACTGTGAGATTTTCGGGTGTTAAAAACCTAATTGGAAAATAAACTTAAATACATACACACGTAGATGCAAGTCTTTACTTTTTCAAAATGGTATAAGTCATGTGTTGGGGGGGGGCAATATTGGTACAGAGGTACTCTCACTAATTTCTTTTATCCAATGTTGGGGGGGGGGGTTACTTAATGGCAATATTCATAGGTACTCTCACTAATTTCTTTTAACTTATGTTACACCCAAAAGTGGAGTTATACCATTTTACGAAAAAACATGATGATTAATGTGTACATAGAGGTAAGTACAAATTGTCGTAAATTTGTTTGCCGTTGTTCATATTGAATTTTGGCGGTTACGCAGCAGATGACGCTGCTGCTGGCCCATTGTAATGTAAGCTTTCACTTTATTTTAAAGATAATTTATTGACGACAGCGCGTTTTGAGTTTTGTTGTTGTTTGTACGTCGTCTAATTATTTGTTGTCTATTCTTAAGCTGTTCCCAGTCAACGTAGCCGTTGAGGTAAAATGTGGCAAACAAATTCGTTTCTTGTTGACATTCAAAGGCATTCTTGGACTTAAGCGGTCTAACCTGTTGGTCATTCCTCGCCGCACAGTGGTTCGGAGATGGTTTTCCATCGATTAAAAGTTGGTGTATCTGTTGGGTCATGGAGATCAGATTCAGTTCGGATTTTTGGCAATAGAAATTGTATTGGAAAATATGTACATTCATATGTATCAGGTCGGCTTTTTTGAGAATGGATAACATAATCTATATATATAAAAGAGTTGCGTTACTGACTGACTGACTGACTGACTGACTGACTGACTGACTGACTTATCATTGACCAGCCCCCAGACCAAACGGCTGAAGCCAGGGTCATGAAATTTTCAGGGTAGTTCCCAAATATGACGTAGACGTCGACTAAGAAAGGGTTTTACGAAATTCGTACTTTTAGGGGATAAAATGGCCCAAAAAGGGATAAACATCGAACCTTCGTCCTGACTAAACGGCAGTAGCTACAAACATGAAATTCGGTGAGTTCCTTGCAATTACCATGCAGACGTGCTACAAATAGGGATTTTTCGAAATTTGTACTTTTAAGGGCCGAGCGGGACAAAAAGGGATAAAAATGGTACCAACTAAAGTATTACAGCTAGAATCGTGAAATTTGGTATGTAAATTCCTCTGACCATATAGAAACGAGGTAAAATTGGATTTTTCGAAATTTGTACTTTTAAGGGACGAGCCGGACAAAAAGGGATAAAAATGGTACCAACTAAAGTAGTACAGCTAGAAACGTGAAATTTGGTATGTAAATTCCTCTGACCATATAGAGACGAGGTAAAATTGGATTTTTCGAAATTTGTACTTTTAAGGGACGAGCGGGACAAAAAGGGATAAAAATAGTACCAACTAAAGTATTACAGCTAGAAACGTGAAATTTGGTATGTAAATTCCACTGACCATATAGAAACGAAGTAAAATTGGATTTTTCGAAATTTGTACTTTTAAGGGACGAGCGGGACAAAAAGGGATAAAAATAGTACGAAGTAAAGTATTACAGCTAGAAACGTGAAATTTGGTATGTAAATTCCTCTGACCATATAGAGACGAGGTAAAATTGGATTTTTCGAAATTTGTACTTTTAAGGGACGAGCGGGACAAAAAGGGATAAAAATGGTACCAACTAAAGTATTACAGCTAGAAACGTGAAATTTGGTATGTAAATTCCTCTGACCATATAGAAACGAAGTAAAATTGGATTTTTCGAAATTTGTACTTTTAAGAAACGAGCGGGACAAAAAGGGATAAAAATAGTACCAACTAAATTATTACAGCTAGAAACGTGAAATTTGGTATGTAAATTCCCCTGACCATATAGAATCGAAGTAAAATTGGATTTTTCGAAATTTGTACTTTTAAGGGACGAGCGGGACAAAAATGGATAAAAATGGTACCAACTAAAGTATTACAGCTAGAAACGTGAAATTTGGTATGTAAATTCCTCTGACCATATAGAAACGAAGTAAAATTGGATTTTTCGAAATTTGTACTTTTAAGGGACGAGCGGGACAAAAAGGGATAAAAATAGTACGAACTAAAGTATTACAGCTAGAAACGTGAAATTTGGTATGTAAATTCCTCTGACCATATAGAGACGAGGTAAAATTGGATTTTTCTAAATTTGTACTTTTAAGGGACGAGCGGGACAAAAAGGGATAAAAATAGTACGAACTAAAGTATTACAGCTAGAAACGTGAAATTTGGTATGTAAATTCCTCTGACCATATAGAGACGAGGTAAAATTGGATTTTTCGAAATTTGTACTTTTAAGGGACGAGCGGGACAAAAAGGGATAAAAATGATACCAACTAAAGTATTACAGCTAGAAACGTGAAATTTGGTATGTAAATTCCTCTGACCATATAGAATCGAAGTAAAATTGGATTTTTCGAAATTTGTACTTTTAAGGGACGAGCGGGACAAAAATGGATAAAAATGGTACCAACTAAAGTATTACAGCTAGAAACGTGAAATTTGGTATGTAAATTCCTCTGACCATATAGAGACGAGGTAAAATTGGATTTTTCGAAATTTGTACTTTTAAGGGACGAGCGGGACAAAAAGGGATAAAAATAGTACGAACTAAAGTAGTACAGCTAGAAACGTGAAATTTGGTATGTAAATTCCTCTGACCATATAGAGACGAGGTAAAATTGGATTTTTCTAAATTTGTACTTTTAAGGGACGAGCGGGACAAAAAGGGATAAAAATGGTACCAACTAAAGTATTACAGCTAGAAACGTGAAATTTGGTATGTAAATTCCTCTGACCATATAGAAACGAAGTAAAATTGGATTTTTCGAAATTTGTACTTTTAAGGGACGAGCGGGACAAAAAGGGATAAAAATGGTACCAACTAATGTATTACAGCTAGAAACGTGAAATTTGGTATGTAAATTCCTCTGACCATATAGAGACGAGGTAAAATTGGATTTTTCTAAATTTGTACTTTTAAGGGACGAGCGGGACAAAAAGGGATAAAAATGGTACCAACTAAAGTATTACAGCTAGAAACGTGAAATTTGGTATGTAAATTCCTCTGACCATATAGAAACGAAGTAAAATTGGATTTTTCGAAATTTGTACTTTTAAGAAACGAGCGGGACAAAAAGGGATAAAAATAGTACCAACTAAAGTATTACAGCTAGAAACGTGAAATTTGGTATGTAAATTCCACTGACCATATAGAAATGAAGTAAAATTGGATATTTGTACTTTTAAGGGACGAGCGGGACAAAAAGGGATAAAAATAGTACCAACTAAAGTATTACAGCTAGAAACGTGAAATTTGGTATGTAAATTCCACTGACCATATAGAAATGAAGTAAAATTGGAAATTTGTACTTTTAAGGGACGAGCGGGACAAAAAGGGATAAAAATAGTACCAACTAAAGTATTACAGCTAGAAACGTGAAATTTGGTATGTAAATTCCTCTGACCATATAGAAACGAAGTAAAATTGGATTTTTCGAAATTTGTACTTTTAAGAAACGAGCGGGACAAAAAGGGATAAAAATAGTACCAACTAAAGTATTACAGCTAGAAACGTGAAATTTGGTATGTAAATTCCTCTGACCATGTAGAAACGAAGTAAAATTGGATTTTTCGAAATATGTACTTTTAAGGGACGAGCGGGACAAAAAGGGATAAAAATAGTACCAACTAAAGTATTACAGCTAGAAACGTGAAATTTGGTATGTAAATTCCTCTGACCATATAGAATCGAAGTAAAATTGGATTTTTCGAAATTTGTACTTTTAAGGGACGAGCGGGACAAAAAGGGATAAAAATAGTACCAACTAAAGTATTACAGCTAGAAACGCGAAATTTGGTATGTAAATTCCTCTGACCATATAGAAACGAAGTAAAATTGGATTTTTCGAAACTTGTACTTTTAAGGGACGAGCGGGACAAAAAGGGATAAGAATGGTACCAACTAAAGTATTACAGCTAGAAACGTGAAATTTGGTATGTAAATTCCTCTGACCATATAGAAACGAAGTAAAATTGGATTTTTCGAAATTTGTACTTTTAAGGGACGAGCGGGACAAAAAAGGATAAAAATGGTACCAACTGAAGTATCACAGCTAAAAACGTGAAATTTGGTATGTAAATTCCTCTGACCATATAGAAACGAAGTAAAATTGGATTTTTCGAAATTTGTACTTTTAAGGGACGAGCGGGACAAAAAGGGATAAAAAGGGTACCAACTAAAGTATTACAGCTAGAATCGTGAAATTTGGTATGTACATTCCTCTGACCATATAAAAACGAAGTAAAATTGGATTTTTCGAAATTTGTACTTTTAAGGGGCGAGCGGGACAAAAAGGGTACCGACTAAAGTATTACAGCCAGAATCGTGAAATTCGGTATGTAAATTCCTCTGACCATATAGAAACGAAGTAAAATTGGATTTCTCCAAATTTGTAGTTTTAAGTGGCGAGCGGGACAAAAAGGTATAAAACTGGTACCAATTTTACTATTACAGCTAGAATCGTGAAATTTAGTGTGTAAATTCCACTGATCATATAGCAGCGCAGTAGTTTGATTTTTCGAAATTTGTACTTCTAAGGGGTGCGATGGACGAAAAGGGATAAAAATGCTGTACAATCCTGTGTTACCAAATAAAGTACATATTTTTAGGGGAAGCAAACCCACATGTTACCTATAATGATTTTTCAAAATGTGCACTTTTTGGGAAAGAGGTGGAAAAAGTTATAAACTGGCTGGCTGAATCTAGAAACATGAGATCGAGGATATAAATGGTTGTAATTTTTTGTTCAAAACTTGGTAAAAAACTATACATACGAAGTAGTTCAGCTAAAATAGTGCATATCGACAAGCACATTCCTTTGACTGTGTGTGAGTGCTAGCTAATAGGAGCCTACCAAATTACTATTTTAGATTTATCTACATCCACCAAAAGAAAATTAAATAAATACTATCCAAAAATAGAGACGGATAAAATTAACGAATAACTTGCTTTTTCGCGTGCGAAGCAGCGGGTACTGCTAGTCCTAAATAAAAAGTTAAAATTAAAAACTCAAAATAAAAAAAAATATTTTTTTTAATTGTTAATCAACGGCAATATCAATGAGAAAAAAATAATTTTGTGTTAAAAATGTTGGACTTAGCCAGTGTAAGTCAAATTTATGATTATCGAGACTAAGTCCAAAAAGTCAACACAAAATATAAATTTTTTTAATTTGTTGTGATACAAATATTTAAACAAAAAATGTGAAAAAATATAATTTTTTATTTTGAGTAAAAAAGTAAGCTTTTTATTAACGTTTTTGTTATCGACTCTTATTATCCCGACTTAAAGAAAAACAGTTCTATTATAAATAGCAAGCCCTTCTGGCATTATCATTTTTTCCGATTGATAGAAAGAAACGACTCATATAAAAAGAAGTTTTTTCATGTGCAATGAATGAAATGAAGTAAAACGAAAAAAAGTAAAATAAAATTTACCGACAACTAATTGAAACGTCAAAGTTCAAAATTAGTTTTTTTTTATTTTTAATTATTTCTAGCTCATTTTAATGAATAAAACGAAAAAATCGCTTAAAAATTAACGTTCGACTTATCGGAACTAAAAATATCGGAAAAACGGACAATTACGAAAAACTTAAAAACAGACAGAAAAAAATAAATTAAAAATTTTCGATAGCTGGCGTAGTTATAGAGATATTGTATAATGTTCCCGAAAAAGGTTACTCAACCAATGTGAATAAATTTGAAATGATTTTTGTAACGGAAATTGAAAATTGTTTTTGACCTTTTCAATTTAAGCAAAAATCGGTTAAGAATTTTCGATAACGTTCGAGTTATCGAAACTAAAAATATCGAAAAATTTGTGAAGAAATTTCAAATTATATTTGGTAACAGAAATTGAGTTGAGAATTTAGTTTGGCTTTTCAATTTTAAACTATTATAAAAAACTTAAAAACATACAAAACATAATAAATGTCGATAGCTGGCGTAGTTATAGATATATTGCATAATTTTCCCGAAAAAGATGACTCAAACAATGTGAATAAATTTGAAATGATTTTTCTAACGGAAATTGAAAATTGTTTTTTTAACCTTTTCAATTTAAGCAAAAATCGGTTAAAGATTTTCGATAACGTTCGAGTTATCGGAACTAAAAATGTCGAAAAATTGTGAAGAAATTTCAAATTATTTTTGGTAACATAAAATGAGCTGAAAATTGAGTTTGACCATTTCAATTTAAGCAAGAATCGGTAAAAAATTCTCGATAACGTTCGAGTTGTCGAAACACTGATTATTATAGAAAACTTAAAAACAGACAGAAGAAGTAAATTAAAAATTGGCATAGTTATCGAGATATTGTACAATGTTCCGAAAAAAGTGACTCAGCCAATGTGATGACATTTTGAAATTGAATTGAAAATTTGTTTTCGATCTTTTCAATTTAAAGAAACATTTAAAAAATTGTTAAAATTTTCGATAACGTTCGAGTTATCGAAACTAAAAATATCCAAAAAATACTTTTATAGAAAACTTAAAACAGGCAAAAAAGTAAATTGCAAACTTTCGATAAGTGACGTATTTATCGTGATATTGGTGACCCACCCAATGTGCAGAAATTTGAAATTATTAGCCCAATTGCACTAACATTGTTATTGCTGTATTTTATATTGTAGGCGAAATTTTTTCGGAAAATACTGAAAATGACCAAATAAAAGATGCATCCTATAAAAATATTATAAAATATGGCGATTTTTTAAATAAATGTTACTGCATGGACAACAGTCGAAAAATCGAAATAGTTCCTAAGATTTTTTTTAATTATTTCCTTTTTAGTTTTCTTTATAGTGATGTCAGATATTATAAAATTATCTAGAGGAAGAGAGAAAAAATTATCCATAAAAATTTTTTTGGTTTTGATTTTATGGAATAATCTACACAAAAAATAGGTCTGGGGCAAATATCGATAACTGAAAAAGTTATCGGGTTTTTATCGATTTTCTTTTTTACAATTTTTGATTTGTATTCGTTAGAAAGAAAAAAGTTGATTTTTTCAAATTTAAACGTCCCATAACTCAATACCTAAGCGAGATAACTGAAAAAGTTATCGGGTTTTTATCGATTTTCTTTTTTACAATTTTTGATTTGTGTTCGTTAGAAAGAAAAAAGTTGATTTTTTCAAATTTAAACGTCCCATAACTCAATACCTAAGCGAGATATCGATAGCAGTTAACTTTTTCAGTTATCGATAACTGAAAAAGTTATCGGGTTTTCATCGATTTTCTTTTTTACAATTTTTGATTTGTGTTCGTTAGAAAGAAAAAAAATGATTTTTTCAAATTTAAACGTCCCATAACTCAATACCTAAGCGAGATATCGATAGCATGCCGACAATTTTTTTTTCTTATTTTCATTTCCTATTTCCAAATATATAGTCAGATCTTGTGGCCACGGATATAATAATCACCCTTTTTGGATTTCTAAAACGATATTAAACATTTGTTTATGGCAATTTTTGTTTTAAATATTTGTAATCTCATTTTCAAAATATAAGTCCGATAACATCGGGATGTATCTTAAATTAAAGGAACTCATGATGGATACAAATATTGCGAATTACACTTTCAAATAGAAACAGTTGTTTAGGAACAGTCTTCAAAAATTTGAAGAAAATGTTTTTTTTTTTTCGAAAAAAAATCTATTATAGTTGGCACGAAATTTTTGTTGTTGTTTTATTTTTTATAGGTAACATTCCAACGCAAAAAAATGATTGTATGTTAAATATCTGTGGATAAATGTAGAAGCTATGATACTCCTTGTAGACGCCAACTACTTGTTAAATCATAATTCTTTAATTTTTGGAAAATATTTAGAAAGCTGAATATTTTATTTTAGTGTGTAATAGCTGACATCTTAAAGAAGAAGTACATGTCCTCTTCGTCATACGACTAAATAAATTTAAGTAAAATCTTATAAGAAAATGACACACGATTTTTTAAAATTCTCTCATTTTTACATAAGGGTCATAACTTCTACATTAATTCATAGTTTTTTCTTAAAAAATGCCTTGTTTTCTTCGTTAAAATTGTAAACTAAAACAATATATTCGTTTATATAATTTATTATGGGTCCTTTCGCGCTATTTAAACAAAAATTTAAAAAAATCTTTTGTGTCTACAAAAAATATCATATCTTTTACACTCAAAATAGCATTCCTAAATTTGAGTAAAATCCTTACTCCCATTTAGTTCAACAATTTTACTCCAATTTAGTAAAAATTTCCTTGAAAATAGTAAAATTAACTAAGTATGTGTAAAGTTTCCTTATTTCAACGTCATAGCAAATAGTTCATTTACTAGAAATAGGGTACGTAAAACATTATAAAATATAATAAAATATTCTTACAATTGAGTAATTTTATACTTGTGTGGAAGAAAATTTCCAAGGTTTTAAGTAAGAAAAATATTAAGAATTTTTTTGTTTGGAAAAAATTTCATTTTGGAAATTTTAACTAAACTTATTCGTGCTATCATTTCACAATATCCAGATTAAGCTGGAATAACCTTTGATTATTTTATATAGACTGTGCAATTCACTTATAAGAGTAGTCTTATATTGAGTAGAGATTTAATATTGATGTCATTTTGTTTATTGCTTCTTGGGATGTGTAGGGTATTATTAGTTGTTTTTATAAATTTTAATATTGTTTCTAAGTTAATTTTATTATTCATAATTTAAGATGGAAGTATTTTATAACCACATACGGCCAATCTGGCTCTGTTATTTTTTTGGAATAATAAAAAATAAAAAAAAATGAGTGTTTTCTTAAAATTAAGTTAATGTGTTTACTGAAATGTATTCGGAGTTTTTCATACATTATTAATGAACTTACAAAAAATCACTTTAATTTGTTGAGAAAATTCTTGAACATTAATCTAAAATTTACTAAGATTAAGTAAAAATTTACTTGGTTTTGGGAAAAACGTACTAAGTTTTAGGAAAATTTTACTTGTTTTTAGAAAAAAAATAAATTTCAGCAAAATTTTACTTAGATTTAGTAAAAATGTTCTTGGTTTGAGAAAAAACTTACTAGAATTTTCCTTAGTTTGAGCAAATATTTACTTGGTTTGAGGAAAATTGAACTAGAATCAAGTTCAAAGCATGTACTACTTTCAAGGAAAAGTTTGAACTTGATATGAGGAAATATTGCTTTAGTGCTATACGAAGTTCAATTTTCCTAAATTTTAGTTCATTTTAACTCGTTATAGGGTTCACTTTTTTCTGAGTGTACATTTATCCATAGATTTTTTTACATATAAGCATTGTTTTTTGTGTTAGCTTTAAATAATTAAACAGAATACTTTTTTTCCGACTTTTTATGTTTTTTCGAGAAAGCAAAAATAGATTTTTTCGAAAAAATTGTTTCCAGAATTTGGAGGCTGCCCCTAAACCACTGTTTCTATGTGAAAGCGTAATTCGCAACATTTGTAGAAATCACATAATTACCTTTAATTGAACATATAAGTGGGTGCCATCGTACCAATATATCCAAAATGAGAGTACAAATATTATAGGTACTTACCAAGAAAATTTTAATTTTAGTAAAAAATTTAAATTATCCATAAAAATTTTTTTGTGTTGATTTTGTGAATCAACATGCCTCAATGTACACAACAATTTTTTTCTTTAATTGTTGTTGTTTTGATAACAATATTTTTTTCGAATTGTTTGTTATTTTTGTTTAACGAAACGCGATTCTTAACCACTGTTCGCCGCTGTCCGACTTGTACTTGTTGTGTCGTCTGCTTTGTTACGTATTCGAACCATTTATAAACAACAAGACCTTTTTCCAAACTGCATATCATCGATACACAAACAGCGGCGTGAGGGATGTACTGGATTGTGTAGACCGGCGAATAGGCTACAGTTGGACATTATTCGTTTTGTAAAATTTAAATTTGTGATTGTTATTCATTGAAAGAAATGACTTTCGTAATCGTATCAATATGGATACCTTCGGAAAGATTCTCGATATATATAAACTATTAAGATTCTCGATATATATAAACTATTAAGATTCTCGATATATATAAACTATTATTCTGCATACATTAATACATTAAATATATCAACAATATTCTTAGAAAGAATGTTCTTACATGTAACTTATTATGGCTTGCAATAGTATATTTATTTATAAGCATATTGTCACGAGCTAAAAGAAAATGAAGTTCCGTCAATCTGAATGACTTTTAACTTCAGAACGCCCATTCTGTATCTTGTTTTTACATTTTAATTAACATCTGTCATTTTAGCAGACTGCAAATTCTTCAGCAGTTTGAATGGTGATGCAAAACTGCAGAAAAACTGTTGTTATGACAGAAAAACTGCTTTGAAAGCAGAAAAGTGCCTGCTGATAGCTACCCTTTGCTGTTATTGACATATATTTTTTCTAAATGTAGATTTTGCATGCAGTCTGAAAAGACTATTAATTGTAAAATACACTCAGAAAAAAGTGAACCCTATAAGGAGTTGAAATGAACTAAACTTTAGGAAAATTGAACATCGTATAGCGCTAAAGCAATATTTGCTCATATCAAGTTCAAACTTTTCCTTGAAAGTCGTACATGCTTTGAACTTGATTCTAGCTCAATTTTCCTCAAACCAAGTAAATATTTACTCAAGCTGAGGAAAATTCCAGTAAGTTTTTCCTCAAACCAAGTACAGTTTTACTAAATCTAAGTAAAATTTTCCTAAATATAAGTAAATTTTTACTCAAATCAAAATAAATATGTACTTAAACTGAGGACAAAATTAACTTAAAATAAGTTCATCTTTTCTAAAAATAATTCAAACAAATGATTTTGCTTCAGAGTATGCAAAACTGATACAAAAATTGGCAACATGAAAAAACAAACAAACAAACATGTTAAGAAAGGCTAAAGTCGGGCGGAACCGACTATATAATACCCTACACCATTCCCTGCGTATATACCACGCTTTGATTACTCAGAAAAATAGCATTACTAAATTTGAGTAAAATCCATACTCCAATTTAGTTGAACAATTTTACTCCAGTTTAGCAAAAGTTTCCTTAAAAGTAGGAAAATTAACTAAGTGTGAATAAAGTTTCCTTATTCCAAAGTCATAGCAAATAGATCATTTACTAAAAATTGGGTAGTAAATTTACTTAAAACATTTCATTGAATCTAAAAAAATCTTAAAAATGAGAAAATTTAGAGTTTTGTGGAATAAAATTTCCAAGGTTTTAAGTTAGAAAAATATTAAGATTTTTTTTTATGAAAAAAAAAATAATTTAGGAAATTTTAACTAAAAAAATATGTTTTCTAAAAAATGAGTAAATGAGTTTAATGAAATTTATTCCGAGTTCTTCATACATTTAAGTATTAATGAACTTATAAAATATCACATGAAAATGTTTAGACAATTCTTGAATATTAATCTGATCAGCAATTCTCGTTCGTCTACAGAGACTTAAATACTTCAAGTATTATTCTAAACAACCACTGCGAAAGCGGCTATCTTGCATTCGCAGCAATCTTCGAGTAATAGCTCAACTCTTTATGACAGTGGTATCATTAAACTTTTGAGAAATATTTCATGTTGCCATTTTGTGTATTAGTTTTTAATTCTCTGAAGCAAAATAATTTGTTTGAATTATTTTTATTAGTTAAATTTAACTTATTTTAAGTTCATTTTTTTTTCCTTGTATCAAGTAAAATATTCCTCAGTTTAAGTAAAAATATGTGGTTCTCCTACTTCCTATTACCAAAAGAGAGATGTCTTCGTAAGAAGAAATAACGAATAGCTGAAATTCGAATGTATTACATTCAAAACTCATGGAAAAAATTACTTGTTGTCAGAAAAAAATCAGCAAATTTGTACTCAGTTTAATATTTATTTGATTTGAGTAAAAATTTTAGAAAAATTTTATTTAACATTTAAAAATGTACTTAGTTTAAGTTTTACTTAAGGTTAGTAAAAATTTATTTCGATTTAGGTAATTTTCAGGAAAAATTGATCAAGATCCAATGACAAATACAGATTAGACTGCTGTAATAGGATGAATCGGACGGTCATTTGATGGGAGCCTATAACGATACTTGTGGCCTGTGCCAAAACATGTCCTAGATAGTTCTTATTCACGGTAGGTATTCCTAGTTGAAATATATCATGATCTGCAAAATTTGATCAAGATCCTATGTAAGATGTAGTTTCTAGATCTATAATAGAGTAGAATGGGGGCCCAATTTGCATGGGGGTTATACCAAAATATGGACCCATATATTTGACTTTCATGATATGTATTCTTAGTTCAAATATAATTGTTGGTCCTAGAGGGTAATAGTAAAAATGGGGGCCCATTTGTAAGGGCGCTATATTAAAAAGTGGGCCCATATAGATCACTTTCATTGTTGGTATTATTAGTTGAAATATAACATGATCTGCAATCAAGATCCAATGTAAGATGTGGGTTCTAGAGTGATAATATTGTAAACATTGACCCATATAGCTGGCTTTCAAAATAGGTGTTTCTAGTCTAAATGTAACATTGTGTAGGAAAGTTGATCAAGATCCGATGTAAAATGTGAATTTTAGAGTAGTAATATTGTAAATCGGAGGTACATTTGTATGGGGGCTATACATGTAAAATGTATATTCTGGAGCAGTAATAGTATAAATTATAGGAATATTTGTATGGAGGCTATATTTATATCTGAACCGATTTCCTCCAAATTCAATACCGATCGTCCTTGGCCAAAAAAAGTAACTTTGGCCAAAATTTAACTTAACAAGATAGGTGCCTTCGCAGTGTTTGTTTAGAATAAAACTTGAAGTATTTAAGAAATAAGTCTCGGCAAACGAATGAGAATTACTTCTTAGATTAATATTCAAGAATTTTCTAAACAAATTGAAGTGATTTTTATAAGTTCATTAATACTTAAATGAATGAAGAACTTGGCATATATTTCAGTAACACATTAACTTAGTTTTAAGAAAAAACTAAATTTTAACTTAAAATTTCCTAAATGAATTTTTTTCCATACAAAAAAATCTTAATATTTTTCTTACTTAAGACCTGGGAAATTTTCTTCCACACAAGTATGAATTTACTCAATTGTAAGAGTTTTTATTAGGTCCAATGAAATGTTTTTAATTAAATTTACTATTCTGGTAAATGAACTATTTGCTAAGACTTTGAAATAAGGAATCTTTACTCACACTTAGTTAATTTTCCTATTTTCAAGGAATTTTTTACTAAACTAGAGTAAAATTGTTAAACTAAATTGGAGTATGGATTTTACTCAAATTTAGGAATGCTATTTTTCTGAGCAGCCCAATCGAAAAGGTATAATTTGTCGATTTCTTTCACTTTGTCGCAGCAGTGTGGGTACAATAACATCGATCGATACAAGTGTTACAAGTCATCGACTCAAACCCACAATGCCATCATGTATCGCCGCTGTAGGGCGAGTATCGCGCAAAACAACAACAGCAACGGCGACCCACTGAAGCCGACTTCAACGACGACTTCACCGATCACCGGCACCTCTAAGCCAGGCACGGCCACAAGCTGATGTTTAGTCAAAATTTACAAACAAACGCGTTAATAGCGAAGAAATTTGTGGCGGCCGGCGTGTATTAAGTGACGGAAACGCATGATTATTATTTAAATACGAACAGATTTATTGTAAAAAGAAGAAGAATACATAAATATATAATAACAAAAACGAAATGGTGGTACCGAGTAAAATATTCCAGCCGCCCTTATGCGTACACCATTGCTCACAGGGTATTCTACATCCAGGAGTAGGATGTTTCCGCGATTTCCTAAACAACTTGGCCAAACATACTGTGGGAGGCCTGAAGTATTTCTCTCCTCTGTTAATTGTGAGTGTTTAGCAGCAACAACAAAAAATAAAATAAAAAATCAAATAAAAACAAAACTATAAACTGCCTACAATGTATTCAAATTAAATTTAAAAATAAAACTATTATATTTATTCTATAAAACCTACACCAATACACTGTGGGTTGTCCAATAGGGGCGGTTTGAAATTGAATAACATAAAATTGAATAAAACAAGAACCTCCGGAAATCATAACATTTGCACCACGACAACTTCTGACCCAGTCATTGTGAATATTTGACAGAATTATCAGTGAATTTAACCTAGATTTGTATTCCAGATTTATAAACTTTGGAGTAGATTTTAAACTTTGGTCAATTGAGATCAAAGATCACTTCGTTTGAACGCTATAATGCATAACTAATTAAAAACTATTTAGTTATATTATGAGTATTAACAAATGTAAATAATTGGTGTGTTTTATTTACTTTACAAGCGTTTTTTTCCGCTTGAAGCATTGGGCGTGCACAGTAGCGTGCAATTACATGACGCTGCGCAGCTGAAGGTTGTCGTAAGCACACGTGTACATAATTTATTGACGTCGGCGTCAAGTGTAAAAGACGCCTTGGTGTGCTCAATGTTTAAATGGATTTGTTCGATGAATCATTATGATTTTGATTGCAAATAAGAGCTAACTCATTACACCTGCCACAATCTGCGACTACATTTTCACTTGGTGGACCTCCTGATAACTGGTATCGCCCCAAATCCGGTAATTTTAGGGGACAGTATGACATCCGAGGC
Organism: Polietes domitor; assembly: GCA_947397865.1. Lineage (NCBI taxonomy): Eukaryota > Metazoa > Arthropoda > Insecta > Diptera > Muscidae > Polietes > Polietes domitor. Next base: position 244,719,826 of record OX377618.1, on the reverse strand, counting down.
CCCAAGATCTGACCACATTTTCGGATAGAGCACTTCAAAAAAAGAAAACAATAGGGTATGTTGATTTTAGACAATTTTTGATTTTCAAAAACGTGTAGTTAAAAAGTGGTGGAATGCTTTGCCATTCTCTGATATAATTTTATGTTAAAAACATGTTTTTTCGACTGTTTCACGTGAAATATACAGTTGCAACATTTGTAGCCCTGGTAACTAACTTAAATTTTTATTTTATTTTATTTTTTTGTTAATTTTGTTTTTTTTTTTTTTGATCGTCGAAGGCACCTTTATTATTATTGGCAGTGTTCAATACTAAGAAACCTGATTTTATAAACAACGTTATTTATTGACTGAACAAGAATGAATTATTATTCACATAAATGAAAAATATTGAGCAATATATTTCAAAAATATATTCCAACATCCCTTCTCAATTTAACTTCATATTAAACAGAGTAATTTTTGGAATTGCCGTATTTAGCTCCCTTGAAAAGGTTTGGTAAAAATATAAGCTTCCATAATATCTGTCGGACAATATTCTAAATTTATCGTGTTTTTCTCCTTTAAGTCTTTGACAAAATAATATTTTGTTTCGATGTGCTTGCTACGTTGACTAAATTTTTCCGATTGAATCATTTTCAAACAGCTTTGATTGTCGTCTTTGTATACTGTAGTTGCATCTCTTTGGATCATCTCAAACTCATTCATCAACTTTCGTAGCCATAGTGCTTCTTGAGCAGCTCCGCATAAAGAACGCCAAGATATAGGTGAACCATTATATTTAAAAATAAATCCACTACTTGATTTTCTGCCGCTTCTGTTTTACATCATCTCAAACTCATTCATTAACTTTCGTAGCCATAGTGCTTCTTGAGCAGCTTCGCATAAACGCAACGCCAAGATATAGGTGAACCATTATATTTAAAAATAAATCCACTATTTGATTTTCTGTCGCTCAGCAAACCCGTATAAACCTTTCATATTGTTACATTTCAAATTTAATTTCAGAGTCTTTGAGCCATTTAAATATTTAATTAGTCTTTTTAATTCATTCCAATCTCGATATGTAGGACTGCTTACTTTAGAATTGACACGGACGTGGCAATGTCAGGTCTTGTATTTACAGCTAGGTAGAGTAAAGCACCTATTAAATGATGATATTGTTGATTGTTTGGCGAACATTCACTGTCAATTTATTCTTTCATGTAACCTGTATCCATCGGAATTTTGGATACTTTAGCATTTTCCATTCCAGCATCTTTTACAATTTGATTTATGTAATGTTCTTGGCTAAGATTGAAATAGCCATCAATCCCTTTCTTAATTTTTATTCCTAAATAAAAATTGACTTCACCAAGATCGGATATTTCGAAGTTATTGAAAAGATCTGATACATAATTTTGGTGTAATATTGATTTTGCTGCCACAAGTACATAAAGGGTGATTTTTAAGAGCTTGATAACTTTTTTTTTTAAAAAAAACGCATAAAATTTGCAAAATCTCATCGGTTCTTTATTTGAAACGTTAGATTGGTCCATGACATTTACTTTTTGAAGATAATTTCATTTAAATGTTGACCGCGGCTGCGTCTTAGGTGGTCCATCCGCTTAGTCCAATTTTGGCATTTCCACGTTTTTGAGTAACAGAGACCCAATTGGTGCGAACGGCGACGAATCGAAAATTGGTGGTCATCATTAACACTGGCCGATACAGCTGCGATATTTTCTTCAGTTCGCACTCTACGTAAGCGTGTTGGTGGTTTAATGTCCAACAATGTAAATTTGGTGCGAAATTTAGTCACAATAGCCCGAAATATAAAGAGTGATTTTTTTGAGGTTAGGATTTTCATGCATTAGTATTTGACAGATCACGTGGGATTTCAGACATGGTGTCAAAGAGAAAGATGCTCAGTATGCTTTGACATTTCATCATGAATCGTCTTACAAACGAACAACGCTTGCAAATTATTGAATTTTATTATCAAAATGCGTGCTCTGTTAAGAAAGTTCATTGCGCGCTTCCATTTTATGGTCAGTTTAATCGACCCACTGAAGCGGCTATTCGGGCTATTGTGACTAAATTTCGCACCAAATTTACATTGTTGGATATTAAACCACCAACACGCTTACGTAGAGTGCGAACTGAAGAAAATATCGCAGCTGTGTCGGCCAGTGTTAATGATGACCACCAATTTTCGATTCGTCGCCGTTCGCACCAATTGGGTCTCTGTTACTCAAAAACGTGGAAATGCCAAAATTGGACTAAGCGGATGGACCACCTAAGACGCAGCCGCGGTCAACATTTAAATGAAATTATCTTCAAAAAGTAAATGTCATGGACCAATCTAACGTTTCAAATAAAGAACCGATGAGATTTTGCAAATTTTATGCGTTTTTTTTAAAAAAAAAGTTATCAAGCTCTTAAAAAATCACCCTTTATTAGCATGAAAACCTACTCACCATGTCTCTCAGTTCTTTATACGTAATTATCTGTCAGACCCTTTTCGAAACCAGCATTTATAAATACATTTACCAATTTCTCATTCCAACATCGTGCAGATTGTTTTAGGCTATATATGCTCTTTTTGAGTTTGCTTACTATGCCATTTGGAATTTCAAAACCTGTTGGCTGCTTCATATACACTTCTTCATCATACTGCATAACAGTAATTTTATTTTGACCAGCTAGAGTCAAAAACATCCTGAAGGTTGATTGTCTTACAACTGGAGCAAACTTTTCATCATAATCAACTCCAAATTTTTGACTAAAAACTTGTGCTACAAGACGGGCTTTATATTTCTTAATGACACCATTAGCATTTGTTTTCAACTTATATACCCATTTACATCCGATTGCTTTCCGTTCGGCAGGTAAACTTTCCAGCTCCCAAGTGTTATTATTGTGAAGTGTTTCATTGCTGCAAACCATAAATCTTTATCATCTCTCTTTAGGAGTTCTTGGAAAGATTTTGGTTCTGATATGCTGGACACAGTACTCATCAGGTACCCTTCGGGAAGTTTACCTTTCAACATCTAGTTCTTGAATTTCATTACCTGATTGTAGAATCTCATTGCTTGGCTGTTGTATTTCATTATTTGATTGTCGAATCTCATTGCTTTGCTGTTGAATGTCTGTAGCACTAGAAAAACTTTCGTCCATATGAGCAGATGTAGTAATATCATCATAAAAAACTTCTTCGCCATAATGGGATTCTTCGGGTTGGTATTCTTTAGATCCAACATTTTGAAAAGCTAATATATCAATACAAACTTCATTGCAATCTTTTTTTAAATTAGAGCCCCTTAAAAACAGTACTTGCTAATTTATAATCTCTATTAATTATAATTTTGTTTGTGCTCTTATCCAAGAACCGGAAACCTTTTGACATTTCAGAATAATCAACGAAAGTTAGCATATTCGCCTTTTCATCCAGTTTTCTTCTTTTTTCTTTGGGGATATGTACTAAGCGCTGACTTCCAAAAATTATGAGATCGTCTATATATAATTGTTTACCTTCCCAAATTACATAAGGATTTGTCGATCTTGTAATCACTCGATTTTGGATGTATGTAGCTGTAATTGCTGCTTCTCCCTAATAGCATTTCGGCAAATCTGCATCTATCAGCATGCATCGAATCATTTCAATTAAATACCAATTTCGCCTTTCAGCTGTACCATTTTGCTCTGGAGGTACTCCGTTCCAAGAATACTGCTGAATTCCATGGTCTTTCAAAAACTTCGGATATCTGAGCTTGAATATTCCACCGCCATTATCAGATCTTATAACCTTTGGATACTTATTAAATTTCGTTTTGACCATATTAATGTACTCTTTTGTGTTGAAGCCACCTCCGACTTGTGACTTAATAAGTATATAACAGTATACTTTTGGTTTGGTTTGGTTTTACCAATTTACCACCAGGCGTAGGTGTATCCATGGGTCCACATACGTCACTGTGGATAAGATCTAATACTTCAATCGATTGAGGACTTGCAAATTTTGGAAACTGTCTTCTTGACATTTTACCTTTAGCACAAATGTCACAAGCATCATTACAGCTGCAATCTTTCGGAAATTCTCCATGGATTTCTTTTAACACATTTTTGACACATCCAATAGCACGATGGCCGAAACATCTGTGCCATTCATGGATGCCTTTGGATTGTCTTACGACCAAAGCCTTTTGTTTTTCATTTACTCCTCCTTGGATATTGAGTTTTTATATAAGCCATCTTTTAAAATTGCCTCTGCATAAAGCTGCTTTTTGTAATATATATTAGATATGCGATCATGAAATGTTACCGTAAATCCCTTCTCGGTCAGCTTCTTTACGGATAAGAGGTTACTTTCGTACAAAACATCCTTTATTGCAACTTCTTTAACATTGCCATCGATTTTTGCTACCTTCAAAATACCATCGCCTTTTCCACTTGACTTCAACTTCGTATCCATTTGCGACTGTAATAATATTTTTGCAATTTTTATCCAGATTTAGAAAGAAATTTCTTTGATTACATATATGACTCGTAGCCCCTGAGTCTATAAACCAATCCGTTACATTTTTACTGGCACCCAACCAAAAACAAATACCATCGTCAGTATAATTTTCGTCAACCACAAGATTTGATGTATTTTTCTTCACAAATTCTTTATACAAATGACAATCCCTTCGAATATGTCCAACTTTTCCACAATGAAAACAAGCCGCCTTTGATGAAGGATTCCACTTCTTAGCATAATTACTTTTGACATTCATCACTGACGATCGAAAATTCACCATACATACATACAACATGCCATATGTTTCTGCGATCTTCGTTTGGCTTCTTCCAATAACTTCTCCTTGACTATACGCAATGAAGGGGCGCCGTCACTTCTTGCTTCAAGAGTAGTAACCAAAACATCATATGATTCCGGCAAACTTCGGAGAATCATGACTACTTTCTAATTCTCACTAAGCTTTTCACCCATACAAGAAAGTTTCTTTATTTCCTGTTGCATCTTACATATGTGACTCTCCATATCTCCATCCTCCTCTAATTGCATTTGACAAATGTTCTTCATAATAAATACGCATTCTCTGAAGGAATGCCGCTCAAAATGGTTTTTAATAATATTCCAAGACTCCTTGGCGGTTTTTGCCTCCTCTATGAGTTGAAAAAGATCATCTGCCACCATTGAAGCCATTGCGCTCTTGTCCTTCCTCTTCCATTTTTCATCCGGTGTTTCGGAATCTTTCTCTTTAAATACAGACCAGGTATCATCTCTAATAAGGACACATTCAGCTTTTTTCTTCCAGATTTGATAATTATCCCGGTTTAATTTAAACCTGAGCCATTTTGTCCTGGGTCCATAACCTATTGACAATGTTCAATAATAAGAAACTTGATTTTATAAACAACGTTATAATACATAAATAAAAAGTATTGAGCAATATTTTTCAAATAACACTTAATTGATTTATATTTCATAAATACAGTATAAGGGTATTTTAACAAGTTTAATTGTATTCCAACAATTATTGAACCGAGTAATACCTTAAATTTTTAGGTAATTATCAGGGCTATGAATGTTGCAAATGCTTCTTTCAAAAAAAAATCGATTTGTCTAAATTGATTAACTAAATTTTATCACAAAAATAAAATTATATTTGAGAAAGGCAAAGCATTCCACCACTTTTTTAACTACACGTTTTTGAAAATCAAAAATTGTCTAAAATTAACACACCCTAATGTTACAAAAAAAAGAAAAATTTTGAGCCCAAACCGAAAAAAATATTTTTTTTTTGTGCATTGAGGCGCTGATTCATTAAATCAAAACAAACAAATTTTATGGATAGTTAAAAAATTACTAAATTTTATGTGCAATTAAATGTAATTATGATATTAACTTATTACACTTACACACATAGAAACAGTGGTTTAGGAACCGCCTCCAAAAATTTGGGAAAAAATTATTATTTTGCTGGCACGAAAAAATCGTAAAAAATAGATAATTTTATGTAGACAAAAACAATTAAATCATGATTTTCTTAATTTTTGTTTATCGCGCGAAAAGTCCCATTACAAATATTATGTCTGTTTCTTTAAGACAGGGCAACTAATCTGCGATTGCAAAAATCTAAATAAAATGTTAAAATATCACTGAAAATAAAAAATTCTTTTTTAAAATTGTCACCAAAAGCAATATCAATGTGTGTGTGAAAACAAATTTTGTGTTAAAAATTTTGGACTTGGCCTGGATAATTATCCAGTGTAAGTCCAAATTATGGTTATTTTTATTAACGTTTTTGTTATCCCGGCTTAAGGAAAAACAGCCCTATTATAGAAGAATAGATTGTTTTAGTTTTTACGATAGTTTACGATGTAAACAATGCACTTTTGAAGAAATTATGACCCTTATGTAGAAATGATGGAATTTAAAAATCGTTTTAACTTCTTAAGAAGTTTTTCCTTAAACTTCAACTTTTATTTCTTTAACTAGGCCTTGTTTACGTCAATATTCCGTTATCTAATTAGTAAAGGGATTTTTGGCACTATATAAATACAAATTAAAAAATATTATTTAAAAAAATCTTTTGCGTCTACAAGTAGTATCATAGCTTCTACATTTATCCATAGATTTTTGTACATATAAACATTGCTTCTTTTGCCTTAGCATGTTAACTTTAAAAAGATGAAATAAAATAGTTTTTTCCGACATTTTTCCTTTTTTAAGATTTTTTCGTGCTAGCAAAAATAGATGTAAAAAAATAATGATTTCCCATCGGACTTATATTTCCAAAATGAGAGTACAAATATTTAAGGCAACTTCGACGAAAATTTAAATTTTAGTAAAATTTTATAAAAATTAACATAAAAATATCGTTTTCTGGTTTAATGGTTTCTGGTTGTAATAGTTATAGATTGTGGAAATTTTTTGAAAATTATGTGTATTTTAATTACAAAGAAATTCAATAACAAAAATAATTATTACATGTAATTCAAAGAAAACTAAAAATTATTTAAAAAATCACGCGATTTTTAAATCATTTTTTGCCTGCGCCATGCACTTCAAAGAAAGAAAAAAACTTAAAAAAATATTTAAAAATGTGCCACTTTTTCTGTCTATTTATGAGTTTTTTTTATAAAAGTAAGCTTTTCCCCATAATTTTGGTTTACTTGATTTATTTCGTTTTTTTTTTCAAACTGCGTTAAAAATAATAAAAATCTATTTTTTAATTTAAAATTTCGATAACTAAAAAGTTATCGTAAATTTCAATATCTATTTTTTTTTTTCAAAAAAAAAAAATCTGTTACTGGAAAGTTATCGAAATTTTTTACCTGATTTTTTTTTAACTGAGCTAAAAATAATAAAAATCGCTTTTTTTAATTAAAATTTCGATAACTAAAAAGTTATCGTAAATTTCTATATCTATTTTTTTTTGTAAATCTATTACTGGAAAGTTATCGAAATGTTTTACCTGATTTTTTTAACTAAGCTAAAAATAATAAAAATCGATTATTTTAATTAAAATTTCGATAATTAAAAAGTTATCGTAAATTTCAATTTCTCTTTCAGTTTTTTTTTTCAAAAAAAATTCTATTACTGGAAATTTGTTACCTGATTTTTTCGTTTTTTTTTCAAACTGAGCTAAAAATATTAAAAATCGCTTTTTTTAATTAAAATTTCGATAACTAAAAAGTTATCGTAAATTTCAATATCTATTTTTTTTCAAAAAAAAGTTATCGAAATTTGTTACTGATTTTTTTCGTTTTTTTTCAAACTGAGCTAAAAATAATAAAAATAGATTTTTTTATTTAAAATTTCGACAACTAAAAAGTTATCGAAAATTTCAATTTCTATTTTTGTTTTTTGATCACATTTTCCAAAACAAAATCTTTTTTTTTCGATTTTTCCTAGCTTAAACCTATAAGTTAACGAGTTATTGATCATTTTTAATTATTTTTAGGTCCTCTTTCTAAAATATATTCAGATCTTGAGGCCTTTTCAAATAAACTAAAAATAATAAAAAATCGATTTTTAAAATTTAAAATTATTGAAATTTTGTATCTTTTTGTTTTCTATTTTAACCACATTTTACAAAAAAACCTTTTTTTCTGATTTTTCCAAACTTTTACATCCGATAACTCGATAATTAAGTGATTTATGGATAAAATACACACCATTTTTATATGTTTGTGTGCCACAAAATTTGAAATCAATTTTTGAAAGCTTTTTTCTCAACCAATTTTGCTCAAATTTTGCACACTTAATCATTTTCGATGACAATACAAGGAAATGGAAAAATTTGACCAATTGGACAAAGGGGCGTGGTACCTCCCATACAAACCACAAATTAAAAATCTATTATTTCTGCTCCTGATAACGGTATTTGAACAAAATTTGGTACGTCGGTTTGGTGTGGATTTTTTAAGTGCTGCTGCAAATATGGGCGGGATTGTACAAAGGGGCGTGGTACCTCCCATACAAACCACAAATTAAAAATCTATTATTTCTGCTCCTGATAACGGTATTTGAACAAAATTTGGTACGTCGGTTTGGTGTGCATTTTTTAAGTGCTGCTGCAAATATGAGCGGGAATGGACAAAGGGGCGTGGTACCTCCCATACAAACCACAAATTAAAAATCTATTATTTCTGCTCCTGATAACGCAGTAATTTTTCCTTCTACAAAAGATAACTAAAAAAGAATTTCTAGGCCCAATAGAATTCTGCTTGCATAAAGCATGGATTTGAAAAAAATTTTTTTTTGATTTACTAGTTCTTATTTTATGTTTCTCTTTCCAAAATATATTCAGATCTTGGGGTCTGTTTTTAAATTGAATTAAAAATAATAAAAAATCGATTTTTTAATTTAAAATTGCTATCCTATCTTAGTTATTGAAATTTTGTATTTTTCTTTTTTTCTGTTGATTGACATTTTACAAAAAATCCTTTTTTCGATTTTCCAAACTTTTACAACCGATAACACGATAATTAAGCTAGCTAGCTATCGATAAAATGCATACCACTTTTTCTTCTTTCCAAAGTATATTCAGATCTTGTATGGAATTTACTCACTTAATAAGAAAGTAGCTTAGCTTATTACTCACTTAGTTACCGAGTAAGGAGGTGCCAGTTTTTTATCTCTGATTTATTTAAATAAATGGATAAAAATATTGCCACCTTATCAAATCTCTTACTTTGAAGCCAGTAAGCCCAATAGAACAGGCCTATTGTCGTTCATATCTTATCATGTATAAATGGGCCCACTTTTGAATATTTTTAGTTTTATAGACATTGCCTCAAAAAGTAAAAACTAACCCCATCATCCGGTCCTATTGGAAACCCCTTTAGTAATATGCAAAATATGTGATACACACATATATTTCTGCAATTAGATTTAAAAATTGTGTATGTATTCTCCCATCATATCTATTTACAAGTTTTTTATATAATCATATATACTTACATATGTACATAATTATATTATTTTTTATTCTTGTTTCTATTTTTTTTGTTGCAGACCCCTTTAGTATTTCACATCAAAACAATGAATAATGAATTATTGTTGAATACTTTGAAATATTATTTGAAGACAGTGTTATGGGGTGCTATGGCATCGGCCTCTTCATTTTACTGGGTCTGTTTATTGAGGTGAGTACACCAAACAAACTACCTAAATTTGAACTAATCTCAATTCAGTGGTGTGCACATGAAATAATTAAGAGGGACCAAATAGTCCCAAATCTATTGTTTGGCAGAAATTAAAAACATAAAATAAAAATTTTCTTAAGGGGCCATCACAATACGTAGCAGATTTTCGTGTCGGCCAAGAGTGTCATAACTTCTACATTTAAACATTGTTATAAGTTATTGGATTTTTTTAGTCTCAGCAAGTTTTTTGAAAAAAAAAAAATATTTTTTATCGATTTTGAAACTGTTGCTAAACAACTGTTTCTACATTAAGAAAAAAATGTCTGTTGTTAACAGCAGAGATTTTTTGCTACCTATCGGCATGCACTTTTTCTGCTATTAAAGCAGGTCTTCTGCCATAACAATAGTTTATCTGCAGTTTTGCGTCAGCGATCAAACTGCTGAAGAGTTTGTAGTCTGCTAAAAATTACTGCTGTTAATTAAAATATAAAAATAAGATACAGAATGAGCGTTCTGGAGTTAAAAGCCATCCAGACGGACGGAACTTCAGTTTCTATTAGCTCGTAACAATATGACTATAATAAAAAAATCTTTCAAGTAATAATAAGTTTCGTGCAATAAGTTTCTTTCTAAAGGTATTGCAGTGGGTTAATGTGTGCTGAATATCTCCATTTAACAGTTTATATATAGAGAGAATCTTTTCAAAAATAACCGAATTAATACGATAGGTTAGAAAACATACGAGATATGATAAACATTAAAATATTAATATAATCGTTAATATTGTAAAGGGTGATTTTTTAAAAGCTATAGGAAAGTTTAAAAAAAAAAATAAAATAAAATTCAGAAAAATGCATGAAATATTTATTTGAATCGATAGTACGGTCCATATAATTTAATGTTTGAAGATTATTTCATGCAAATGTTGACCTTGACTGCGCCTCAAATGGTCCATCCGCTTAGTCAAATTTTGGCATTTCCACGTTTTTGAGTAACAGAGGCCCAATTGCTGCGAACGGCGACGAATCGATAATTGATGGTCATCATTAACACTGGCCGATACAGCTGCGATATTTTCTTCAGTTCGCACTCTACGTAAGCGTGTTGGTGGTTTAATGTCCAACAATGTAAATTTAGTGCGAAATTTAGTCACAATAGCCCAAATAGCCGCTTCAGTGGGTCGATTAAACTGACCTTAAAATGGAAGCGCGCGATGAACTTTCTTAACAGAGCACGCATTTTGATAATAAAATTCAATAATTTGCAAGCGTTCTTCGTTTGTAAGACGATTCATGGTTAAATTATAGACCAAACTGAAGATGTTTGACTGTGAAACAAAACACGAAACGTGCGTCAGCTGTTTAAACCAGTGTTGCCAAAAAGATAATAGCTAAAAAATCACCCTTTATAAAACTTTTTTTTTTGTAAAAAAATTTAGAATTTTTTAGTGTTCGAAATAATGTATATTATACATATGTACAATAAATCTTAAAATGTTAACTCTTTTAAGAGTTATTTGAATGCATATTTTTGTTAAAACCTGTTATGAAAATGATGGTTAGGGGAAGAATATCAATTTTTAATTAAAAAATAAACATAAGATTTGTTCTTCGTTTCTTTATATTTATATGTCATACTGTTCTGTACATATGCCTAAAGTTTCATGATAACGTTTTTTTCCTTCATGATATAATTTTCTTTTGAAGATATGAGTATAATTTTGTTCCAAAAAAAACAGCAAACAACTGTTTGCTATTTTAGCAGGGACTGCTGCAGTCTTCTTGCTTTCTTTTACTTTTGCCGTCAATCTGAAAGGTTTTTTTTTAAATTATGAACGCTTATTTTTTGTATCTATTTTTATATTTTAATTAACAGCAGTCATTTTGAGCAGACTGCAAACTCTTTAGCAGTATGAATGCTTATGCGAGATTGCAGAAAAACTGATGTTATGCCAGAAAACTGCTGTAATAGCAGAAAAGTGCCTGCTGATAGGTAGCAGACAAACGCTGGTGTTAACAACAGATTTTTTCTGTAAGTGAATATATATAGATAAAATGTATAAACCAGAATTTAAATATTTTCTAGAATTTAATTCTCACAATTAAAACGGTTTTTATGTTTTTCTTTTTAAATAAACAGATAGATTTGGATTAAAAGGCAGACGAACGGACAGAGTCGAATGGATTTTTTTTATATATTAAAATTACGAATAATTAAAATAAAATCAAGCCATTTTTCTTAGCATAGGGAACATTGCCTATTAGATTTTGCCACAGCCGATTGTCAATTTTGAAAAAAACCTCAACCCAGTGTACGTGTTGGTAGCGGAGACGTGATCGAATTTCATTGTTTACATTACGTGTTGGATTGATTCGGCCGGATGTCTTGCCTAATCGTTGACGACTCGAATATAGATTTCTTGCAACAAACGAGTACGGCTACTGAGTCGTACAAATACTAAAATTCCCCCAGCTGTGTGACTCGTTAAGTATATAAGTATATATAATATAAATAATCACAACTTAATACTAATATCACAGGAGTTCACCTTTTCAAATTATTGCGACGGAGTACTGCAGCTTTGTATACAATTTATATTATTATTTATTAATTGTGTCGTAAAGTCCAGCTTTTTTCATAAGTGTATAAGTCATTACACTTATGATGTAAAACAAATTATTTTTCAATAAAATAATTTTCTCCTGATGATGTTGGAAAGAAGCCAACGAAACGTCGAGAAGAAGGATGAAATAATTAGTATTATTTACATCTAATACAAATATTTGACCAAATTAGCACAATAAAACAATACACTCAAAAATAGTTTTTTTTTCCAAAATTTAGAAGATTGTTCCTAAAGCACTGTTTCTATGTGAAAGTGTAATTCGAAATAATTGTAGCCATCATGATTAAATTTAATTTAACAAAATGAGAGTACAAATATTTAAGGTAACTACGCCGAAAATTGGAAATTTAGTATTTTTTTAAATATCATAACAAATTTGTTTTAGTTTTTTCGTTTGCATTTCTTTGGTCTGTAATCAATATTTGATTTGAACTGGGATATTGTCCTGGCTCAAGACCATTTTGCTTCTATATTTAATAGAACCCAAAATTTATTTACAAATGGCATGGTGACATTTATTACTTGGCTGCAGACTACCACGATCATGATTTCGACCATGTCAAAAGTCTTTTCAAGTGGCTTCGCAGCGACTTTTCAACATCAAACCCGGCCTCTATAAGGAGATGATTCTCACAAACGAACGAGAAGCACAACTCACTTGCCGAATTTGCGTTTAAAAAATCGCACCAAGGAATAAAGCACACATGCCATCTTACAAGCATCTCATTGAGTTGCATATGTAAGTATGTGTATATGCAGGTATAGTTACCCAGCAATACTTCTGCAGTGCCAACGCTCATTTGTTTTAGTTTTTTCGTTTGCAAATTTTTAATATCGTTTCCAAAATTCAGCAGAAAATGTTATACATGACATAAATGAGAATTTTTGCCAATAATCTCTCCTGTAGAAGACGACCTACAAGGGGAGTTCATTGACTAAAATCATTCAAGAAGGGCATTTGGATGAATGGTGATGACTAACAGTTTTTCGCAATTTTGGTTATACACTGAAAGAATTATCTTCATACTATTTATGATTTTGTCTTAACCTCAGTGAACATTTTTAGTATGGACCTGAACAGGGCAAAAAAGGAAAAAAAATCTAATTTTTGGAAAATTTTTCACTTTTGCGGCTACCTAAGCGCTACCTAAACGGTGTTAAGAATAATTCCTAGGAAGTTCATATGTTCTAGAAAGTTGTTTATTGAGATCTTAGGTACATTTTTGTAGTTGATTGTTTCCCTGAATTTTCAACGGTTTGCTACCTATGGACCTGAACAGGGGAAAAAAGGTTAAAAAAAATCGAATTTTGACCTTGAAGATGAAGTTTTTTTGATTTTATATGTTCACAATTTTTGTTCTTTATGACAAGAGCTAGAACTTTGCCTCAGAGAGTAAATCAAAATTCCGAACGGTTTGCAAGATATGAGCCTGAGAATATGATCACTTTTTTCCAAAAATTACACCGAGGCCTCAAATCTCTGGGGGCCCATAAAAAAAGTGCATGACTTTGGGGGAAAAAAAAAACACGGGTCTTTTTTTTTGGTCTTTTATCATGTAGCGGTGTCCGTATATGGTTATTTTGAAATGACTTCAAAAATGTTGCACAGTGTAACCAATCAACACACACCATCATTGCGATAGTCTTTGCAATACGCGAACTAAAAGTAGTCAAGTCTTTATGGCATCGTCGCAGAGTGATTATGATGTTATTGTTCTTGTTGAAACATGGCTTAATGGAGATTTCAATGATGGTGAATTCCTTGAACTTAATATGTATAATGTTTACCGCAAGGATCGCGATTTCGACAAAACATGTTGTCGTCGTGGTGGTGGACCTGCCAAACAACAACTCAACGCCTGGAAGTCAATATTATTTGTTTGATGTCCATGCCCAAAATATCTCCAAACTCGTCCCAGTTAATGAAGCTGATGGATGTTTGATTCTAGGAGATTTTAATTTAAGTAACGTCACCTGGTCAGTTCTTCCTAATTCATTTGCTATGTATCCGGCTAATGTAAATTCGGTTCTGGAGATTAATTTTATTGATACAATGCTTAGTTTATCTCTTGTACAAATTAACAATTTCTTTAATTCGATTGGCCGATTACTTGTTCTGGTAGTTTCTCAAAGAATATTAAATTCGCCATTTTTAATTGTGATGATCCATTTTGATGCATGTGCCGATTATTATAAATATTGAATTATATTCATTTCCTAGTTTGGTCAGCGCTGATATTGAGCGATTTGATTATAATGCTTGCGACTTTGTTTTAATTAATCAACTTATATCTAATGTTGATTGGATGAATATGTTTAAAGAAAAATCAATTCGTGATTGTTATTCTACTTTTATTAACATAATAATAGATATTATGTTCGCCAATATACATACCTCTTTTAAAGCCAAAAAAGGAATAAACTCCCCTGGTACATTCCTGGCCTAAAAAACTGAAGAATTTGAGCAATATATTCTATAAAATCGCTAAATCCACAAATTCAGTGTACAGTAAAAGAATGCATGCACATTATTCTAGAGAATTTTCATTTTTGAACAAATTTCTTTATAAGCAGTAATCCTAAGGCATAAGGCATAAGTTTCATAAAATCTAAAAAGAAAAGTAGTGATTTCCCTTCTTCCTTGTTTTTTGGTGATGAGAGGGCTTGCTTAGCTCAAGACCAAGCTAATTTATTTGCTAATTTCTTTATTTCCAATTTTGAATCGGGTTCACAATTGATGGATTTCGCTCTTTTGGACTATATTACTGCAGTCTCAGACTTAACTTTTTTTAATATTTCTGAGAGTGATATTAGATCTTTTATTAATGAATCTACACGATTAGATACTGATGGTATTTGAGCTTTATTTCTGAAATAATGTTCATCTTCTGTCAGCTTCCCATTGCAGTATATCTTTAAATATTGCCTTCTTTTTAGATTGCTGGAAAATTTCCGCTATTACTCCAATACATAAATCTGGTCCTAAGGGGGACATTTGCAATTATAGGCCAATTTCTAAATTAGCCAATGTTGCCAAGTTATTTGAACATTTAGTCTATGATAAGTTATTCTCTTTTGATTGCCGATTTTTATCTGAATCTCAACATGGATTTATGAAAAATCGTTCAACTACATCTAATCTATTAGTTTTTACTAATTACTGTATTAATAGCGTTGAATTGGGTCACCAAGTCGATACAATTTACTTCGATTTTTGTAAAGCGTTTGACAAGGTTCCGCATAATATACTTCTCTTGAAGTTAGCTAAAATTGGGTTTCCACCTGCCCTGGTCAAGTGGTTTAGGTCATATTTAAGTGAAAGACGTTGTTTTGTGGATATTGATAATGCGATATCGGATATATAGGGGGTTTTTTTGGGGTATAGAACTTTAAGTTGGCATCACTCTTTTAACTGGCGGCCATTTTGTCAGATGTCATGTGATTAATATTTAGTTTGGTTTGCCATTTCATCATGAACAGGTTGACAAAAGAACAACGCTTGCAAATCGTGCAAATTTATTTCGAAAGTAATGGTTCAGTTCGCGAAGTTCACCATTTTATGGTCGACATAATCGTCCATCAGAGCAATTAATTCGGTTAACCATGGATCGTTTTCGCACTACGTTTACTCTATGTGATAATACGCATCCGCAGAGACGTCGAACAGTGCGCACCGAAGAAACAATTGCCGCTGTAGTGCAAAGTGTTGAAGAGGACCCGAATGAATCGATTCGCCACCGTGCACAGCAATTGGAGAAAGTGGTTGAAAATTGGACCTGTAGAATTGGCTATATTCGAGCCAGCCGCGGCGGCCACATGCCCGAAATCATATTTAAACATTAATGGCATAAAATTATCCTTCCAATAAAGCCAAATTGATGGACATTAAAACGATTTTCTTGTGTTTTATTTCAATTCGAAGTTCTATACCTCAATAAATAACACCCTTTATATCTAGCCACGTCGGGTATTCCTTCTTTTTAACATTTTTATTAATGATATAAGTTCTTGCTTCAAATATTCTAATTATCTAATTTATGCGGATGACATTAAACTGTTTTCTAGAATTTCTCTTCCTCTTGATTCTATCCAAATTCAGGAAGATATTAATCGCTTGGTGGCTTGGTCTGAATTGAATAATTTACCATTAAACTTTGCCAAATGTTTTCATCGTTTTGGTAGGCGTACGAATTTGCTAAATACAAGTTATTGTATTAAAAATCATGTTGTGCAGAAGGTTAGTAGTATCTTAGACTTAGGAGTTGTTTTCGATTCTAAATTGGATTTCAATTTGCATATTGATTTCATAATGCCTAAAGCTTATACTGTGCTTGCGTTTATAAGAAGAAATAGTAAAGAATTCTCTAATCCCTATACTCGTAAATTGTTGTATACAACATTTGTCAGATCTAAATTAGAATATGGTTCTATGGCATGGAACCCGTGTTATGATATTTACTGTAATCGCATTGAGAGATTACAGAAAAAAATTATTAAATTTGCTATAGTTTCTGTGCCATTTGTCAATCCCGTACAGACGTATGAAGGTATGTGTCGACTAATTCATTTGGAGTCTTTATCAAGTCGTAGATCAAAGAGCTCAATTATATTTCTGTATAAACTAAGTTGTGGTCTTATCGATTGTCCTTTTTTGCGTAGTCTTATTTGTTTTAATGTTCCATCTAGATGTCTAAGGCATAAGGAATTTTTTAATATTACTTTTCATAGAACTAAATATGCTTCTTTTGAGCCTATTCTGAGGTCCATGAAGGAATATAATAATTTAATAATTAAGCATGATATAGATTTGTCATATAATTTAAATAGATTTAAGGAAAATCTAGATTTAATTTACTTTTAAGTTTGGCTTGTCTGTAAGGATTGTTACTCCATAGACATATGAATGAATAAATAAATAATTAGTCTTTTACCTAAATCAGGGTAAATAAAGGGTGATTTTTTAAGAGCTTGATAACTTTTTAAAAAAAAAAAAACGCATAAAATTTGCAAAATCTCATCGGTTCTTTATTTGAAACGTTAGATTGGTCCATGACATTTACTTTTTGAAGATAATTTCATTTAAATGTTGACCGCGGCTGCGTCTTAGGTGGTCCATCCGCTTAGTCCAATTTTGGCATTTCCACGTTTTTGAGTAACAGAGACCCAATTGGTGCGAACGGCGACGAATCGAAAATTGGTGGTCATCATTAACACTGGCCGATACAGCTGCGATATTTTCTTCAGTTCGCACTCTACGTAAGCGTGTTGGTGGTTTAATGTCCAACAATGTAAATTTGGTGCGAAATTTAGTCACAATAGCCCGAATAGCCGCTTCAGTGGGTCGATTAAACTGACCATAAAATGGAAGCGCGCAATGAACTTTCTTAACAGAGCACGCATTTTGATAATAAAATTCAATAATTTGCAAGCGTTGTTCGTTTGTAAGACGATTCATGATGAAATGTCAAAGCATACTGAGCATCTTTCTCTTTGACACCATGTCTGAAATCCCACGTGATCTGTCAAATACTAATGCATGAAAATCCTAACCTCAAAAAAATCACTCTTTACTTATGTCAGAGTTAACAGAGGACACATGAGAATTGCTAGCATTCAACGAATAAAGTCGACACACCAAAAATGTAGTTGCATTTTATGAAACATTTTTATAAAAACTATGAAAGCCTTTATTATATTTATGAAGACATTTCATAACATAAATATTTGATTGGTTATGACATATTTCATAATCTTTAAGAATTGTTTCTTTAGCGCTATGAAATCTTTCTTTGATCTTATGAAACTAAGTTTCACTAATTTAACAAATTTGTTTTATGAAATGTTTATGAACAAATTATATGAAACATTTCATTTTATTTATGAATTTTTCATACATATTACGAAAAATTCACTACATTTATGAAAAACCTTCATAAATATTAGGAAGGCAAATTCTTTCAGTGTAGAGTGTTTAAGAAGCTATTAGCAAAAATATGCATACATAAATAATAATATCTAAATTTCTGCGAATTGTAACACACCACTGAGATGATAGTAAAAACACTGCCTTGAAAATGATTGTATATTTCATTAATACTTTACATTCACATTTTCACAGAAACATTTTAGGACGTTATTACAAATACACCACATTATTTTTGCCCTCCGTCGCCGGTTTGCAATTCTGTTGGTTATTCGAAAAGAAAGTGTTGCAAATATTCTGCACTACCACCTCACAAGCGGTAAGAAAGAAATGATTAAATACTATCCACTCCTCCCCCACCCCACCATCATATAATCGATCAATGCGCCTTTTCAGGTTTTCGAAAGCCTCCTGAGTCAATATCCAAATACGTTTACCCGCGTGCTGCTGCACTCCACGGCAGTGCAAACTTTCCTCTTCATGGTGAACAGTGCCATCATTTTGCACTACAAACGTTTGAAGGTCTACCGGCAATTTTGGTTTATGCAGCCCTACGCTTCTGCAGCCGCCTCCTCACAAGACGAACCAGTCGATCAGAACAACGATGTGAATGATAATCATCTGTTGGAAAGTAGTAGTTGTGATAAATCCTCGCCTCCGAAATGCGTGCACGGCCAAGTGACATGTTCGAAATTTCTGTGGGATGGCATCAAGAGTGGCCTGAGCTATGGCATTGCCCTGGATCTACTGGGTGCTCTGATGAAGGGGCGAATGCCCAAAGGCTGCAAAGGTATTGCGGCCATAGTGCTGGGCAAGCTGAAAACGTTTAGGCCGAATATGACGGGATTTTTCTTTCTTTATGGTGGCATTTATCGGGTAAGTTTTGTTGGCAATTTGCTCTGTTCGTTCATAACCGAGTTTCCTCCCCTTTTAGTTATCCTCCTGTTTGTTGCACAAATACTATGACCACCTTTCAACGGATCTCCAGCATATATTGGCCGCTTTTCTCGGTGGCTCAGCGTATTTGTGGGTGGACAAAGTCTCTTTCTATACGTTATCCACGGTCGTGGCCATACAAGCCCTGTGGCAGCAATTCTGCAAACGTGTTGAGTCTGCCAAAGCCAATTCAGAGTCAAAGAAGAGAACGAATTTGGTTCTGCAGCTGCTGAAGGATGTGCCTTTTGCTCAAATTGTGCTGTCGTTGAACGTGGGCTATTTGGTGCATAATTTCGTTTTGAACTACGAGGTATTGAACAGTTTCACCAGACGATTCCTGAACGCACTCACCTCAAACAAGTAAGTACAAGGCGAATTATAATCTGCGTATGATATGGAGCGGGCATCAAATAACTATGCAAAAATGTAACGCTTCACAGCCGAAAGTCCTGCTTCGTTTTCAGCAGATTAGTATGGGAGAGATGCAGTACCTCTCGCTAACCTGCAGATTAAGCGCTGATTTTTTGTGAGGGATGTCCCGAATTTGAGCAATTGCTGGTATGACAAGTATAATGACAAGTGATGCATACACTCAGAAAAAAGTGAACCCTATAACGAGTTACAATGAACTAAAATTTAGGAAAATTGAACATCGTAAAGCACTAAAGCAATATTTCCTCATATCAAGTTCAAACTTTTCCTTGAAAGTAGTTCATGCTTTGAACTTGATTCTAGTTCAATTTTCCTCAAACCAAGTAAATATTTACTCAAACTAAGGAAAATTCCAGTAAGTTTTTCCTCAAACCAAGAAAATTTTTACTAAATCTAAGAAAAATTTTGCTGAAATTTTCCTAAATATAAGTAAAATTTTTCTAAAACCAAGTAAATTTTTACTAAATTCAAGTAAAATTTGACTATAACAAAGTACATTTTTCCTAAAGCCAAGTAAAATATCACTGAAATTTTCCTAAAACTAAGTAAATTTTTACTCAAATCAAGAAAATATTTACTTAAACTGAGTACAATTTTGGTGATTTTTTCCTCATAACGAGTAAATTTTTACTTAAACTGAGAAAAATGTTATTTGTTACAAGGAAAAAATGATCTTTAAAATAAGTTCAACTTATCTAAAAATAATTCAAACAAATGAATTTGTTTCAGAGCATGCGAAACTGATACAAAAATTGGCAACATGAAATATTTCTCAAAAGTTTCATGATACCTCTGCCATAAAGAGTTGAGCTATTACTCCATGACTGCTGCGAAGGCAAGATAGCCGCCTTCGCAGTGGGTGTTTAGAATAATAATTGAAGTATTTATGAAATAAGTCTAGGCAGACGAATGAGAATTGCTTCTTAGATTAATATTCAAGAATTTTTCTAAACAAATTCAAATTATTTTTTTATAAGTTCATAAAATGTATGAAGAACTCGGCATTCATTTCAGTAAACACATTAACTAAGAAAAAACTCATTTTTTAGTTAAAATTTCCTAAATGAAATTTTTTACCTACAAAAAATCTTAATATTTTTCTTACTTAAAACCTTGGACATTTTCTTGCACAAAAGTATGAATTTACTCAATTGTAAGAATTTGTTATTAGATCGAATGAAATGTTTTTAAGTAAATTTACTACCCTATTTCTAGTAAATTAACTATTTGCTATGACTTTGAAATAAGGAAACTTTACTCATACTTAGTTAATTTTCCTATTTTCAAGGACATTTTTACTAAACGGGAGTAAAATTTTGAACTAAATTGGAGTATGGATTTTACTTAAATTTAGGAATGTTACTTTTCTGAGTGTAAGTTCGTCATTTGCTTGTTAAAAGCACGACGAGAGTCAATCATTGGGATTTTATGGTGGTCAAAAGGACAAACAATTTAAATGGGTACTGGGGATTTTTGAAGTATTTTGAAAAATATTTAATATTTGATTATAACTGGGAATGCAAATTTACCACAAAAGTCTATAAATTTATTACTTGAAAAAGGAAAATGTCATCGCACTAAAAATTGAAATTAGACAAGGGCCCAATAATCATTTTGAGATATTAGCATGTAATATCGGACAATCGGATATAATTTATAAATTATCCCAAAGTTGGATTTTAAAGAAAAGTTTGAAGTTCTTATTTTATGTTTTTTTTTTGTATTACAGATTTTTAAACTTTTTCAGATTTTAAAAATTGCTTCTTGCTGGGTAACTATACCTGCATGTACACATACTTACACATGCAACTCAATGAGATGCTTGTAAGATGGCATGTGTACTTTATTACTTGGTGCGATTTTTTAAACGCAAATTCGGCAAGTGAGTTGTGCTTCTCGTTCGTTTGTGAGAATTATCTCCTTATAGAGGCCGGGTTTGATGTTGAAAAGTCGCTACGAAGCCACTTGAAAAGACTTTTGACATGGTCACCATGCCATTTGTAAATAAATTTGCATTCTATTAAATATAGATGCAAAATGGTCTTGAGCCAGGACAATAACCCAGTTCAAAAGAAAATATTGATTACAGACCAAAAAAATACAAACGAAAAAACTAAAAAAAAAATGGAAAAAACTTAATTTAATTTTTCAACTTTGTCCAACTGTTCCTTTCACATTTTAAGAAATTTGTACTCGAATTCTTTAAAATAAAACAACTTTTTTGTAACGGGGATATTTCATGACTATTTTTCGGACAAATATGGTTATTGATGCATACACAAATCATTCATAATTTGTTTTTGTTTTGGTCGAATTCTTTGCAATAAAACAACTTTTTTATATTTTGAGTATAGTTGGGGATTTTTCACAACAATTTTGAGGACAAGGGAAATGTGTGAGTTTTTTTTCATTTTGCTTCTTTTATTGCAACCGAATCATGCAGAGATTCAGCTCTATTAGAATTTTCAGTTTCTGCATGACTCTATTGCACACGAGTCATGCAGACATTCAGCATCCAAAGCATTACTTCCGAAATCGGATTGTGGGGACTGCGTCGATTTTTCCCCGACTTACTAAAGTAGATGTTATGCGCTTAGATCGCTTGGAGACAAAAGGGCAGCTTAGCTGTCTTTAAAGATTCCTATGCGACTCGTTGTGGCTAAAGAGAAAACTTTTCTGTATTTCCTTAATTGCAAATACTGCCGATTGATAGTGATGCTCTAGATGTCAAAAAGTCGTAATGAGCATACACCGCAAACAATGTTCAACATGTTCACACTCTTTGAAATGCTCAATGTTCTCGCCAGGGCACTTTTTTACTTTTTCATGATTTCAACAAAGACTTAAAAGCATAAAGACTCAAAGACCTAAAAGCATAAAGACTCAAAGACCTAAAATCATAAAGACTGAGCATGACGTGACGTAAATGTAGATGGCAAAAAACTTGCAAATGTTCACCATCTCACCATATTTGTGGGCTGAATGTTCCAATAATACTATGATGACATCTATTGTATACATTTTTTATTTTCCCATATTCTCAGTCTTTATGGTTCTAGGTCTTTGATTTCAGCAATGTTCGTCGCCCTCTACATATCAAATAATTTTTTATTGTTGCCAACTTTCAAATTGAACGAACTGTATTTGGGAAAATCAATAGCATAATTTTAGGCTGCACAAAGTAGGTACACCATACATCCAGCCGGACGACAAAACTGAGGTGCTCTGATCTTATCCAAACAAAGACCTAGTTTAAGTTTTAAGTTTAAGTTTATTTGTTGAGCCTTTTTTAAACAAAGACCTAGAACCATAAAGACTCAGCATATGGGAAAATAAAAAATATATACAATAGATATATTGTATATAGTAGTATTATTGGAAAATTGGAATATTCAGCCCACAAATATGGTGAGATGGTGAACATTTGCAAGTTTTGTGCCATCTACGTTTAATTTTTGCTCACGTCATGTTCAGTCTTTATGCTTTTAGGTATTTGATCCAAATACTTGGATAAGTCTACCTCAAAGTTCGATGAATGTACACTAGGGGTGGTATAGTGCGCACGACTTTTCGATTTTGATATGCTAGAACCTCGTATTTTGTGAGGTTTGGAAAAAATCATGAGCCAAAAAATAGAGGTGATCGGGCGGATGCAAGTGGGCGCTCATCGGGTTCAAAGGTGATGGGAAAGGGGTAAAAATAAAATAAATAAAAGTCCCAAAACTGCCTCGGAGTCGCCTCCTGAGGGGTTAAATGTAAGACCGACCCCCATTAATTTTCCCTCTCCAACATTTTATTCGAATGCACATACCCAATATCTCCACTCGTTAAGAATAGAAAAATTATTATACTCTCCACCTCCAGGATGGGGGTATATTAACTTTGTCCTTCCGTTTGTAACACCTTGAAATATCGACCTGAGACCCTATAAAGTATTCTTGATCGTCATAAAATTCTAAGACGATCTAGGCATGTCCGTCCGTCCATCTGTTGAAAGCACGCTAGCATCTAAACGAAAGGAGCTAGAACGTTCAAAATTTCCACAAATGCGTCTTATAGTCGTAGATCGGTTGGGATTGAAATGGGGCGAGATCGGCCCAAAGGGAAAAAATTCTCCCTCACAAGAACTAAAATTACCCATAATAATCCCTAATATTTTAGCATGTTTTTTGAATATGTCTGTTGATATTTGGTATGTGCATTCCCCTTATAGCAAAAAAGTGCACCAAAAAGTGATTCTTATTTGTAGGGGGTGAAATGGGGCAAAAAAGGGATACAAATGGTACATATTAAACGACAACATCTAGAAACACGAAATTCGGTGTGTACATTCCTCTAATTGAGTAGATACATAATATAAAAGTATTTTTCCAAATTCGTACTTTTAAGAGGTTAAATAGGAATAGAGGGATACAAATGGTACCAACCAAGCGGCTGTACTTAGAATAACGAAATTCGGTGTATACATTCCTCTGATTGCATAGATAAGAAAAATACACGGATTTTTCAAAATTCGTACTTTTTGGGGTTAAAATGAAAAAAGGGGATAAAAATAGTACCAACGACATTACCGCAGCTAGAGTCATGAAATTCGGAGTATAAATATCTCTGAGTGTGTAGACACGGAAAATAAACTGATTTTTCGAAATTCGTACTTTTTGGGGTTAAAATTAAAAAAGGGGATAAAAATAGTACCAATCAAATGACCACAGCTAGAGTCATGAAATTCGGAGTATACATCCCTCTGACTGCGTAGACACGGAAAATAGACGAATTTTTCGAAATTAGTATTTTCAAAGGATACAATGGTACAGAGGGATAAAAATAGTACCAACTAAACGACTACAGCTAGAATGATGAAATTCTAATTGCGTAGAAACGCCAAGAGGGTATAAATGGTACCAACCCAATGGCCGCAGCTGGAATCATGGAATTCGGTGTATACATTCCTCTGACTGCATAGACAAGCAAAATAAAAAGTTTTTTTTTTCCAAATTCGTACTTTTCCTTTTACGACAAAAATTGGTTGAATCATGAAGTTAGGTTATTTTGCACTACTTACGTCTGATAATGGATTTTCAAAATTTGTACTTTTGGAATTAAAATAGAATGGAAATACAACCAACTGTAGCACCCACTATCTATCAATATTTATGGCTTTGAAAATATTTTTGAAAATATAAATATAAGAATATTTATTTTTTGAATTGACGTATTGGTAGCATTAACTTATAAGCGTGGTTTGAAATAATTAAAATATTATATTTATTTATAAAATTAATTTTTCAATATTTGTATTTGTTTTGGGTCTGTCTATATTAAAAAAATTATATTTTCCTGTAATATTACTGCACTCCTACGAAAACCGACAACCTCTGTGGAATGCAATCCATGGTGGAGGGTATACAAAGTTCGGCTCGGCCGAACTTAATGCCGTTTTGACTTGTTTTTTTATAAAATTTGTTCCCACCGCTCTTACTGGCCCAAGGAAGTGTAGTCATATGTACGACCGACCTCCAATATTTTTTCAACATCCACATTTTATCAGAACATACCTAAACTCTATCTTCAAAACTTAAGAAGGTATCCATTATTTTTTTTATGAAAGAAAAACCCATCGGCCCTTGATGTATTAGTCCATCCCAATTATTTTTTCCCTCCTCAACAATTTTTCCGAATACACTACCCCCTATACCCACTCCTTAAGAGGCCCCATACAAAAATTATTTAAAAAAAAATTCTCCCAACATTTTCTCAGCACATACCTGCCCTCTGTTTTTAAACATTAAGGTGGACCCATACATTTTTTATATTTTTTATGAAAAATAGCCCTAAAACTGCCCGGAGTCGCCTCCAGAGGGCTTAAATGTAAAACCGATCTCCATTAAATTCCCCTCCCCAACTTTTTTCGGAACACACTTACCCCTTAAGGGGACACACATACAAAAACTATTTTTTTATAAAAAATTGCTCCCCTCTTTCTAACTGCCCCAAGCAGGTCCATAGCGGAGTCAAATGTATCACTGATCCATACATAATATTTGTTCAACCCCAACATTTTCTCAGCACATAACTACCCTCAATCTTCAAACATAAACATTACGTTTTTTATTTATTTTTTTATTTTTTACGAAAGAAAGGTTCATCGCCCGTAGAGGCATTAATTTTTCTTCCTCAACAACGGAACACACCTACCCCCTATCCCCACTCCTTAAGGGGTCCCATACAAAAACTATTTTTTATAAAATTTGCACCCATTACTCTGACTGTTTCAAATAGGCCCATAGGAGAGTCAAATATATCACTGACCCCCATTTTCTTAGCACATATCTACTCTCTATTTTCAAACATTAGGGTGGTCCCATACATTTATTATGAAAGAAAGGCCTAAACCTTCCGGAGTCGCACCCAGATGGGTTAAATGTAAAACCGACCGCCATTAATTTTCCCTCTTAAAAAACTCACCTATCCCCACTCCTTAAGGGGACCCCATACAAAAACTATTTTTTATAAAATTTGCTCACATCGCATTAACTGACCTCCATAGGGGGTCAAATTTATGACCAACCCCAATGGTTTTTCAGTCCCAACACTTTCTCAGCACATACCTATCCCCTCAATCTTCAAACATTAAGGTGTCCCCGGAGTCGCTCCTAGAGGTGATGTATTATGGCTGGCCCCCCATTAATTTTCCTCTCCCCAAATTTTTTGACGAACCCTTTATTCTACTTTATGCCTAAAGTGCGCTCCCATATAAAAACTATTTTTTATAAAATTTGCTCCCAATGATTTTGACGCGGAAATCTTCAAAAATACTCCAAATATAAATGGTTATTTGTCGATCGACATCTATTAGCTTTCGCCTGACGGACTTAAATGGGATCGTCTTAGAATTTTAGAAGAAGAAGATTATACACACTCTATAGAGACTTAGATCGATATGTCAAGGTGTTACAAACGGAATGACAAACGTAGTGTACTCCCATTCTACGGTGTGGGGTATAAAATCTATGGTTAAATGTAGAAGTTATGAACCTTTTTGAAGAAGTAACAGAATTAAAAAAATCGCGTTTTTTAATTAAAGAGTTGGAACCCCCCATTAAAAATGCAAAATAAAAAATATTTTATTTTACTTTTGAATTAAATACCTATTACACCGTGCGACAGTACGGATCTGGACAAGACTACACTGAAAGAATTATCTTCATAATATTTATGATTTTGTCTTAATCTCAGTGACAAATTTCATTAAAAAGTCGCCAAAGAAACATTTCATAAAATGTATGAAGCATGTTTCACAAAGCACAAATCAATGAAAAGTGTCATAGAATTTATGAAACATTTCATAGAAACTACGAAATGCAGTTCTTCATTCGAAAGGGAAAATTTTTTCCCTCACAAGGACTAAAAATACCCATAATAATCCCTAATATTTTGGAGTATTTAAGCATATATTTTCAATATGTCTGCTTGTACTTGCTTGATAATGGGTATGCGCATTGCCCCGGTAACAAAAACGTGCGCCATAAAGTGATTCTTATTTTTAGGGGGTGAAATGGGGCAAAAAGGGATAAAAATGGTACATATTAAACGACAACAGCTAGAAACACGAAATTCAGTGTGTATATTCCTCTAACGGAGTAGATACATAATATAAAAGTATTTTTTCCAAATTAGTACTTTTAAGGGGTAAAATGGGAATAGAGGGATAAAAATGGTACCAACCAAACGGCTGCCCCTAGAATAATCAAATTCGGTGTATACATTCCTTAGACACGTAAAATACACGGATTTTTCAAAATTCGTACTTTTTGGGGTTAAAATGAAAAAAGGGATAAAAATAGTACCAATCAAATGACCGCAGCTAGAGTCGTGAAATTTGGAGTATACATTCCTCTGACTGTGTAGACACGGATAATAAAGGGATTTTTCGAAATTGGTACTTTTTGGGGTCAAAATGGAAAAAGGGGATAAAAATAGTACCAACCTAATGACCGCAGCTAGAGTCATGAAATTCCTTTGGCTACGTAGACATGGAAAATAAAAGGTTTTTTCCAAATTCTTACTTTCAAGGGATTCAATGGGTACAGAGGGATAAAAATGGTATCAACCAAACGGCTACACCTAGAATAAGGAAATTCGGTGTATACATTCCTCTGATTGCGTAGACACGGGAAATAAAAGGATTTTTCTAAATTGGTACTTTTTGGGGTCAAAATGGAAAAAGGGAATTAATATAGTACCAACCTAATGACCGCAGCTAGAGTCATGAAATTCGGTGTATACATTTCTTCGGCTACATAGACACGGAATATAAACGGATTTTTCGAAATTCGTACTTTAAAGGGATACAATGGTACACAGGGATAAAAATAGTACTAACTAAACGACTACAGCTAGAATGATGAAATTCTAATTGGGTAGAAACGTCAAATAAAGAGATTTTAGATAGTCGTACTCTTAAGGGGCTAAAAATGGTACCAACCAAATGGCCGCAGCTGGAATCATGGAATTCGGTGTATACATTCCTCTGACTGCATAGACACGCTAAATAAAAAGGTTTTTTTTCAAATTTTTGCTTTTTCTTTTACGGCAAAAATTGGTTGAATCGTGAAGTTAGGTTATTTTGCACTATGTACGTCTGATAATGGATTTTCAAAATTTAGACTTTTGGAATTAAAATAGAATGGAAATACAACCAACTGTAGCACCCACTATCACCCAATATTTATGGTATTTAAGCTTTTTGAAAATATATATAGAATAATATTTATTTTTTTGAATTGACGTATTGGTAGCCTTGTAGGTTTGAAATAATTAAAATATTATATTTATTAATATTTTTTGTTTAATATTTGTATTTGTTTTGATTTGGCTATATAAAAAAATTATTTCCTGTAATATTACTGCAGTTCTACGAAAATGGACATCCTCTGTGGAATGCAATCAATGGTGGAGGTTATATAAAGTTCGGCCCGGCCGGTTCAATACATTAAAGACGATTTTATTTCCAAACTGACTTAAAAATAATCATATTTCTATTTTTTATCTCCTCATTTCAGGACTAAAAGTGTGCGTGATGCTATTACCAAATACTCTTTAGAAGAACTGCTGGAATTTGGAAACACCAGACCTGTGAAAATGTTTCTTTAGTTAATAAAATAACAAATAATTTTTATATGAATTTAATTAGAATCATTAATATTAGCGATACCATTGCAAATCGAAATTGAGTAATTAAAGTAGATATTGAAAAAAGAAAAACAAATGAAATGAAAAAAGGAAGAAAATGAAATTGATACATCATGTTTTTCGTTCCTCAATTTAATTCAATTCTCAGTATCAAATTGTATTATCACAATTTATATTTGAAAAGGTGTGGTGAATGTATATACAATAACACATACAAATGTCGTATGTATAAAAGTACAACCTATAAGTTAGTTACACTAGTCAATAAGAAATAATTTTTTTTATGATACAAGAACCTGGTTAAGATTCATTCATTGATAAAAACAAGGATCCCTATTTACTTAACGATCCTAATGTTACTTTTATAAAGGTTGTAGAAATAAAATGAAGAATTAGAAAGATAATTTTATGGCATTGGTGTTTCAATGTAATTTGGGGCAGGCTAGGATGTGGTGCATTCTGGAAATGAACGACCAAACTGGGTCCGGATATCGACAATGCTGTCTTCCACGGCATTCAAAGATTCCTGTTTGTTCCAAAGACTTCACATAACCTCAGAGAAGATTATCTAGAGGTGTAATGACTCTATAGCGCTCGTCGTTGATAACATTCTCGCCGTTTGAGTTTAAGTGGCCCAATGATTCCATCAGCTCATAATACACATTAACAACGGTGAGCTTTTGTGGTGTCACTGGAGTCTGTCTCACTCGAATCTGTCTGGAATGTTTCTTCATTCCAAATGCGACAATTTGACTTTAATAATATAATAAAGGGTGTTTTTTATTCAGGTATAGAACTTCGAATTGAAATAAAACACAAGAAAATCATTTTAATGTCCATCAATTTGGCTTTATTGGAAGGATAATTTTATGCCATTAATGTTTAAATATGATTTCGGGCATGTGGCCGCCGCGGCTGGCTCGAATATAGCCAATTCTACAGGTCCAATTTTCAACCACTTTTTCGAGCATATGGGGCCGTATGTTGGCAATAACGCCACGAATGTTGGCTTCCAAGTCCCCTAACGTTTCTGGTTTGTTGGCGTAGACGAGCGACTTCACATATCCCCAAAGAAAATAATCCAATGGTGTCAAATCACACGATCTTGGTGGCCAATTGACAGGTCCATTCCGCGAAATTATGCGCTCATCGAATGTTTCCTTCAATAATTGAACTTCGCGAACTGAACCATTACTTTCGAAATAAATTTGCACGATTTGCAAGCGTTGTTCTTTTGTCAACCTGTTCATGATGAAATGGCAAACCAAACTAAATATTAATCACTTGACAGCTGACAAAATGGCCGCCAGTTAAAAAAGTGATGCCAACTTAAAGTTCTATACCCCAATAAAAAACACCCTTTATATGTATATAACAATATACTTTGACTTTGAAAGGTAGAATAACATTCAATTCCGGTACATGTTTGACATTTGTAAAATGGGACGCTATACGCTCGAACAAAATTGAGAAATAT
The DNA here is from genome assembly GCA_947397865.1 of Polietes domitor. Taxonomy (NCBI): domain Eukaryota; kingdom Metazoa; phylum Arthropoda; class Insecta; order Diptera; family Muscidae; genus Polietes; species Polietes domitor. The sequence goes on along the minus strand of OX377618.1, from coordinate 244,689,604 downwards.
TAAAAACTTACTTCCAAAGTAGCGAGTCTTTAACGCAAACTGTAAGAAATTTCCGTGGAAAATTTTCGAGAAGAGAAGCTAATTTTCATCTCGGTGGCTTTGCCGCATATGGGGTTCAGAGAACCCACACGTGACTATTGAGAATCCAATGCATTCACAACGAGTCACTGTTTGGTGTGGATTTTACTAGGTTAATTTTTGTATGGAATTTACTCGCTGCACAAGAAATTAACTTGCTACTCTCTTAGTGGTGCTGTCACATTTTTCGTGTAGATCCATTTAAAAAAAGTCCAATGGGTAAAAATCGTGCCCCATTATCAAGCCTTTTAATTCTCAGCTAGTAATATCGTTAAGGATACTTTGACGATAATTTCATGTACGACGATTGAGCAAACTTCGCTTGTTCATATTTAGATTGGTCCAACGAAAATAGTAGCAAGCCCTGTTTATTTATAATATACATTTTAAATGCTGTCTGTGTGACAAAATATAGATTTCAAAATTATATACGAAATTACATAACTCATTTCCACACTTCACTTTCTATCCAATCAATGAAATATGATATCCTGGTGTAGATACTCGGCACACCCGTGGCACAGCCTTCGCCATACGATGTTAGGCCCACAATATAGGGTACATGTGTGTTGTGTTTGGGCTCAGTGATTAGTAGTGGTCCGCCAGAATCACCCTGTCAGGAAGAAGAAGAAAATGATACATTAATATAATTTCAAGAATGCTTTCAGTCCTCTATACCCATACAAGTCTGATGTGTATGCTAGGGTTGGGATAGTGCACGACTTTTCGATTTTGATATGCTAGAACCTCCTATTTTGTGAGGTTTGGAAAAAAAATCATGAGCCAAAAAATGGAGGTGATTGGGCAGATGCAAGTGGGCGCTCATCGAGTTCAAAGGAGAGGGAAAAGGTGTACAAATACATAAAAAGTCCCAGAACTGCCTCGGAGTCGCCCCCTGAGGGGTTAAATGTAAGACCGACCTCCATTAATTTTCCCTCCCCAACATTTTTTCGAGCACACCCTCTATCTCCTCTCGTTAGGGCGTTCCCATACACAAAATATTTTTTAAATCTATATAATAAAAATGAAATGATGTTCGTTGGTAATCGCATCACTTGAGAACGGCTGAACAGATTTGACTGATCTTTGTTACAAACTGGGTTTTAAGATGAAAAAACTTTTTGAATAGTTGAGCGCAAAATAGAAATATTTGTAAAAAACTTTTTCTATAGATTTTTTTATGAATTCAAGACTGTTGTTCGTATGTATAGTTGGTCTGTTATGTTGTATGTGTTGTCATTTATTTTGGTTTAAGACCAAAGGTTGTGCTGAAATCTTCAGCAGAACCCAAAATTAGCAAAAAGGCAAAGTGAGACTTTTATTGTTGCAGCTAAAAGTTGACTGCGCAGTTTCGATGGGCGCTACCCATCTCGTCAGAACTTTCGCAACGAATGTATGTCTTTGACTTAAATCAGGGTTCATATTAGTACCAGCGGTCACATATGACAAATGAGAAGCGCTGACAAACAAAATATTCCACCGAACTAAGTCGACACACTAAAAGTCTCAATTCAAGCAATGGATATGCGAAATTCCTTTATGTTATGTTCGTTATGATTCTGCGAAAGTTTTCGGAACACAAAAATTTAGATAATTATAAGGAAAAGTCAAAAAATTTTGACAAAATGCAACAAATCTTTATATTTTTGTCAGAACTGACGATAATTCATAATTCCAATCCGTAATCTGTCATCAAATAAACAGGGAAATCCAGTTACACGTATTTCATGTAATTTCAACGATTTGTGAACCAAATACAAAGTGGGCATTTCTGAAAATTCATTGAATTAAGACATGCGATTAATATTAGTCCAACTGTAGGAATGACAGATCCACACTATCCGAGTTGAAATGCAATGCAAAAATAATGCGAGAATAATATGCTTACGGAACACACGGTTTATGAACGATTGATTTTCTTCCTGAACGCCCGCGGTGGAATCGGAAAATCTTTTTTGATCGTACCAATTTTGGCAAAAATTCGCACGCAAAATTAAAGTGATGCTTCATCAGGAATTTCTGCTGCGTTCTTTGAAGCCTGTCGAAATGCACTCAGGTTGCGATGAAAATGGCAATTAACGAAACTCCATTGTGCAGTTCAACCTCTCGAAGATCTGAGATGTCCAAGATTTTGATCGGTCCGGAGGAGTGTACTATGGCGCACTATTGGTTCAAGGATTCTGTTGGAGGGTGATTTTCGATTTACGTCAATCTCCAGCTGACGCACAGGATCATATGCTGTGGAACGGCCAATCTGGAGTATTTTCAAAGCAATTTGTGGGCATTCGCTATAAGAAAAGTGCTGTTGATATTGCGAATGTTGATATTTAGATTTTTTAGTTCATGTTCCCATACGTTGCTCAAAATTGTCTGTCGTTGAGTGAACATGCTATATGGGCTTCGAAAAACAATGAATTGGACGATTCCGTTTCTAGCGATAATTAAAATTCACTGTACTTGCGCAGACTATCGCCTTAGAATCTCTCATGATTAATATCAAAAAAAATCGATATAACCAATATTATGTTAGCATATGTTGCATATATTAAAAATGGAAAGTTTTCAAATACAATTTGAATAAAAGTCCGCTGTCTATTAATGAAAAATTTGCAGGTGTTGCAATAATTCTAAAAGAAGGGCATAATTTCTTAAATATAGCTAGAGCTAAAATAAGGATAATTTGTGATCAGATAAAATTAATTAGAATTTTTTTTTTTTTTTTTTTTTACAAATGGCATGGTGACATTTATTACTTGGCTGCAGACTACCACGATCATGATTTCGACCATGTCAAAAGTCTTTTCAAGTGGCTTCGCAGCGACTTTTCAACGTCAAACCCGGCCTCTATAAGGAGATGATTCTCACAAACGAACGAGAATCACAACTCACTTGCCGAATTTGCGTTTAAAAAATCGCACCAAGTAATAAAGCACACATGCCATCTTACAAGCATCTCATTGAGTTGCATATGTAAGTATGTGTATATGCAGGTATAGTTACCCAGCAATACTTCTGCCGTGCCAACGCTCATTTGTCTTAGTTTTTTCGTTTGCATTTTTTTTGGTCTGTAATCAATATTTGATTTGAACTGGGATATTGTCCTGGCTCAAGACCATTTTGCTTCTATATTTAATAGAATGCTAATTTATTTACAAATGGCATGGTGACATTTATTACTTGGCTGCAGACTACCACGATCATGATTTCGACCATGTCAAAAGTCTTTTCAAGTGGCTTCGCAGCGACTTTTCAACGCCAAACCCGGCCTCTATAAGGAGATGATTCTCACAAACGAACGAGAATCACAACTCACTTGCCGAATTTGCGTTTAAAAAATCGCACCAAGTAATAAAGCACACATGCCATCTTACAAGCATCTCATTGAGTTGCATATGTAAGTATGTGTATATGCTGCGAAGCCACTTGAAAAGACTTTTGACATGGTCGAAATCATGATCGTGGTAGTCTGCAGCCAAGTAATAAATGTCACCATGTCATTTGTAAATAAATTTGCATTCTATTAAATATAGAAGCAAAATGGTCTTGAGCCAGGACAATATCCCAGTTCAAATCAAATATTGATTACAGACCAAAAAAATGCAAACGAAAAAACTAAGACAAATGAGCGTTGGCACGGCAGAAGTATTGCTGGGTAACTATACCTGCATATACACATACTTACATATGCAACTCAATGAGATGCTTGTAAGATGGCATGTGTGCTTTATTACTTGGTGCGATTTTTTAAACGCAAATTCGGCAAGTGAGTTGTGATTCTCGTTCGTTTGTGAGAATCATCTCCTTATAGAGGCCGGGTTTGACGTTGAAAAGTCGCTGCGAAGCCACTTGAAAAGACTTTTGACATGGTCGAAATCATGATCGTGGTAGTCTGCAGCCAAGTAATAAATGTCACCATGCCATTTGTAAATAAATTTGCATTCTATTAAATATAGAAGCAAAATGGTCTTGAGCCAGGACAATATCCCAGTTCAAATCATTAATTAGAATTCTTAAGTAGGCCATAACTTCTTAACTATATCCCCTGGATCTAAAAGAAGGTCATAACTTCTTAAATATAGCCTCTGAAGCTAATAGAATGATATTTTGTGATCGGCCATAATTTATTAAATAAATCGATTTTTCCAGTTCAATGTATGAAATATCAATTTCATGTGAAAGGTGTTCCTAAACATTGTTCAAAATGCACTTAAGCGAACATGCATACACTTCCACTGGCATAATATGAATTAGATATCCATGACCGTATCATTAAATTGAATATCTATATATGACAGCAAACGTTAATGGATACAATAATCACTGCGAACAAGACGATCATTAACAATATAATAGAAATATGGGCTGGACAAATTTTGTCGGGTCAGCTAGTTTTAAATAAAATTTGTTCCCAACGTTCTTACTGGCTCAAGGCGGCCGCTTGTGGAGTCAAATGCATGACCGACCCACAATATTTTTTCAACCCCCGCATTTTCTCTGAACATACCTACCTCCTATCATCAGCCCTTAAGGTGGTCACCATACGATCTTTTAATTTTTGTTAGGACAATAAGGCCCAAAACTGTCCCGGAGTCGTTCCTAGCTGGTTTAAATGTAAGACCGACCTCCATCAATTTTCCTCCCCAAACATACCTGTCGCCTATCTCCACTCCACAATGGGGCTCCCATAAAAACTAAATTTTTATAAAATTTCCTTCCACCGCTCTAACTGCCCCAAGGAGGCCCCTACTGAAGTCAAATGTATGACCAACCCCAATATTTTCCAAGACCCAACATATTCTCAGAACATATCTACCCTTAAGTTGGTCCCCATATATTTGCCTATTTTTATATATATATTGTTAAGGAAGGCCCAAAACTGTCCCGTAATAGATCCTACACTCAAATAATTATCTTCATAATATTTATGATTTTGTCTTAACCTCAGTGAAAATTTTCATTAAAAAGCCGACAAAGAAACATGTCATAATATGTATGAAACATGTTTCATACAGCGCAAATCAATGAAAAGTGTCATAGAATTTATGAGACATTTCTTAGAAACTGTGAAATACAGTTCTTCATTCGAAGAACTTTTGTCATAAAAAGGCATTACTTTTCATAATATGGTTTATGCAAATTTTCATAGATTTTATGAAGAAACTTCATTAATTTTACGAAAGAGTTATTTTATATTTTTTGTCTTCTATCTTACCTGACAAGTATCCATTGTTCCCAACGGATCGCCAGCACAAATTTGTCCAGCATCAACACCCTTTGACAATTTATCCTCTGGTTTATAGTAGTAGTTGCAATTTTCATTTGTCAGTACTTTCAGATACACTTTGAGCAGATTGTTCGATGATGGACCGGCTGACAGCATAGGGTTAAAAAGGAAAATTACTTTTCTGTTTGTGTATCAGATATCGAGTCATCATATTTCTTACCAAATTTTGTCTGTCCATAACCTAAAGCGGTTAGCGTCTCTTGCGGTAGTCCTTCGTTGGGCCATAAGCAAGCTGGAATTGCTCTGGAAACAAAAATAATTTGTCTTATTTTTAAATGGCATTTTATTTTGTGGCAATTGTTGTTGAGTCGTAATTTTGACCATTCATTTGCCTCCTGTTATTTTTCAAGTACTTTGGTGCAAGTGCTGACTTACAGCGACATTTCAGCATCGAAAGAATTCGAAGTGTAACACTATTCTATAAATGATATACATCAGGAACTATAAGTGAAATAGAGTTTATTGGCGTTAATAGGTTTTCATTTTCTCATCCAAAGGGACTAAAAATTTCCAAAGGATGCAATCTTTCAAAAAAAAAAAATAATACTTATTCGCACCATATGACACCGGTACAAATGCCAAATCAAAGAAGTGCTAAAAATACTTTAAATTGCAAGCTTCTATCTGTATTAGTTAAGAATACCAACCATTTAAAATGTTGTCTCTTAAAAGATATGAAACTAGAAAAATTGTGGGGAAAACTTGAAATAGATGTTAATGCTGAGCAAATGTAGATATTTGAAGTATTTTTAATAGATATTCTCTTCTTTAGTTAGACACTAATACAGTTATCTCAGAAAAATAGCATTCCTAAATCTGAGTAAAATCCATACTACAATTTTACTCCAGTTCAGTAAAAATTTCCTTAAATGTTGGAAAATTAACTAAGTATGAGTAGAGTTTCCTTCTTTCAAAGCCATAGTAAATAGTTAATTTACTAGAAGTAGTGTAGTAAGTAAAAATTAAAAAACATTTCTTTGGATGTAATAAAAAATTCATTACTTGTGCGGAAGAATATTTCCTAGGTTTTAAGTAAAAAAAATCAGAAATTTTTTGTATAGAAAAAATTCCATTTAGGAAATTTTAAGGGAAAAATGTAATTTTTCTTAAAATTAAGTTAATGTGTATACTGAAATTTATGCCGAGTTCTTCATACATTTAAGTATTAATGAACTTATAAAAATCACTTCAAATTGTTTAGAAAATTCTTGACTATTAATCTAAGAAGCAATTCTCATTCGTTTACAGACACTTATTTCTTAAATACTTCAAGTAGTAATCTAAACAACCACTGCGAAGGCAATCATGCAGTAGTAGCTCAACTCTTTATGGCAAAGGTATAATGAAACTTTTGAGAAATATTTCATGTTATTTTTTGTATTAGTTTGCACACTCTGAAGCAAAGCCATTTGTTTGATTTTTTTTTTAGTTAAATTGAACTTATTTTAAGTTCACTTTTTTTCCTTGTATCAAGTAAAATTAAAAATTTACTTAGTTTCAGGAAAATTTTACTTAAATTTACTTGGTTTTAGGAAAAATGTACTTAGCTTTAGGAAAATTTCAGCAAAATTTTACTTAGATTTAGTAAAATCGTACTTAGAGGAAAAACTGGGCAAATTGGACTAGAAACAAGTTCAAAGCATGTACTACTTTCAAGGAAAAGTTTGAACTTGATATGAGGATATATTGCTTAAGCGCTATACGAGGTTCAAGTTTAGTAAATTTTAGTTAATTTTAACTCATAATAGGGTTCACCTTTTTCTGAGTGTAGGCTGCTAACAAGTATATAAAATTATTTTTTTGAATCTTTTGGAATTTTGCAGTACTGTGAGGAAATGGAAAACTATAAACGCCAAGTAACTCCAGTTTACCTATTGTTTCATACACTTAAAGAAAAAAGTCTGTTATTAACAGCAGCGATTGTCTGCTGCCTATCAGCAGGCAATTTTCTGCTATTACAGCAGTTTTTCTGCAATCTTGCATCAGCATTCGCACTGCTAAAGTGTTTGCAGTCTGCTAAAAATGGCTGCTTATAATTAAATTATAAAAATAGATAAAATATAAGCGTTTATAATTTAAAAGCCTTTCAGATTGAAAACAAAAACGAATTTAGCTCGAATTTTTTATATTAGTTTTATATTATCATTAGAAAGACAATCACAATATCTTTCAGTGGTAATAAATTCCCTTATAATAACATTTATTCTAAAAAGTGTTGTTAACTGGCTATATTGCTCTGTACACAACTGAAATAACTTCATACTAGAATGGAGTATGGTACTCCTTATACTTAATAAAATTGTACTTATATTGTATAAACTTTTTTGAGGAAATTTGTGTACTAATTTTAAGTACGTACAATTATTGGGCATACTCATAACAGGTAAAATTTACTCAAAACGAGTATTATTTTCTCATTTTTACTACAAATTTACTTGAATTGAGTAAATTTTCTGGAATCAATTTGAGTACGTTTTGAAATTAAATCTAGTTCGAAGTTTTTTGAGTGTATACTTCTTTTTTTCTTTATTGCTAAAAACTGCAAACTGCTGTTTGCTATTTCAGCATATACAAATCTGTTGACTTTTTGTTTTCTTTTACTGACAAATTCCTTTGAGTGTACGCATATCGTGCGGTTCAAGTGTAACGACGTTTTTTTAAAAATTGTCATACGGTGTAATTCGTGTTGAATGATTTTACATTTAACTTCACACTTAACATACCTTGAACTCTTCTCCATTTTCACCACGGCAATATCATTGTAAGCCAACTTTGAATCATAGTCAGGATGCTGCGTGATACGTTTGATTTTAAACATTTCGGCATGACGCTCATCCAAATCGACACCACCTAAGCGAACCATGGAAGGGGATTCCCTATGTCGAAAAACAAAACATACACAGTTAAGCATCTTAAAACCACAAAATATTTACTTAATAAATACAACAAATTATACTCAAACATTATAAATACTACATACCCACCCATGGTGGCACAGTGGGCTGCTGTCAAAACATACTTCGGTGCTATTAAAACACAACCACAATTGTACGATGTGTCGGCTTGTTTGGAGGAGGAAGACGTACGCCAGCCAAGAGCACACTTTCAGTGGAGAAAAAGTTGTTTGATTAGATTTCGTGAGACAACTACGTTTTCTGTTTTTTGTTTTGCTCATACCATATAGGGAAATTCATCACGATAGGTGGGCAAACCACCCACAGCTGCTGTCTGCGTCACTTGCTTCTTTTCGATGAGTTCTTCTTGTACAGGTTCGGATAATTCATCTAGTGTTGTTTCATTCACCGATCTTCTTGATCTATGGCGATGCTTAGGCCGCGACGGTTGATTGTATATTGAAGTGCACTCTAAGGTGGGATACAAACAAATCAAGTATATTAAGTTTACACAAGCCGTTCGAAACTCCCATGAAATGTTATTTTTAATGCGATCTAGCCAATAGTTTGAGCAAAGTGTTTTTTGCCGTATTTTCAAAGTTTACTCCTAAAAATATGTAAAAATATATAATAGCCTTTTCACACTGCATGCGAAATCTAGCTGAAATGACATAAGGTCGATTTACAAATGTCAGATACCATACAAAATTGGCATTTGAAAATCGGCCTTATGCCATTTAGCTAGATTTCGCATGCAGTGTGACAAGGCTATTAAGTATAAATTGGCATTTGAAAATCGGCCTTATGCCATTTAGCTAGATTTCGCATGCAGTGTGACAAGGCTATTAAGTATAAATTTTGAAAATCGATTATTTCTCACGTACACAGTGCAAGAAAACATAACTTCATGATTCTACCATTTTTTGTCGTAAAAGCAAAAAAATAAAGTTTGAATTTGGAAAAAATATTTTACGTGTCTATGCAGTCAGAGGAATGTATCGCCGAATTCCAGGATTAAAGCTGCGGCCATTTTGTTGTACTATTTTTATCCCCTTTTTGCATTCCACCCCTTAAAAGTAAAGGGTGATTTTTTAAGAGCTTGATAACTTTTTTTTTTTTAAAAAACGCATAAAATTTAAAAAAAAAATAAAAAAATCTCATCGATTCTTTATTTGAAACGTTAGATTGGTCCATGACATTTACTTTTTGAAGATAATTTCATTTAAATGTTGACCGCGGCTGCGTCTTAGGTGGTCCATTCGGAAAGTCCAATTTTGGGCAACTTTTTCGAGCATTTCGGCCGGAATAGCCCGAATTTCTTCGGAAATGTTGTCTTCCAAAGCTGGAATAGTTGCTGGCTTATTTCTGTAGACTTTAGACTTGACGCAGCCCCACAAAAAATAGTCTAAAGGCGTCAAATCGCATGATCTTGGTGGCCAACTTACCGGTCCATTTCTTGAGATGAATTGTTCTCCGAAGTTTTCCCTCAAAATGGCCATAGAATCGCGAGCTGTGTGGCATGTAGCGCCATCTTGTTGAAACCACATGTCAACCAAGTTCAGTTCTTCCATTTTTGGCAACAAAAAGTTTGTTAGCATCGAACGATAGCGATCGCCATTCACCGTAACGTTGCGTCCAACAGCATCTTTGAAAAAATACGGTCCAATGATTCCACCAGCGTACAAACCACACCAAACAGTGCATTTTTCGGGATGCATGGGCAGTTCTTGAACGGCTTCTGGTTGCTCTTCACTCCAAATGCGGCAATTTTGTTTATTTACGTAGCCATTCAACCAGAAATGAGCCTCATCGCTGAACAAAATTTGTCGATAAAAAAGCGGATTTTCTGCCAACTTTTCTAGGGCCCATTCACTGAAAATTCGACGTTGTGGCAGATCGTTTGGCTTCAGTTCTTGCACGAGCTGTATTTTATACGGTTTTACACCAAGATCTTTGCGTAAAATCTTCCATGTGGTCGAATAACACAAACCCAATTGCTGCGAACGGCGACGAATCGACATTTCACGGTCTTCAGCAACACTCTCAGAAACAGACGCAATATTCTCTTCTGTACGCACTGTACGCATTCGTGTGGTTGGTTTAATGTCCAATAAAGTAAACTGAGTGCGAAACTTGGTCACAATCGCATTAATTGTTTGCTCACTTGGTCGATTATGTAGACCATAAATCGGACGTAAAGCGCGAAACACATTTCGAACCGAACACTGATTTTGGTAATAAAATTCAATGATTTGCAAGCGTTGCTCGTTAGTAAGTCTATTCATGATGAAATGTCAAAGCATACTGAGCATCTTTCTCTTTGACACCATGTCTGAAATCCCACGTGATCTGTCAAATACTAATGCATGAAAATCCTAACCTCAAAAAAATCACTCTTTACAACTTTCAAAAATATAGTTATTTTACGTGTCTATCTATCCGAATATAATTCAGTTCGGTAAAAAAGTAAAAACTGGAAGTATTTTTATATGTTTCCTAATCATGGGCTAATATGACCTGACCCATTTGTCAAATCGAGAAGAATATCTGTATCGTGGATATATCCAAACATGTAATAAAGTGGCCCACTCTCACAATAGGTTCTTCCAGTTTAAGTGTTATGCTCAATTTGAAGAAATTCGGTGAAAATATGTGGTTTCTGAGGCGGAAAAAGTCAAATCGGGAGTGAAATTCGTATGGGGGCTATATGTAAATCTGAACCGATCTGATCCATTTTCACCATGGGTGTTTCTTGTTGAAATATAAGATATTTTGCAAGAATTGAAGAAAATCTGTGGTTTCTAGAGCGGAAAAAATCGAATTGGGAGCGAAATTTGTATGGGAGCTATATATAAATCTGAACCGATCTAACACATTCTTACCACAGGTGTTTCTAGTTGAAATATAAGATGTTTTGTCAATTTTGAAGAAAATCTGTTGAAATATGTGAAATCTAGAGTGAAAAGAGTCAAATCGGGAGTGAAATTCGTATGGAAGCTATATCTAAATCTGAACCGATCTGACCTATTTTCACCATGGGAGTTTCTTGTTGAAATATAAGATATTTGGCCAAATTTGAAGAAAATCGGAAAAAGTCGAATTGGGAGCGAAATTTTTATGGGAGCTATATATAAATCGGAACCGATCTAACACATTTTTACCACAGGTGTTTCTAGTTGAAATATAAGATGTTTTGTCAATTTTGAAAAAAATCTGTTAAAATATGTGGTATCTACAGTGAAAAAAATCAAATCGGGAGTGAAATTCGACATTGCTAAATCGGTTCAAAAAGTTATTCTAAGTCGAACGGTATAATTAACAATGGATCTATCTCGCTTCCTTTTGGGTGTTACAAACAAATGCACAAAAACATAATACTCTCGTGGAATGTATAAACATACTTAAATACTCTAAAATATTAGGGGTTATTATGGGTATTTTCAGTCCTTTGAGGAAAATTTTTTTTCCTTTTGGAACGATTTCGCCCAGTTGTAATCCCAAACGATCTACGACTACAAGACGCATTTACGGAAAATTTAGACGCCCTAGTTCCTTTCGTTTGGACGTCCATGCTAGCGTGCTTTCAACAGACGGACATGGCTAGATCGTCTTAGAATTTTATGACGATCTAGAATATATATATACTTTATAGGGTCTCAGAATGACAAAGTTAGTATACCCACCATACTGGATGTGGAGGGTATAAAAATGGGAGAACAATTTGGTATCTCAACCACAATACAAACCTATTTCGCTTATCCGTTGCTCCTGCGGCGTTATACTCGATAGAAATGGATTTGTACGAGGCGGAGGATAATATACGGGCGCCGCCGGTGCTACCGTAGGCGGCGAACTTACATACGCCTCCGGGCAACAAACGAAATTTTCGTAGTTGTTGTAATAGCAACTGAACGGCACTTGTCGATAGTATTGCCAATTTTGTACAGCACTGTAGCATTGTTGATAGGGCACACAATGACCGCTAAAACGACCCGAGTCCACAAAACAATTGCCTAGACTGTCATAGGAAATGGGTGGAGGTGGTGGTGGCCGCGCAGGTTGGGAGGCAGCGCTGTTATAATTGTCCCTGTGTCGTCCTGTACAGAAAAAGATTTGGAAATTATTAAACGAATATTATTATGTATATAAAACTGCAATACCAAAAAAAAGTTTCCAGTCACTCACCATAAATGAAATTTGAATTGTTTAATGATTAATATAAATGACCCCAAGACTTATATTAAAAGAATTGAAAAGAAATATTACTCTAGAAAGATATTATTTTTTGGGATGTTTTCAAAAGCGTTTAGTTTACAAACTCTTTGGGTAACCTTGAGCCAAATATTTTGCCAACCTTCATTAAACAATCCAAATTTTATTTGTGTTGTATCACTGGGAGCACTTTTTATGACCCAGCCTAATGCATATTCTACGTACCTTCTATAGATAGTATCCATGTTATATAGAGAAATGTTGCACACACAATTTTTCGATTGATTGGAATCATTTAATAGCGAATTGTTGAGTATTTCTATCAAAACAAAAAATAACAACTTAAATGGACAACGATCTTCACCATTCACCGACTGCTTAACGAATGGGCTCTTTCATTTCATATAATTTCTGTACACACTCATTTACGTTTGCTCGTTTTATTTTGAGTTTGAATTTTGCTTTTATAGAGCCATCGAGAGTGTTTTTATTTTTCGAAGAGAGACGGTTATTCGTGGAAACCACAAATTTATGAATGAAGGAATGAATGAGTGTTAATTTCTATTGAACTTCCTTAAAATATTCTTGAGAAATATGTATCAACATGGGTCTATTAATGTTATAGGGGGAGTGTATACTGTATCATAAGGTGCATATATATTTAATATTCTATTTTATATTTACTATTAGAATACTACAGAATATTCACCATAACTGATGGTGTACCAGGACACACAGACTGGATTGAAAAGGGTTCATATTTATACACTAGTTATTTATGTCACGATAGTAGAAATATATATTTGCGTATTACATCTTCCTATATTCTGGAAAACTTGTTTAAGGATATATTTAATTTTTCTTTATTAAATATCGTCTAAAAATATTCCGAGATTGGTACAATAGTTTAAGTACCTTCAATGATCAAAATCTTACAGAAGAAACGTTTTATACATTTTTTCCCGAATTAAAAAAAAACTGGAAATAATCCTAATAGACTATAACCAAAGATGTTAAGAATTATCCTCTTCTCACAACCTCTGCTATAACTTATAAACATGGAAAATCAATTGTTTTATTTTTTTACGTTATACAATTTTAATAAAATGTTTATATTTTAGTTTTTGTGTTTGATTAACAATCGATTTATATTGGTCTTTATGGTTTTTGAATGGTTTATGGTTATGAATGTATTAATACATGCCTTATCTGAAACCTTTCGCATTACTATTTCTTGTAAGCTGGTTTACTATACAGCTATTTATATTGGTTGAACTTTCTGTTACATCTCTTTTGCCACATGTGGCTATTTATTCACTATCGAAATACCTGATACTCGAATGTGTTACATTCAAAAACACTTAAAAATAGTTTTTTTTTAATTTTTTGCAATCGATTTTGAGACAAAATGGCTGTAAACTACTGTTATACCTCTAGCTTGATCTGAGTAATGTGTTTATTTAAACTTAGGCTCAGAGCGGTTCAAAATTGTTCTTATCGACATGATTCATTTCTCTTTGATATTAAACATTCTTTAAGAATACATAATATGCGTGTGTGGCCACATCTACCCGTCATGGTGGGTAAATGTGGTCTGTAATACTACTCAGTGTTCTAAAGATATTTCTATATTTGAATTTATAGAATGCGACTCTTGACTACATAATGTCTGCTCGTTCAGTGCTTGTCGTTCATTAGGTATCTGTAAATTATACAATAAAGCTAGAACGAAAGCTACGTCAAATATATATTCATAGGCTGTACCAGTGTTTCTCACCTACTTTCGCTTTGGGACCCCATTTCAACAGACACGTGCACCTCATATTTGCATACGCCCTAATACACGAAATATTTCCGTTCCATATGTTTGTATTTATAAAGGGTCCCTTTGTCCGCATAGCTAGAAATATATTATTTAATATTAAAAAATGGAAAAAATAAACTAAATTAAGGTATCAGATCACAAAACACAAATAAACAAAATAGTTTCTGTCGGTAAAACTGACTTATATATATATATACCCTCAATCCTAAAGATAAAATTCCGAACGTCGTAGTTGTAAAAAGAATATTTAAAAATATTACATCCCAACTGATTTCGACCATTCGTGCGATTACAACGACCATTAAATTGCAAAATATTTCGATAATAAAGTTACTAAATTTTTAAATTAACGTCGGATAGAGTGTTTTGTGTGCGGTGTACTAGAAGGGAAGCTGTATAACCTTCCACATTTCGAACGTTTAACACTATTATGAAAACATTAGTAACTTTCAAAATTCTATCAATTCGAAGAACTTAAACTGAGGGCCTGTTTCAGTAACTTATTTCCGCTCGTCTGAGGCTAATGATTTAAAATCTCTCTCAGTTATTACGAGAAATCTATAAGCCACTGGAGTCTATAATTCGTTGTGTCTATAGAAAAGCACACAAATAGCTCGTATCTAAAATATTTCCTATATTCGTTTTATGATTTTTGATCGTTCGCCTCACGTATTTTCAGGAAAAATACACGGTGGGACAAAATAAGCTATATGGTTTGAGTTTTTCTGTTTTTTTTAACATTTTGTGAAGAGGATTCGAACAACGTACCAAAACAATTACATTTTTTTTTCAAACCGAATTTTTGCGAAAAATGTGCGAAGCAGCAAAAGGCAATCACTTGAAGGATATCATTTTTCAAAGCTAATCAAAAATTCTCCAGGAATATACTGTATTAAAAAATAATTATAATAATTTATATTTTAAACCACATAGCTCATTCTGCACCACCATGTTCTATATCGTTGAAAAAATAGTGTTTTCTCCACGCTAAAATTCAGATTCGATGTGCAAATACGCATTTATTTTTTGAATATTTAGGTATCCAGCTCAGGATATTACCTACAGCCAAGTTTCGCCTAGTGCTACAATTGCGATACAAGGGCGGTGCTAACCTGATACTGCAGAGTGTTTCATAGTCTCAAACTACATACACATTTAATGCCATGTTCGGGTATGGTTACAAATCGAGCTTAGCTTGAGCTGACCTGACGTTTAATTTAATATTCTTTTTATAAAAATTAAGTTATTATCCCAGAGTCTTTTAACTTATCTCAGTCAATGTGATAATTTCATTTGATACAAGAGCTCAACTCAACATAATTTCCAATATCATTAAGATTCAGTCTTTGAACTAAAACCAGTGTTAGCATTGCGAAACTGTGGCGGCACTACCCCGACACTGCAGAGAGTTTTTGGCCATAGTGGAGGAAGAAAAAATTGTTGTTAATGTTCCCGACTAAAATGAAAGATTTGTTTGTTTTATGTATTCTCCTGAAAAAGTTCGCTTTTATCATTGTCCGTTCGTGAACTGGACGCGTTCAAAATAACCTGTATAAATTAGGTTTTCTTGAAAAGAGAAGAATGGTATTGAGAAAAAAACCGCTAGAAATTAAAATCTGGCCCGAGCCTTAACAAACCATATCAAAAACTTGCCAATGACCTAGTAGAAAGTGCAGATTTATTTATTTTATTTATTATTATTCAAAAAATATTACAAATCACTTCCATCTTATATTAAGAACAATAAAATTAACTTAAAAACAATATAAAATTTTATATAAATAACTAAAAATATCCTATATATCCCAAGAAGCAATAAACAAAATGATATCAATATGAAATCTCTACTGAAGAAAAGACTACTCTTATAAGTGAATTGCACAGAATTACCAGTTTTTATCTGGATATTGTGAAAGGATAGCAGTACTATAAAATGAAATACTTATACGATTTTAATATAATTTTTTGTATAAAAACCGGAATAACTTCCATATTTTTAGTTAGATTTTTGTTTTAGGGGCTCGTTCGAGATAATGGAATTTTCAACTTTAGCAGCATTTGCAACTAAAGCGCTGTTTTCATTTTAAGATTTATTGTACAACTTAAAAATAGATTATGAACTTAACAGATGCAACTGAAACTTATGGCTTAGATTTTGGTTGGTTTATGTGGCCGCTCTTACGACAGAACCTTAAGGTGCCATTTTGAATCCAGCTTGAGATATTTGATTAGATCTCGAATACCAATCTCCGATATCTCGTAAATGTCGTGTAGTAAGTGCTTCCCCAAGGCTCTGTGCCGTGGATTTATTAGAGCAGAACAGCCACATAAGCATTGATATCACTCTTGATACGTTCCTTCTCTCTGGCTTAGAAGGTCTCTGGCACGTTTTTTGTTATATTGAGGCCAGGTTTATCTCGATAATTTAAATGAAATTAGCTCGGCTAGGAGTGCATGAAGATACCAATTATAATAGACCTTGTTCGTGTTGCGGCCAACCCCGGTACTTAAAGTAGATCCCACCTTCGATATCTCGCCTGCTCGTTTACTCCCATAATAATTAATGTGTATAAGAGTGACTTCAGATAGACAGCTCAGTCTGGACAGCTCATCAATGCACTGACCTACTAATGTATATATTAGCGGTTAGATGTGAAAGACTTGACTGTCTACAAAGATTCCAATGCGACACGTTGTGCCTAAAGAGGAGAGTCTACTGCATGCTTCCTTAATGGCGATAACTTCCGCCTGAAATACACTGTAGCTAGCTGTCAAGAATTCAGAATGAACACGCTATGCCAGCTTTTTCTGAGAACCAGCGTAACCAGCTCCGCAATCCATTTTGGAGCCGTCTGTGTATACCTCATGTATACACAATTCGACAATTGGGTATCCCCTTTCCCACTACATTTTTAAAGGAAATTTTACCTCAAATGGCTTTGCGAATGTCATCTTAGGAGTGCAATAGTCGTCGGCTGATGCTTAGATCTACTAAATAATTTAGTTCCTTAAATTATTAAATTCAAAAATCCCTTTTGTTGGGCCTTTCCTACAAACCTTTTAAAAATAAAATTCTGGTCGCACTTCCACACCGAACATGATCCGTTCTGTTTTCCAGTAAGAATTGGAATATGTCTGTCATTTAGATAGTTAATAGATCTGTTTAAAACTTTAAATTAGAATCGGCTATAAAGAAGAAGTATTGATTATTTTTTCAAATTTCTGGTTTTATTGGAAAGGTTGAACTTTGTCATTTAATAATGGAACACAATATCATTCTTATGACTACCACGACTGGCATGGCAGTACCTCATCCGATCAACCCAATTTTTCAGTACATTTTCAATTGTTCCGGCTCGAACTTCTTCAATGACAACTTTGATTTCATGTTTCAACGCTTCAATTGTCTCTGGATGGTTCGCGTAACATTTACCCTTAATGGCTCCCCACAGAAAATAATCCAAAGGGTTAAAATCACAACTCCGAGGTGGTCAACAGTGATGATTATTCGATTTTCAGAAACAGTGCGTAAAAAATCGATGATTGCGTTGGCTGTGTGATATGTGGCCCCGTCTTGTTGAAACCAAAGGTCGTCCATGTCATTCTCTTGCATTTTTGGAAAAAACAATTTGTTGAGCATGACATGGTAACGGCGGCTCCTTGCTCATTTCCGAACAAAAAGTGGCCCAATGATGCCACCAGCCCAAAATCCACAACAAAAAGTGACTCGTTGTGGATGTATTGACTTCATAATAGTCACGTGTTGGTTCTCTTAACCATATTTTGCTTATTGCCATAGCCACCGGGATAAAAATAAGCTTCATCTGAAAACACAATTTTTCGATAAAATTCGTCATCTCCTGCCAAACAATATTCAGTCTATTATGCGAACCGAAAATGCATTGGACCCGTCCCATTATGCAAATGTGAAACATAAACCTGAAAATAAAAGTAAATTATTCAAATTTAAAATAGCTCTGTTTACACATAATGATTTATTGTACTACTTAGAATCCAAGTAATATAAAATTTAGTAATTTAATGGACTATTAAGAGATATTAGGCCTGTTCGATTGGGCTTACTAACTTACGATAAAGAGACTTGATAAGGAGACATCATTGTTGCCTTATCTTAAATGGATCAAGAAGAAAAGTCTGGCAGCAACGCTAAGAGAGTAGTAAGCTACTCTCTTGTTAAGCCAGTAAATTCCATACAAAAATTAAGCTAGTAAGTCCATTCGAACAGGCATATTAGTTTTTGAATTTAAAAAGCCATTAGCGCTGTTCACGCATGCAGATTTATTGGTCAACTTGCAATCCGATTCCAGTTCTGTGAAGACATCATTTCAGATAAAAAATATTGTATCATCTATAAGATCTTAGATGTTAAGTTACAAATAAAAGTTTTTTCCATCGAAAAATGCTAAATTTGTTAAATTTTCATCAAAATCCGTTTTCAAGTTCTTCACTAAATCTTAAAGTGTAAACAGGGCTAAATGCCTTTTCAATTCAAAAACTAATATCTCTTAATAGTCCGTTAAATTACTCACTTCAAAGTTAAGTCCCAAAAAAATCCCTTTCTTTGGGCCTCATCTTTTAAAAATACAACTCTGGACACACACATCCATTACACTTGTTGGCCATCGAACATGTTCCGTTCTGATTTTTCCAGTAAGAAATTGTAGTTGTATCTGCCGGTCGGATGTTGCTGGTCTATATTCGTTCGCCGTGTATTAAATTTAAACGTTTTTGCTGTATTTGTTAATAAAAAGTGCAATTATTTACGTAAATCTTCCAGCAGCTGGCAACAATTTAGTGCAGTCTTCGCGTAAACTACAGGAAACGAGTGGTGCCATAATTCCCTGAAACTGTTTTTTTGGGGTGCATGAACAGACGTGTTCCTCGCCCTCACTTTGTTGTTATTTGTTTATTGCAATCGCCGAGACGACAGTTGGAAAAACTGCCCAAGGATTAAGAAATCAATGCATGAGAAAGCGGATGGTAGGTGGTTCCAAATTCACTTACATTTCGTCATAATTCAATTCGTCCATTCGTGTATTACCAGGTAAAGTTGTTGTTTATTTGCGAATTTCATCACAATCCACAACAACAACAACGGCAGGACCAAACAACCAACTCCAACCTCAACATAAAGATCTTAATAGCGGAGTTGCGGGCAGAGAAGACGAGGAAACCGGCGGTGTGGAGCAGGCCTTTAATCGTGCCCGTCGTCGTAGGATAGCAAGATGATCCAAAAGGGGGATGATCTTATCAATGGTAATAGCAGCCAGAATTATTTGTGCCATCAAAACATTATCAATAATAGCCAAAGGGACGATGTACAAGCGGACCTTGTACAACAAATGAGGTATGTATGTTTGTAATAATGTAAATATGTTTGTATATATATATGAATTATTCAATTATGGATACTGATGCTGTGCGTCTGTGTTGCCAATTCCAGCTTCGAAGATTTCCTCTCTCAGCAGGGTGAAAGCACGCTACCTCCCGTAGAAACGGTTCTACCTCACTATGCGCCGATATCCATACCCACTCCACCACCTTCCACCACTTCGATGCCTTCTCCTTCTGTTAACATCATGACCGCCAACATTAATTGTGTCACAAACACAACACAACCTCAGTTGCAACTGCAACACCAACATCAAACCAACATACAACATAATCACAACATTATGTTGAACCACCATCATCACCAACAGCAACTTGAACTTGTTCAACTTGCTCCGGTTCACTACAATCATATGTTTAGCCACAACCACCACCACAATCATTGCACCAACAACATGCCATCCACATCGTCGGCTGGTCCTCAGCTGTTAACTGTGGATCATAATCTGTAAGTGTCTTTATCGCTTTTGTTTTGCTTGCTCCGTTTATCGTTTTTGTTTTGTTATTATTGTTGTCTTGCTTTTGTTTCGAGTTGCGGAGCTGCGTTATGTGGTAGTAGACTATAATAGAATAGGAGGTACGCCTGCAGCAAAAAATAATAGGAATTATCAAATCGTCGTCTCAAAATAGTTGTGGTCTATGACCAAAAAGTTTTGAACTTTTTCAAAATGATGTATTAGTCTTGGAGCAACCAATGTTTTTAGATGTTACTAGATGAGGTCGACCTAAAAATTACACAATTTCTACTTTGTAGGTCACCTCCCAATAGTTAAACAGTACACAGTCCAATGAAATAATCCAAAATTTACTTAATGTCATATTAAAATTGGGGGGGACTGAAGTTCATAAGGACATAGTGTCAAAACGGGTTATGGGATTACAAAGATCCTGTTTAAGATATACATTACATTCAACCAAGAACTGTTGGTAGACTCTAACTATTCTGTAGCCTCATACTAACCCCAATTTTCAGTAAGCCTGGATAACCTACAGTGGGAACAACAGCTGTCAGTTTATGTGAGGGTAAAGTGGAATAAAAACGGATGACTGTGTTTTATTAACCTGTTTACTCTTTAAAATTTATTGTACAACTTGAAATTTGATTATGACGAAAACATAACAAATTTACCATACCATTCGATGGAAACTATGTTTTATCTGTACCATAAAGCTTTCAGGCTGCATGCGAAATCGAGCTGAAATGTCATAAGTTCGATCCTTGCTTGCTTGCTTTATTGATATAAGGTCGATTTACAAACGTCAAGTCCCATAAAAAATGAAAATCTCTTGATTTCGCATGCAATCTGAAAAAGCTACTAAATTAAAAAATATTTTTATCTGAAAAGCTTGCACATAACTAGAATCGGAATCCAAGATTCTCAATACATCTTTATGTGTGAACCTCGCTATACATACTGACGAAGAAATCAAGCTTAGCTCGATTCAAAATTTTTGATTTCTATTTAAACAAGATTTCGTAGTCAGTATAAAAAATGCAATTCCAGGTTTTACACGAAATAATATTGTTGTTTATCTTTAAGACTGCCATAACAAAATCCTAAATAATAAGTTAAAATTTCACTCAAAATAAAAAAAAAATATTTTTAAAATTGTCGACAACATCAATTAAAAATGTGTGTATGAAAACAAATTAAAAAAATAATTTTGTGTTAAAATTTTTGCACTAGCCTGGATAATTATCCAGCGGAACTCCTAATAAGGCTTTTTTCTTTAAGCCGGGATAACAAGCTGCGATAACAAAAATGTTAATAATGTTATTTTTTAAACAAAATAAAAAATATTTTTTCATATTGTCGCCAACTACAATATAAATATTTGTAACAAAACAAATTTAAAAAAAAAAAACATTTTGTGTTGACTTTTTGGACTTAGCCTCGATAACCATGAATTTGACTTACACTGGATAATTATCCAGGCTAAGTCCAACATTTTTAACACAAACTTGTTTTTTTTAATTTTTTTTCATGTTCTCATTGATATTACATCATTGGCTGCAATTTTAAAAAATAATTTTTGTTATGATGTGTATAGTTGACCTGTTTGATGTTAATGCTTTGTATTATTGCCCGGCTTAAGGTCTCAAATAAATGAAAACGAAGTCGTTCGAAATATCGGGAACAAAATTGAAAAATAAAATAATAAACATACAAGATCTTGTTTTCATTTATTTGAGACCTTAAGCCGGACAATAATACAAACCAAAAAATATTTTTTTTTATTTTGTTTAAAATTTTAACTTTTTATTTAGGTCGCAGCATAGTTATCCAGTCTTAAAGAGGGACTGATTATTGTTATTTTTTGTGTGCATTGAGGCATACTCTTCAACAAAATCAAAAACAAACATTTTTTATGAATACTTTTCTTTGACTTATTATTAAAATTCCAATATTTGTTGTAGTCACTTAGTACAACTATGACATACTACAATAAAAAAATTAAATCGTTTTTTGCCGCCATGAAAGACTTATGAACTCACCAAGAAACATCTTTGGCGAAATTGAGTATCATCGGGTTCATGTTTTGATATAAGTGTCATAACTTCTACTCACGTTTTTTTGATAAACCACTGTTGAGGTACACAACATTTTTAGCCCTCATAAATACATTAGCATTTAAATTAGTAAAGATATTTCGACGAAATTTGGAATTTTAATAAAACAATTAATACAAAATTATCTATATGGGCATCTCCCAAAAAAAGGTCTACCAAAAAATGAAATCAGACAACTTGTTTATTAACTTGTTCTCTTTTATTTTATTAAAAGTTGAAGTTTTATAACGAAAATTACTAATTTATTTTACTACGAGTGGAAATATTTGTAGCTTCCGTTTTGTCGCGTCCGTATTTCTGATGTACCTAATTAAAAAATCTAAGAGATAATTCTCATATTTCTTAAATCTACGAACAAAATATATCCTCTGACCTTCATTTAGATATGTATATATGAAAAAACAAAGATCTCAAAAAATCTATGAACTTTGTATATTTGTATAAGACCTTCAAAAGTACTTCTGTTATCTGTCGCGTCCGTTTCCGTGTAAAATTATATGTTGATTTTGGAAATAGAATAGAAAGGAAATATTAAAATATGAAATATAAAAAAAATTTCCTTTTTTATATACTAGCTTGGACCACGAAAAAGTTGATGTTTTCACCACCAGGAATAAAATTTGGATTGTTTAGTGAAAATCATGTTTTTCTCGATTATTTTTTTATGTTGCATTTTGTCAAAAATAGTTTCTGAATTACTAGATCCTAGAAAGCATTTTAAACATTTTTTATTTTGCCTTAGAATTACGTTACACTTGAATGGCAAAATGGAAAATAAGAATATCTGCTAAATATGATTTACCATTAACAACCATTTCAAGTTTCCTCCCTTAAAAAGTAAAATATGAATAAACTAATTTGTAGTTTTATCACAAAACGAAAACGTCAATTAGGTATAGCGATTTTTTTTAATTTTAAACGTATATCATCTAGTTGAGGCACTAATTGAATCTTCTGTGAGAGCAGCCACTTAAACTGTTTGTGGTTTTCAAGGTAATAATTAAAAACTCATATTTCTAGTGGATAATTATGCAAAAGTGGTTTGACACAGAAAGAATCAATATCGGACGAAAAATGACGCTACTGACTCCATACAAAGGATTGCATTTCATAACTCTTTTTACAAAAAAAGATGCTCCTTTCGCTGTTCATCATTTATGTATCATTCGAAAGGTATTGATTACCCATATTCATTTATTTTATTACAGGTTTATAAGACGAACTTTCAAAGAAAAATCATACCAAACGTCTAATAATTCGGCCAATAAGAAGATTAACTGTCATATTTATTAAAAATTACGAAAGGTTTAAAGTATGATTTTACATTGAATATTCGTCTTATAAACCTGTATAAAAATGTGTATTTAAAGTGCTAATAATTATTAAATAAAAAAATTGGTGTGCATTTTGAATATTGATTTTGTGGATTTTTTAAGAAAAAAAAAAATTCTGAAGAAAATACAATAAAGTATGTAATGCTGATAACGATAGAAATTATGTATGTGTGTATTGTTGACCTGTTGAATTATGTTTTTGATATGGCCTCAAGCTGGACAATATCAAAAACATGATAGAAATTTTCAATTCTCTTTTGATATTTCCAAAATAAAGCTAATTTAAACTGATTGTTTATATATGCCGCCATAAATATAGTTTTACACATTTATTTATTTCATATATCACAATACAAAAGCCAATAAGTCTCACAACACAAATAACAAATGCGCAAAAATAACAAAAATAAAAACTATTTTAAAACTAATATTATAAAAGTACAAAAAAAAAACTAAAAAATAAATATAGAAAAAACTAATGAATGGAAGGAAACAAGTAATGAACATTTATTGTGGGATTTTTGTATGAAGTGGCACTCATTTTATGGTCGGAAAAACTTCCACATTTAAATTAAATGTATATTTCGAAAATGCATTATACACGAAAACTGATAAGACTCTATAATTGTCGGACAATTCCTTCTTTAATCCATTACCGCCCTCTGTCATCGTATGAGGACACCTGTTTAATGACAAGATAGCAAATGAACTACAGATTTCTTTGGGCGTTAATGGGTTAAACCTAATTGAAAAATTGTCCATTCTGTTAACATATTACAAAAGTTGAAATTTTGTTTTTATAATATTACTTAAAGGTGAGACTTTATGCAATCATTTGTAGTATATTGTTTCTCAATCAGTTAAGTAACTTATTACAATTATTTCAATGCGACAATCTTGCTACTCAAAGCACTACAAAAAGAATAACAGATTTATTTTTACCTTATAACTACTATCTTTCCTAGGAGTCATTCCGTGGAAAGCCCAAATTTCGATCACTTGCAATATTATACTTTTGTTTTATTTGTTTATCGCCACTATATTTAGCATCATCTTATATTACATTCCGATAATATCAAAAGAAATTGCACTTGATTTTCCATTTTCCTTCTTTCTATTCAGACATATTTAAATTCTGCGCTACAAAAAATGCTTCACTGTCATTGAAATGCAACTCTTCTGCGAAAGAAACACCGATTGCTCTTCCCATCTTCATATAAGTGATGGGATTTCAAAAAAGTACTATTGTATCAAAAGTATCAAATATGAATATCAACCGGGAAAAATGATATATACAACAAAATAAGAGGTTCTGTCATTACAAAATACATGTTCAACTGCTATTATCAGATAATCACAATTTAAAGCCTTCAAAAGGCTTTCATAATAGGGGATTTAGACACACCAAATATTTGGGCAAAAACCTGTTGCACAAAATCTAAGACAATACGTTTTATAGGGGGTTTAGATGTACCAAATAT
Source organism: Polietes domitor (assembly GCA_947397865.1). Classification (NCBI taxonomy): domain Eukaryota; kingdom Metazoa; phylum Arthropoda; class Insecta; order Diptera; family Muscidae; genus Polietes; species Polietes domitor. The sequence continues at coordinate 244,664,512 of OX377618.1, read as the reverse complement.
TTGTACATACGTATGTTTTCGAAAAATCAATTTTTCACCACACACATCTGATTTACAACGCAAACATAAACAAAACCTTTTCTTTGAGATTTTGGTGCGAGGAATGTAGAACCACGTCAATTCAAAATATTTTTATTGTGTTTTTCATTTTAACCATTTCCCTGACTGGTAACCTTTTTAAAGTCAAATTTTATGTATTGCATTTTCACATATTACAATAAATTAGTCAAAAGAAATTATTTTTTCTTTAATTTATATTGTTTCATGGCTACTTTCGCCTTTTTATGTATTTTATCTCACACATACATATGCGAATTTCAGTAGTATCTTTAAATTCGTCAAAAAAAATAATTTGTATTGTTTCTGCTTCACGCATGTACATCTGCTCACGTTGAGATTCTTGTTAAAGTGGCAACCGTCAGCTACAAATACAAAACATTTGTACAAATTCAGCAAAAATAAAAAAAATCTGATTTTAATTCAATTTTTTGCACAATAACTCAAAAGCGTTCCCACGAATTCAAAATATTTGCACAACAGCCCTTTTGCGCAAATATTTGGTACGTCTAAACACTCCTTTACATACCCACAAATGCAAAATTTCGTGCAAAGCGATATTTTGCCCAAATATTTTGTGTGTATAAAATGGCCTTAAGGGATTTTTACATTTCAAGATTTAACCAATGGACATACCGATGAATGAGTCTTGACGTAGTCGTGTAGAGTTCATGAATTTCATACAATACCGTGACGTTTCGGTGTGAAGGCTGTCATAACACACAATTTTTTGAATTCTTTCTCCTACGGCCCAACAAGAACGTTCGAGACCATCTCAAGTTTTGTATTGCTTTTTTAGTTTTTAAATTTATTTTTATTAATAAATAAGAAAAAACAAACCACCTTTTCATGATCGAACACACTATAGTTGTATATATTACAATTTCAATGAGACCCAGAGTAATGTGTACCAATAATCCCATCGAATGTATCACGTACCTACACTTTCCGCAAATGTACTAAAAATGGTACCAATTTGTACCACGTTTACCCATCACTGCTTCATGTTACTTTTTATTATTTTGACGATTTGAAGTTGTTTGTTTGCTTTTACTTCAAAGAACGCAATTTTTGATTTTAATATTTATTCAGTTTTTAATTATATTTGACGTCTGTTTGTTTATTTTAAAACTAATAATCAATAAATAATTGGCAAACGCACTAAAAAGGAACGCAAACATTCTAAGATGCGCAAAAAGAACAATCGAAAAACTACAAACAACGGCAACAGCAACAGCAACAGCAACAGCTCAACGCAACAACAGTGAGTAGGGAGAAAGAATACCATTTTATGAAATTTATTCACTTTTACTCATTCACATCCATGCACTGTGTTTTTATACAAGCCCATATATGTGGTGGATGAGGCAATCCTCTGTTCAACCTGATAAACTCTTTGATCAATCTACTTGGGAGCAGATATTAGATTTCCTTAGTTACGTTATCGCCGGATGCCCTCGTCTTTTTCTTAAAATGCGATGCTTTTTTCATTACCATCCTTTCTCATGTTAGAGGGACCAATTCTAAGAAAATGCCCAACTGGGCAGAATAATAATCATGGGATCCTGTAAAAACGTTGCTCTTTTTTCAACAAAATTATGAGTTCTTACCAAAAAAACCAAATGTGCTTTAAAATGGTAAAAAAACAATGAAAACAAGTAAGGAAAGACTAAAGTCGGGCGCAGCCGACTATATGATACACTCCACTTTCTATCCTATTACAATTCAATTCTGTAAAAAAGTGAAATCGGGAAGGATTTTTTTTATCCTGTAAATGTATGTGTTTGACGAAATAGTTTAAATCGGAAGGGACATCTGCATGGGGGTATATTGAAACATGGAACGATGTGAACCGCATTCACAATATATGTTTATAAATGAAATATAATAAGTAAAGTTGGGCCAAAATCGGTTAAACATTTGGGAGCAATATTTGTATATATATAAAAAAATTTATATCTAAATATGAACCGATCTTACCCACGTTCACCATGGGTGTTTTTAGTTGAATTATAAGATGTTGTGCCAATTTGAAAAAAATCGGGTACAATATGTGTTTTCTAGAGCGGCAAAAGACAAATCGGGAGCAACATTTGTATGGGGCTATATCTATTTTTCCCACTTTCTGCATAGTTGCTTCTGGTCCGATTATAAGATGCTGTGCCAAATTTAAAGAAAATCGGGTACTAGATATGGTTTCTAGAGCGGAAAACGTCAAATCGGGAGCGTCATTTGTATGAGGGCTATATCTAAATCTGAACCGATCTTACCCACTTTCTGCATAGTTGTTTCCAGTCGGATTATAAAATGTTGTGCCAATTTGAAAGAAAATCGGGTACAACATGTGTTTTCTAGAGCGGCAAAAGGCAAATCGGGAGCAACATTTGTATGGGGGCTATATCTAAATCTGAACCTATTTTACCCACTTTCTGCATAGTTGTTTCTAGTCGGATTATAAGATGTTGTGCCAAATTTAAAGAAAATCGGGTACAATACATGGTTTCTAGAGCGGAAAATGTTAAATCGGGAGCGACATTTGTATGGGGGTTATATCTGAATCTGAACCGATCTTACCCAATTTCTGCATAGTTACTTGCAGTTGGATTACAAGATGTTGTGCCAAATTTAAAGAAAAACCGGTGCAATATGTGATTTCTAGAGCGGAAAATGTCAAATCGAGAGCGACATTTATATGGGGGCTATATATAAATCTGAACCGATTTACCTCAAATTAAATAGCGTTCGTCCTTGATCCATAAAACTTACTTGTGCCAATTTTTGTGAAGATCGGACTATAATTGCGACCTGTAATTTGATTACAACAATAGATGGACAGACAGGCGGACATTGCTAAATCGACTCGGAGAGTGATTCTAAGCCGATCTGTATAATAAACGATGGGTCTAACTCGTTTCCTTTTGGGTGTTACAAACAAATGAACAAAGACATAATACTCTCGTGGAGTGTATAAATATCTCTTTTTGTAAAAGGAAAATAAAATGTTGCACTTTTTGCCAGAAAAAAAACAAGACATTAACCACCATTTCCAATATATCTAAGCTTGATATTTATAACTGTTGCTCATCCCTAATCAGAATTGGAGAAAATATGGGTGTGTGTAACACCCTATCATTATATGAAAGACGTAAAATCGCTGACACGTAGATATAATTTTTAATGAATATGTTAGATATTTGAAGAGATTATTTCGCGTCTATTTTTAGTAAAATGCGATAATATACATATCCAAAAAATAAAAATATAAAATACTTTTATTTAAACCAGAACCAGTTCTATGATATATATCAATATCGACTTATCCCATGATGGGTGTATGCAAAATGGAGTTAGGGCCCGTTTCTGTGACAAAAGATCCAAAATCACTCAATTATTACGAGAAATGTTTAAGCCGTAAGAATCTATAATTCGATGTGTCTTTAGAAAAGAACGTAAAGATTACATTTTATCTTATAAACTACGTTCGATTTTTCTTTATTTATTTTTGATTTTGTTGCTCTTTAACGCTAATTGTATATTGTCCTTATTATAAATGTTGCAGTTTTTGAATCTTTCCGAGAAGCCAGGAACATATGTCATCGGTTTGTATATTTTGGAAATTGGTTCATTCGATTCTCCAGGTTGTTTCTTCTTCATATGTCTTATTAATTCCGTAATGGTTTTATTGGGAAAGCCATTTAATTTTATATTTTTCACCGAAATATGTATCAAATTAAAGAGGTGAATGTCTGTCAAAAATACTTTAAATTTCATGGCTCAATCCAAGGCGTATTTATAAAGGTGATAGCAGGAGCCCAGCTGACTGAATTTTTTTTCATTCAAAAGTAACCGAAACTGTCAAATCCCATATATTTTGCTTTGACAGTATGGCTCACCATTCAACAAATTACTTGTATTTTGTTGTTGCCGAATTTGTTTTTGCTCTGCTGCTATCACCTGTATAAATACGCCTTGGCTCAGTATTAGTATTAGTTTAGACGTATATTATCCGATTCATGTGTAACGACATGTTTTAAATTGTTGTACGGTGTAATCATTCGAAGTGTTGACATCACATTTACTAATTCTGTTTCTTAGATAACCGTGCTAAATCCAAACATTTCATTGTTTTTGAAGAGCCAATTTGAACGTAATAAATCTACCAACCATTGTATCTGCTATTCGTGTATTTCAGGTGTTTTTCCAAAGATGCTATATTAGAATCATTAAGTTAATTTACGTCACATGCTGCATTTAGGTCCAGAGGCTCTAATTAATGATTCATCCTAGTGCTATACTGTTAGGTATACAGTCAATTGATATTCTTCGTCCGATCGATTTTGGTATTGCTTTGGTATTACTACTATACCTTACAAACAGGGTAAGAGGGGGTATATATATTTTTAGACAGACACAAAGTGTAACTCATCGATGACATCCAAAGTTCTTTGATTCCATGCAAATGGAAAAACAATTTCCAATCACCCCCGAAAATAAAACTTGGATTGTTTAATGATGATTTGAAAAATATGTTGTCCCTGAAAATACCCCTAAAAATGTTTTCCCATGCAATTTTTTGTGCTACATTTTTGTCAATTTTTTCTGAAATAATAAGGGTCTATTAAAAGCAATTTAAACACAAATTTTGGTTCTTATCTTAGAGTCACTCATTGGTAGAATTATTGGACTTTTTTTGAGCGTATGTTGTTGTAGCAGCTTTAGAGGGAGCTGAGGTGATAATCCTTAAGTCTGAATTATACTAGACTTCGTTCCGGCATGTATCCGATTATCGCAGGAACCTTTCTTCATCATCGTTCTCATGCTGCCCAGCTGTTATTTGAATCTTCTTCAAGGTTGATGTTAATGTTGTGCTTATTCATAGCGGCAACGGAAAAATTGTTCGTATTTTGTGTTAGTATTTAAAAACTCATGTTTCTTGGAAACATTTTGTAGGAGGTGTTAAGAAAACTAAATTGTGACAGCCAATACCTTTCGCATGATGCCTAAATTATGAAATTGACGCCGCAGCGCTCATTTTTGTAAGAATGTATTAAATTATTTTACAAACATGGGGTCAGTGACGTCATTTTTCGTCCGATATTCATCATTTAGGCATCATTCGTAAGGTATTGATTCCTTCAGTTTATTTTTCATAAAACATCTTACAAAATGTTTCCAAGAGATATGCGTTTTTAGCTGTCACGTCCAATAATACGGCCAATGAGTTGTTCTAAAACAAGAAAAACATTTGTATGGGGGCTATATATAAATCTGAACCGATCTAACCCGGTGTTTCTAGTTAAATTATAAGGTGTTAATCCAAATTTGAAGAAAATAGGGTACAAAATGTGGTTTCCAGAGCGGAAAATGTCAAATCGGGAGCTTATGGGAGCTATATCTAAATCTGAACCAATGTTACCCACTTTCTGCAGAGGTGTTTCTAGTTGGATTATAAGATGTTGTGCCAAATTTAAAGAAAATAGGGAAACATATGTGGTTTCTAAAGCGGAAAAGGTCAAATCGGTAGCGACATTTGTATGGGGGCTATATCTAAATCTGAGCCGATCTAGCGCGCTTTAGTCACATGTGTTTCTAATTGGATTATAAGATGTTGTGCCAAATTTAAAGAAAATCAGGTACAATATGTGTTTTCTAGAGCGGCAAATGGCAAATCGGGAGCAACATTTGTATGGGGGGCTATATCTAAATCTGAACCGATTTGCCTCAAATTAAAAAGCGTTCGTCCTTGATCCACAAAACTTACTTGTGCCAATTTTTGTTAAGATCGGACTATAATTGCGACCTGTAATTTGATTACAACAATAGATGGACAGACGGACGTTGCTAAATCGACTCAGAAAGTGATTCTAAGCCGATCTGTACAATAAACGATGGGTCTAACTCGTTTCCCTTTGGGCGTTACAAACAAAAAAAAACGAAGCCATAATACTCTCGTGGAGTGTATAAATACACGGGAAAACATGGTTTTTAGAGGTGTTTTCAGGAGCGTTTAGCTCACAGATGGGATCCAGTGACGAAATATTTTGCAGATCATCACAATCCAATCTTCATTTCTGGGGTGACGGCTGCAATTTATTTTCGTGACCCATACTAATGTCCGTCTGGTACACCAGCCAGGCGATACAGACGGACGGATATGGATCAAACAGCATAAGAAGTCGTGAATCGGATTTGGACCAAACATACTTAGGGTCTTATGTCATTCCTTCAATGCGTTACACTTTTTGTCTGTCCCAAATGATATATATCCTCCTACTCTACAGTGAGGGTATATAAATTCAGATATTTCTATATTCAGCCCGGAAAAAAATGTTGAAAAGTTTCAAATGCTATTTGAAACATGTATATATTGTATACAATTCTATGTAACATTATTATTTGAAAACATTATTATAATCGTTGTGTACATTTTGAACTTTGGATACCTCCCACACAAATGGACAAAATCTTTGGTTAAAATAAAACCAATATAAGTTACAAACAAATAGTAGAAATTAGTTGCAATTTGACATTGGAAAATGTCACTTTAAAACTATGAAATATTTATGCTTTTGCCACGACCCTACCTCCCACACAAATGTCTTCATCCTAGTTAAAATTACTTACTTTATACCGTTGTTTGAAGTCCTTTTTGATTTTATCACGTTTTTATTTTGTATAATATAGAAGCTGGGAGCATTTGCGCGCCCTGTGGGTAAATAAGGACATTGAAGATGTAATTATATATAAGTTTGTTTAATTTTCATACATATTTTTCCTATCGTTCTTCCTCTCAATGATTACAATCTTGTCTTTCCAGGCAAGATTATTACCAAATGCTCACACGTAGAAAATATTTTTCAAAAAGCATTTGTTGTTCTATTGAATAAATTATCAGATAATTTTTAAAACTATTTAGCTCCCCATCGGCAAACATTTCATAATTTAGCTTAATTTGTTCAATGCAGTCGAACATCTTCGGCTGTTTTTATTCAACTTTTACTTTTGAGAGTCATCTACATCTCCAATCATAGTTGCAATTAAAAATGAGTCATTTTAGTATTTTTAATTTAATTTAGTACTAAGATAATTTTTAACTAATTTTTCTTGTCCTTTTTTTATTCATATAGTTCCAAAATGGCTGACTCGCCGGAAACGCAAACAAATACCAGTCTTAATTCGTACGATGAACCATCAATCTATGTCTCAGATGCTTCGACAGTGGATGCAGAGTGAGTCTAAATGAATACTTGTTTTATTTATGAAACCCCTTAGGCATTCCTGTGTTTATTTGATATTCATTGATTTATATTTCCAGATCCGATGAACCATATACTTATTTGGAAAACTTAAATGTAAGTTTTGGGTTGATATCTATTTTAATATTTGTTATGTACTAATAATAGATCTCTTCCTTTTTGCAGTCGGGTAATTTAATGAAATTCAGTCAGGTAAGTTATTTTATAAATGAAATATATATTTATAAACATATACCAAAAATACTTGCATTTTTAAATGGCGGAATTATTTATCACAATTTATATGATAATAGAGGCTTCTGTGCTTACAATATTTTTTAATTATAATTTTAAAGCCTAACAATATTCTGATATTTAGAGCCCAAACAAAGACGTCGTTTTTAGACCAGATTTTAACTCTTTCGTTCTGAACCGAGTATTTTGATAGTTGAATAATTCAATATCAAGAAGTTACGATCGAAATTAATTTCTTTTCTTTATAAAGGAGGTATAAATATCCAACGAAAACAAATGTACATTGCAACAAATCTTGTTAGGCTTTGCTTTGGTTTCGCTCGATATTTTTACCATTCTTTACCGTTCGTTTTTCTTCCATACAAATTTATTTATTTTTATATTTTTTTACATCACTCCATTCATTCATTTTCGATTAGCAAATTCTCTTTATGACGTTTGAAAACACAAACGAATGCTATCAATGCAACTAAATTTAAAATGCACGCGAATACCATAAATCCAATTGTAATCACTAGGCATTTATCACAAGCCGTACGTTTGCGCCACGGTATTGCACACCTGCCTCTTTGTGATTCTAGTTCCATGTTTTGTTTTTTTAACATTAAATTTATTATCTATGACTTATTGGAATTTTAAATTGTTTTTTATTTCAAAGAGAATCGTAGTGTCAAATCACTTTGTATGAGAATCAAAAGAAAGCTGGTGACGGCAGATAAAACCTGTTGAATGAGAATTGAGAGAAAGAAGAAACAATCAAATAAATCTTTCCGAACTTTCATTTAATTCATACTTACATCGTGCAATAGACTCATATTTATCTCTAACAGGCCCATGGGTTGGATTTTGAATTTTTCCACAAATATTTGCAACGAAAATCTCTCTACCGACTGACGAAAACGAACATCACAATTGTTCAATTGAATGCGTTTTAGTGTTAGAGACGTCTCGCCAATCTGAAATAATGGAAACAGGCAAAATGTAATTGTACCACATATCCTTCACACTATAAAAAGTTAGATGTATAAATAAAACTGTGATGTAGGAGTCAACTTTTAAAAATGTTGCTCCAAATGTTCACTTTCACATGACTATGTGGACCTGTACCAGATGGTGATGGATATTTCTGTGGTCACAAGAGGATTTAATTCAGCAAAACTGGTGCGAACTGGTCAACGCCGTCATAAACTAGAAGGGAATTATACAAGTTTTCACAGGGTAATGTTGTTATTCAAATTAATGGACATGAGCCAATTTAAATCGCACAAAACACAAATTAATCAATCGCCTTAATTGAAATTGAGAAAATATAACATCATATTGAGAAATTACAAATTGAAACTGAGAAATAAAAATTGAAATTCAGTAATATAAATTGAAATTGAGAAAATACAAGTTGAAATTTAGAAATGTAAATTGAAATTGAGAAAATAAATTGAATTGTAAATTGAAATTGAGAATATACAAATACATTTCAAATTAGATTTCTGAATATCAATTTGTATTTCTGAATTTCAATTTGTATTTTCTTAATTTCAATTTGTATTTTCTCAATTTCAATTTGTATTTTCTCAATTTCAATTTGTATTTTCTCAATTTCAATTTGCATTTCTGAATTTTAATTTGCATTTCTGAATTTCAATTTGTATTTTCTTAATTTCAATTTTCGTTTCTGAATTTAAATTTTTATCTTCCCAATTTCAATTTTCAATTTGTATTTTCTCAATTTCAATTTGCATTTCTGTATTTCATTTTTTATCTTCCCGATTTCAATTTACATTAATCATTTTCAATTTGCATTTTCTCAATTTCAATTTACCTTTCGTAATTTCAACTTGTATTTTCTCAATTTCAACTGAATATGATGTAGAAATTTCACATATGTACTTGCAAACAATTGTAAATGAACTCAAGAGCAACTTTCCACATAAATCAACTTACTTACCCTTTCGATGCATTCATTTGCCACCTTGCTGAGTAGGGCAATCTCAGCGAATGATATCAGCAGAAAAACGCTATTTGTCGCCGCATCGAACAGATCATAACTCTCTTCATTAATCAAAGTATCGGCGATGGCATAATACTGCTGGAACAAACCCACCGTAATCCCCAATAGATTGCACAGCAACGAGGTCAACATGGCCAGCGAATGCATGTCCACATATCGTAGAGTATACAAACAAATCGCAGAATACTTCTGCGACAACTCATCCAATCTATCTGATAAATTACAAAATATCTGCATGCGATAGAACGGTTTGTGCAATACCATTTGTTTGACATCTTGATAGAAATTGGCCTCCTTCTCAACTCTCGCCAAAAGTCCATTCAGAGCTATCATTGATTCACGGCATAAAACCAAAACACCAAATACGCAATTCGGTACGAAATTGGATATGACAATTGGGTATAGTGCATACAATGTCTTCCAAACACTTTGATCCGACTCATTGTGTAAATGTCGTAATATCAAATTGATTTCCACGATGGTTGGGAATATTGTTATTTTAAGGAATATTACCACCACCGAGGATCTTATAATGTCCCTATTACCAACGAAATATTGTGTAATGTCAAAGAATGGAACAGCATTGAAGAAATCCCTATTCTTCTTAGGTTGAACTAGTTGAGACCAATAGTTTATCAAAACACCTACAATGCTAATATAATAGTACAAATTGGCAGCATTTTTCAAATCCAATTGTTCGGAAACATAATCAGCATAGGTTTGCTTAGCGTTTAAAACTGTTACGGCCATTGTTGCTATTACGTTCCAAAGTATTAGAAATGGATTGATGTAAAATCGTTTGCGACGAAAGGAATACGCGCAGCCAAACAATCCGAAGACATAAGCTATGCCGATGATAAGTGCCAATATGTATTGTACTCTTCTTTTGTCCATATTTTATGGTGCAATTTGTGAGCTGAACTAAGGACAATTGTTTTCGTTTGATGTGTTGTATGTGGGTAAAAGTACTTTGTTCAAAGTTTTCTCCGTTGAGAATGTTAATTGTTATTTAATAGTTATTGTTTTATTATCTTCGGTTCGGTAATCTAGAGCGATAATTAAATAGTAAGTATTTATAGGAACACAATTGTCTTCAAATACATATTTCTGATGGCTACAATTTTCCTGTCTGATTTGTAGATTGCTTTTATTTATTTTTATCATTCAGAATGGCTCATCCATCTTAGATTATGAACAATAAAATTAACTTAAAAACAATATTAAATATATATAAATAACTATAATCCCAAGAAGTAATCACCAAAAATCAATATTAAGTATGCTCAAGAAATCAAGATCATAAACAAAACAAGTAAGAACAAAACAGTCCGACTTATATACCCTTACTCTCAGAGATAATATTTATGGAAATTAAAATAACTTAAATTTTACGTAGGGCCAGATGATTTGCGTGGAAGGTACATGGCATTTGGTCCTAAAACATCTGCAAAAACATGATCAAATATCAAGTCATAGTTGAATCCATGTACCAGTATAGAATTTATGGAGGATTTAATTTTACCTAGGATATAGACAATTGTATGAGAGGTACTAGAAGGGGGCGTGGCGAAACCGTAAATATTTTTTTGGTTTAAAGTGATTATAAAAACATTTTTAAATATCAAATTTGAATTTGATTTTTATTACCCGTATGTAAGTTATATCGGGTTTATTTTTACCAAGGCTTATGCCACTTTGTGTGGGAGGTACCAGAAGGGGCTTGACAAAACCCGTCATATTTTGTACACTTAAAGAAATTATGAAAACATTATAAAATATCAAAATATAACTGATTTGACGTAGGAATATGGGACATTTGTGTGGGAGGTACCAGAAGGGGCGTGGCGTTTGAATCGATTCCTTAACTCCTTTCGAAAGTTATCGCGTACACCCGCCAGACGGACGGACATGGCTGAAACATCTTAAAATGTTGTGAAACGGATTTGGTCCAAACATACTTGTGGTCTTAAGTCACTCCTTCAATGCGTTACACTTTTTTTCTGTCACAAATGATACAGTTACAGTTTTGTCACAAATGATACAGTTGCGGTCAAAATAATAGCAGCGCACCACAGCTTATACATTTTCATTTATTTATTTGTGTGATAATTTTTTATTGCTACTACTGCATTAAATGCTGTGTTATGTGGTTACAAACACAAAATAATTGTTTATTTGGTGATATGATTTTTATTGTTTAAGAAATTTCACATTTTTGGATTATTCGACATTTTAAACCGGTCAAAATAATAGCAGCATTCAAAAAATCTCAAGAAAAAGGAATTTTATCTAATTTTTCAATTCGATTTGATGTTATAAATAAGATATTATGAAATGTACACTATTTCTGAAATGTTATTGTTTTATTTTTCTTCACAAGTATGGCGAGGAGAGCATTGTGGAGAACAAAATCGAGTTCATATAAAAAGGTTGAAATCTGAGGGAAAATCATATAGTGAAGTTCGATTTTTTTCCAGTGTTCCATTAAAATGATCAGAAATTCGATATTATAAGAAGAAAAAACAAAAACACGTCAATAATAATCCGTTTATATCACCTGCAACCATTCGCCGAATAGTAACGTCTAGTACAAAAAAACCCACTTACGCCCGCCACCGAAATAAAAAACAATATCTGTGCATCTTTGAGAGTTTAAAATGTTCGTAGAATACTAAGAAAACATAATCTGTAAGCCAGAAGTCCGAGAAAAGTCCCACTTAAAAATAAAAGACATGTCAGAAAAAAATGCAATTCGGAAAACACACCTGCAGTCGCCAACCAAAAAGTGGGTGCACGTTTTATGGTCAATTGAATCAAAAATTGTTTTCTATGGTGGGACAGTCCCTCGACAGTTTGTCAGACTTCCACAGAACATGGAATACATCTCCAGGTATAGTACCAAACCTGTCAAATAGGGAGGATCAAGCATAATGGCTTGGTCTTGTTTTTCATATTATGAAGTTGGACTATGGACTCTGTCCAGTACATCAAAATACTGTCTAATATTATGCTTACGTATGCAGAATATGGAATGCCACTTAAATGAGTTTTCTAGCAGGTCAATTATCCCGAACACACCAGCCGACTTGCAAAAAAGTGGTTTGAAGTCAATAATATCGATGTTGTGGAATGGTTCGGGCAGACACCACATCTCAATATAATCAAAAAATTTAAGTGTGATGACTAAAATGAGATCTAACTAGCAATACTGAAAGAAAATAACGATATTTGACAAGAAATAACAGAGGCATGGTCAAAAATACAGCATGAAGTGCAAAATACTAGTTGACTCCAATAAACGATGTTATGAAGCAGTAATAAGCAATAAAGTCAGTACAATTAAGTGTTTAATTCAAGAAAATATCCTTATTTAAGTAATTATTCAAAAAAGTTTTCAATTAAAGTGAATTGAAACAAAATATTTTTAGGTTTTATTAACGCTGCTATTTTCTTGACTGGTCTCATTTTTGACAGAAATGGTTCTAAAGGTCTAATCTCAAAATTACAAAAACTTAATTTTTTATCTAAAGCCATTTTAAGAATGGCACAATACCACCTTTCAATCACCGTAAAAATGTTTAGGATTTTCGAAGAAAAACTGATAATTTTCTTTGTCGACATTTTTTTATCTCGTCGCTGCTATTTTTGACCGCAGCTGTATATACCCTCCTACTCTGTAGAGTGAGGGTATACAAATCATAAACAAAACGCTAGTAACGTTTTTTCCTGGATATTGTGAAATGATAGCACGAATAACTACTCAAATGCAGTACTGTTTTCCAAAGAATCATAAAACTACTGCGGCAGATATTAAAAGGAATAGAACTAGGACATTGAAATTTCGCATCATATACAGTGAAAGCTCTGCTTGCGGACAGCTCCCCTGAGCGGACATCTCCCTTGTGTGGACACATTTTGTTTTCAAAGCCTCATTCCGCTCTACTAAACGGACATCTCCACTTTACGGACAAAAACTTCGCCGACGGTGAGTGTCCGCTTATGAGAGCTTTCACTGTATTCCTCATACTGTCAACTTCGCTAAAAAATTGCTTTAGGTTAAATCCGCCCACAACTACACGTATCTCACATGTAACATAAAAGGAAACTCGTCTTATAATTATTATTTTAATATAAACGTTAATGAAAATTGCCAGTTCTAAAAAAATATCTTAATCAATGGCAACCAGCTTAAATAACTTAATAAATCACTTAATATTAATATATGAGATCAACATTTGCAAAACATCATTCGCAAAAAATTAATTAATAAATTATTCCAAAGATCCAGCAAAAATCATTCCTATAAACTTATTGACTGATTGGATCATGTGTATTTTACAATGGATTCTTTTATGGTTCTAATATATTTACTATTGAAATCTTTTGTTGTTGGTCTTAATGAACAAATGAATGCACATGTTTGAATGCCAGAAAAAAATAATGGCCCTAATGATATACTTTAGAAATTCAATCAATTGTGTTATTGTTGCTGTATCAAATATGATTTTTTGTAATCATGAGCAGCATTTACTTTTTGCAATGAATAACTGAGGCCCCAGAATATCAATATTTGTAAATGTTAAGGCATCGCTCGACCTCATGTTTATAGTTTTAAAGTGGAGAAAATGAAACCACTGTTCGAAATGGAAAACGAATTAGACTTGTTTTAATGAAGAGCTTTTGTTTACTACGAATTAAATGAAATTCCAAATACATGGTTTCAATGATAGTTTCGAATAAAACGAACATTTAAACAAAAAATAAAAAAATCTTTTGCGTTTACAAAGAGTATTATAACTTCTACATTAAACCATATATTTTTTACATATAAACATTGTTTTTTGCGTTAGAATGTTGGTTATTGAAAAGTAAAACAAAGTATTTTCCCGACTTTTTTTTTCTATTTTTTATGTTTTTTTTTTCGTTCCAGAAAAAAAATAGATTTTTTCGACAAAAAATAATATTTTTCCCAAGGTTAGACCACTGTTTCTCTAATTCGCAATATTTGTACATTTAATTTAAAGAGTTATCGGACTTGTATTTGAGTCATTCCATGTCAAACAGTATGTGTATGTGTATTCTTCTCATAAAATACACAAACTTTTAAGACAATCGCAGCTATCATGGCCAAAAATCGTACCACTTGACGTGGAATGACTCATTTCCAAAATGAGAGTACAAATGAAATACATTTTTTTGCATAATGTAATAGGGGTAGTGTTGTTCTACAACATCATGGGCATTAGGATGGGTCACGAAAGAAATGAAGATTGCATTGTTTAATGATGATCTGCATAATATTTCCAGACGTTTATATTATTTTTTGGGGGTTTTCAAGGTGAGAGCTAATGATTCATAATTCTTGGAAACACTTTGTGAGATGTGTTATGAAAAATAAATAGAAGGAATCAATACCTTTCGTATGATGCCTAAATGATGAATATCGGCCGAAAAATGAGGTCACGGACTCCATAATAATTTAATACAAGAGATGGATTTTCAGAGCCTCTTAGACAAGAATCAAAATTAATATTTAATGTGCTCTCAAGAGTCTATTATTTCAGAAAAAATGCAGCACAAAAAAATGCACGAAAAAAAAACATGGGGTATTTTCAGACGGCTTGATTTAGCGACGACATATTTTGCAAATCATCATTAAACAATCCAAACTTTATTTTCGTGGGGTGACAGGAAATTGTTTTTCCATTCGTGTGGACCGCGACCTAGTCTAATAAGCAAAACATTTAATCACCAGAATTTTCTATAAATCGCACAGATCTAGTTGAAATTTTGAATTGCAAATGAAATGAGGAAACAACATCCAATCAATTTGTTTCTCTTCATCTTACCCTTTCGATGCACTCATTCGCCACCATACTGAGCAGGGCAATCTCAGCAAATGATATGGCCAGAAAAACGCTATTTGTCGCCGCATCAAACAGATCGTAGCTCTCCTCATTGATCAAAGTGTCGGCGATGGCACAATACTGCTGAAAGAATCCCGCCGTTATGCCAAAGAGATTGCAGAGTAACGCTGCCAATATGGGCAGTGAATGCATCTCCACATAACGCAGAGTATACAAACAAA
The DNA here is from genome assembly GCA_947397865.1 of Polietes domitor. Taxonomy (NCBI): domain Eukaryota; kingdom Metazoa; phylum Arthropoda; class Insecta; order Diptera; family Muscidae; genus Polietes; species Polietes domitor. Next base: position 244,648,869 of record OX377618.1, on the reverse strand, counting down.
TCGCCGAATATTTCTGCGACAACTCATCCAGCTTTTCGGATAATTCACAAAATATCTGCATGCGATAGAAGGGTTTGTGCAATACCATTTGTTTGATATCCTGATAGAAATTGGCCACCTTTTCCACATTCTGCAAGCGGAGATTTAATGCTTTCATTGTCTCACGACATATGACTAAGACGCCAAATACACAATTCGGCAAGAAGTTGGAGATCACTATCGGGTAGAGAGTATACAATGTCTGCCACGCGCTGTGCTCTGGTTCATGGCGGATATGGCGCAAGATTAAATTGATTTCAACTATAATCGGAAATATGGTTATTTTCAAGAGTATTATCATCATTGAGGACCTGACAATGTCATTCTCCACACCAAAGTATTGCAGAGTGGCCACGAATGGAACTGTGTTGAAGAAATCCTTAAAGGTGCTAGCTTGCGCAAGCTGAGATCCATAGTTTATTAAGACACCCACTGTGCTCATGTAGTAATATAAATTGACAGCATTCTTTAAATTTATTTGTTCGGCCATATAAGCTGCATATAACAGTTTAACGTACACCACAGTTATGGCAATGGTAGCCAAAATGTTCCACAGTGTTAGCAATGGATTGAGATAGAAACGTTTTAGGCGTCTAGAGTAAATACAGCAACACAATCCTAGCACATAGGATGCCCCAAAGATAAATGCAAATACTAATTTCACTAGTTGTATCTTCTCCATGCTTCAACGCGATGTAGTCTTCTTTTGAACTAAACGCAATTTCACGTAGAACAACTTCTTCCTTCAAAGCTTCCGACCTTGGGAATGTTTATTGTTATTTAATTGTTATTATTATTTTATTATCTTCGATGTGAAGCCTAGAGGCTAATTAAATAACTGGGATATGATTATTTCCGATGTTTGTCAATTTGACCTGTCAAGATGGCCGAAGATGTTCTGAATGTTAATTATTATTTAATTATTACTATTTTATTAACTTCAGTTTGTAACTGTGGGACAAATTAAATGACTATGGAGATTTTGGGACAAGATAAAATGTAATTGTTTCCTGGGTTTTGTTGCTATTTTTTATATGGATCACATTTTGGATTTTTAGAGGCTTTCAAAATAGAAAGCGTCTAGCTAACAGACACTTATCTAATCCTATCTATACCAATCTAAACCTCTAAATCCTTTTCCTATATCCCTTCACTCCCCTATCCCTTTACTCCTCTCTCCTTATAATTATTACCTTTTCAGGTACCAACTTACCTTTTCGATGCACTCATTCGCCACCATACTGAGTAGGGCTATCTCCGAGAATGATATCACCAGGAAAACGCCATTTGTCACCGCATCGAACAGATCGTAACTCTCCTCATTGATCAGGGTGTCGGCGATGGCATAATACTGCTGAAAGAATCCCGCCGTTATACCGAAGAGATTGCACAGCAACGATGCCAATACCGGCAGTGCTCCCAATTCCATATACTGCAGAGTGTACAGGCAAATCGTAGAGTATTTCTCCGATAGATCGTCAACTTTATCCGATAAATCGCAGTAGATTTGCATGCGATAGAAGGGTTTGTGCAGTATCATTTGTTTGACATCCTGATAGAAATTCGCCTCCTTTTCGATGTGCTTCAGTCGACTATTCAAGGCCACAATACATTCGCGACACACAACAAAGCCAGCAAAAATACAATTTGGCAAGAAATTGGCAATGACCATGGGAAATAGAGTATAGAATGTCCACCAGATGTTATGATCGGGCCCATTGCGCAGTTCCCTCAGCATTAGAGTGACTTCAATGACAATCGGGAATATAATGATCTTAACAAACACCAATAGAGACGAAGACTTTACAACCCCGGGATTTATATCAAAATACCGTATAGTATCGAATATCGGCACTGCATTGTAATACTTCGAAATCGATTTTGTTTGGATCAGCTGAGACATATAGTTAACCAAAGCGCCTACGATGTTCATGTAGTAGTATATGCTGACGGCATTCTTCAGGTCTATTTGATCGGCAACAAAGTCATCATAGATCTTTTTTACATATAATACCGTAAATGTGGCCACCATCACCAGGCTCCAGATGATTAGCAAGGGACTAATGTAAAATCGTTTCCGGCGAAACGAATACATGCTGCCCAGCAATCCTACTGCACAGAGTATGGCAGTCAAAAGGCCAACTAAATATTTTATAACCAACATTTTATCCATTATTGGCTGCGGGTTTTTCTATACTCCTTCCGTAGGTGTTACAAGACCATTGGGTGTCGATGGAGCCAACATTTTGTTTTGAACTGACGTTGTCCATAAAATGCGGGTATATTTTGTGCAGCCTTTGCGCATGATTTTCACCGGATTTTGATGAGAGTGTTAATTGCCGTTTAATTGTCGAGATAGAAAGATATCAGTCTGCGATGATAATCTAGAGATGAACTAAAAACGCACGTGTTTGACATGAGACCAGGCTACTCTAGACCATTGTGTGATTAGTTAAGTTAGTTGTTTACATTCTGTCGACCTTTTGCATGCCAGTCGTGTTACCTTGATTTATTAATTTTTCTTCAGACAAAAAATATGTCTTCGAATGCCAGAAAAGTTAACAAAAACTTGGGCGAATGCACAAAATTAATAAATACCAGAACCACCTGAAGTATGGGTAAATTGAGAAAAATGGAATGAATTAGAAAGAGGAAAATTTAAAGTAGGAAATGGAAAATTCCTTTGAATGTGTCCTTATTTTCAGTGCCAAAAAATTATGGGAAGAAGGAAGAAGACGATAGACGTGACAAATAAACCCAAAATAAACATTAAAAATGTTAGAGTGTTCAGAAACTACGAATAGTTAATCAAAATGTTTAAAGCTGATAAGAACTACAGGAATTTGTTTAGTCTTGTATTTAATGTCGATCGATAAAACTTGCGTATTTTTAAGTTCATATGAGAGGCTGAGAGCAAAAATGGGATATAATTTGACGTCGCACTAAAAGTGTTTTACAAAATGATTATGGACAAAAAACGGGTTGTTTTAGTTGCTGTTAATATTGTACTCATGTATTAATTATACACTCCACGAGAGTATTATGTCTTTGTGGATTTGTTTGTAACACTCAAAAGGAAGAGAGATAGACCCATTGTTAATTATACCGATCGGCTTAGAATCACTTTCTGAGTCGATTTAGCCGTGTCCGTCTCTCCATCTCCAAAGTCCAGGTCGCAATTGTTGTTAGAACTAAACGAAACTTTGCACAACCAAGTTTTTCGGGACAAGGACGAACGCTATTTAATTTGAAGAAAATCGGTTCAGATTTAGATATATCCCCCATACGAATTTCACTCCCGATTTGACCCTTTTCACTCTAGATACCACATATTTCAACAAATTTTCTTCAAAATTTGCAAAACATCTTATAGTTCAACTAGAAACACCTGTGGTAAAAATGTGTTAGATCGGTTCAGATTTATATATAGCTCCCATACAAATTTCGTTCCCAATTTGAATTTTTCCGCTCTAGAATCCAAATACTTTAATAGATTTTCTTCAAAATTCGCAGAACACCTAATATTTCAACTGGAAACACCTGTGGTAAAAATGTGTTAGATCGGTTAAGATTTATATATAGCTCCCATACAAATTTCACTCCCAATTTGATTTTTTCCGCTCTAGAATCCACATATTTCAACAGATTTTCTTCAAAATTGGCAAAACACTCTATATTTCAACTATTTAGGAACACCTATGATGAAAATGGGTCACATCGGTTCAGATTTACATATAGCTCTCATACAAATTTCGTTCCCCTAGAAACCGCGTATTTTCAGAAAATTTTATAAAATTGAGCATAACACGTTATACTTCAACTAGAAGAACTTATTGTGAAATTTAGTCACTTCATTCCATGTTTGGATATAGCCCCGATACAAATATTATTCTCGTTTAAAATGAACTAAATCCTCTGACGATGCCAGCAACTATTCACGAAACGTTGGGATCCATGTAGTAAAGGTAGCTTTATTTGCAAAAACATTTGCTTAATAAAAACAAGTAAGGAAAGGCAAAAGTCGGTCGAAGCCGACTTTATGATACCCTACACTTTCTACTCTACTACATTTCAATTCGGTGAAAATGTAAACGACATTTGTATGGGAGCTATATACAAATCTGAATCGATCTAATCCACTTTTACCATAGATGTTTCTAGTGTAAATATAAGATGTCCTGCCGAATTTAAAGAAAATCGCTTAAGGAATGTGGTTTCCACAGCGGTTAACTTCAAGTCGAACCTCAGAGCGAAAGTTGTATGTGAACTATATCTAAATCTGAACCGATTTGACACATTTTTGTAACAGATATTTCTAGTTAAAATATGAGGTGTGTTGTACCAAATTTGATCAAAATCGGTTAAATTGTGTGGTTTCTAGAGCAAAAAAGGTCAAATCGGGTGCGACTTTTATATGGGAGCTATATTTATATTTCTGAACCGATTTGACCCATTGTTTCTAGTTGAAATATAAGGTGTTTAACCAAATTTGAACAAAATCTGTTTAAATTTACGGTTCTAGACCGAAAAATGTCAAATAAGTGGCTATATATAAATCTGAACCGATTTAACCCATTTTCCCAACAGATGTTTCTAACTTAGATATAGGGCGTTGTGCAAAATTTTATCAAAATCGCTTCAATTATGTGGTTTCTAGAGCAAAAAAGTCAAATCGGAGGCAACATTTGTGTGGAAGCTATATCTAAATCTGAACCGATTTGCTTCAAATTAAATAGCATCCGTCTTCGGCATGCAAAAATCATTTGTGTCAAGCCTCGTTAGAATCGACTTGTATCGTGCTTACAAGAATATATGACAGACATACAGACGGACATGGTTAAATCGATTCAAAAAGTGATTCTATGTCGATCGGTATAATAAACGATGGGTCTATCTCGCCTCCTTTTGGGTGTTACAAACAAATGCACAAAGACATTATACCCTGTGGTGTAGTGTATAAATAGAACGACTGGCCAAATACAAACTTAATTTTCGCTCACAACATAAGCCTCTTTTATGTTGTGATCGAATATGGGATAGACTGGCATTACAAGAAACAAGCAAGTAAGCTTCAGTCGGCCTTAGCGACTTATATATACCCTCACTCGCGGAGAACATATATACCGAAGTTATAAGAAATTAATTTTTACGTAGGGCAGGATAATTAGTGTGGAAGGTACTAGGAGGTTCGTGGCATATGGTCCCAGCTTCCACATTTATAAAACAATTGTAAAAACATGATCAAATATCAAGTCATAGTGGATTCCATGCACCAGTATAGAAATTATGAAGGATTTAATATTAGCTAGGATATAGACAAGTCTGTGGAAGCTACTAGAATGGCTAATGCGAAAATATTTGTTAGGTTTAAAGTGATTATAAAAACATTTTCACATTGCAAATGATTTTTAATACCCGTATGGATTTTAGGTCGGTTTTATTGTAACCAAAGTTTGTGCCATTTTGTGCTAATTTTATTAGCATTTCCTCAAGAACCACAAGAAGAAGAACCAATGGAAAAAATGTACTTGGTTGCATTGTTCAACATAAGCCAGACGTATCAAAATATGACTTACAGTGTCAAATTTCATTTGCTCAGGAGCATTTAGAAAAATCCAAGATTTTTGGAAAAATATCGCCGGGATTGGCGAATCGAACATTTGTCGGTTCGGATTTAATAGGAAACAATACGAATTGTGCCCTCCAAACATGCAACACAACCCAAAGTACAAATCTGAGACGGTAAAGCTTGTTGGCGAAAAACTGATGGAGTATACTGCGTATTCCGGACACGGTTTTGGTCCCATACACAAAATCGATGCACTGATGGATCAGTATATTTACAAAAATCTACTTGTTGATACTATGTTAACATATTCAGATAAAAACATGCCACTTAAGAGTAGTTTTATGCACGACAACTAACCAAAACACACTTAACGCCAGTGAAAAGCTCTTTGGAGCTGAACAGAATGAATTTTTAAAAATGGAATGAACTTTAACAACATATTATAGCAATAAAACCCAAAAATTTGCTTAATTTCTTGAATGAAACTCAGAATTCCTGATATGCTATTCCAATGGAGCGTTTTATGTCCCTAGTGGAGAGTATGTCCAGAAGATGTACAGCTATTACTCAAAATAGTGGTTATCCAACCAAATATTAATTTTATAATAAAAAGTATTGGTTTGTTCAGTTTTTTCGGTTTGATTAACGTTTTTTAATTTGTGCTAAATTACTGTCCAATCACTTTTCGTATTATTTGTACTTTAGATGGAATAACACTAAAATGCAACATAAGAACCGAACAAAAACAACGTTAAATGGTCAACTTATCGTACGTAATATTTTAGAAAAAATACCGGTCAAAAAACATAAAAAGAAGTTGAAATATTTGCTTCATAAAGTTACATGTGGTGAATGTATGGGAGACAGGCAAGATCCTTGAGGACATCCGCTGGGAATGATATGTTCTCGAGAGTGAATATTTCTAGGATGCAAGCTGAATGTTCTTTCATGTAGGAGGTTTTGATACATCAGTAACCCTTTGATGATTTGGAGGTGTTAAACAAATTGGTCTGAGATTTGAAGAGATACAATGATTTGTCAAAAATTGTTCAGCCAGTATTTTGCATTTTTTCTCCCTTGTATAGTAGAGTGACTTCAAAATAAAAGAAGTGGATGTTCCCGACTAAAATGAAAGATTAGTTTGTTTTATGTGTTCTCCCAAAATATTTCGCTTTTATCATTGTCCGTTCGTGAGCTGGACGCGTTCAAAATAACCTCTATAAATCAGGGTTTTCTTGAATAAAGTTCACGGTGAGAATTGTATTTAGAAAAAACCTGCTAGAAATTAAAATCTGGTCGGAACCTTATCAAACCATATCAAAAACTTGCATTTTAATCAAGAATAGAGGGTAGAATTTTAACATTTTTGTGCAATTTTTGTTGCATTTTTTATAAAAACCGCAATAACTTACATATTTTTAGTTCGATTTGTGTTTTTGTTGGATCGTTGAAGAGGCATTGATGACCAATTCCAATTTTTAGAACTTCCTAACCCATTAAGGGCCGACAATTTTTTTCTTACTGAAAACTGAAATATGGGATTATTTGCATCGTAAACACATTCTAGTCTTACAAAAAGCTAATTTTTGAAAATTAACATTTGAAATTTTGGTCTTTCAATGCTGCAATGATGTTACAATAAAACCGTGCGACATGTTTTCCCTCCCAAGAACGAGATTATATAGAAGTGAAACTATAGGCCACTAATAGGAAAACTCATACACAGTTTTTTATTTCGTGGTCGTTTGTCTTTTTTACAGGACTTTTAATTTCCAAAGGATGATAATTTAGTTTCGTACTTTTGCGTATCATACAATGGCGATATGGGTATCAAATGAAAGAGAAGAAAATCTGCTAAATATACATTTAATTTGATTAGTTTATCTATGTTAATTTAACATTAACAACCATTTCAATTTTTCCCCTTTATAAAGTTTATGTAGATTATTCATGTTTTATTTTTTAAGGGAGAAAATTTGAAATGGTTGTATTATATTATTATATTATTTATATAAGACTAGAATGTGTTTACGATGCAAATAACCCCATATTTCAGTTTTTACTTCACATTTAACCCACTGAGTATTAACAGTAAGAACAAAATTTGCGGCCCTTAATGGGTTAGCAAGTTCTAAAAATTGCAATTGGTTATCAATAGCTCTCCAACTAGCCCCTAAAAACATAAATCGAACTAAAAATGTGGAAGTTATTATTGATAAGGCTCTGGTCGGATTTTAATTTCTAGCGATTCTTTTCTCAATAGCATTCTCATCGTGAATTTTATTCAAGAAAAACCTGATTTATGGAGGTTATTTTGAACGCGTCCAGCTCACGAACGGACAATGATAAAAGCGAAATATTTTGGGAGAACACATAAAACAAACCAATCTTTCATTTTAGTAGGGAACATCAACAACATTTTTTTCCTTCCTAACAAAAGAAGCCACTCTATTGTATAGTATGTGTTGTTGTTATGCAGGAGTGTTGGAATAACTTTAGACCTTTTCTTCATAAGTTTTGTTATATATTGCAAAATGGGGAGGACTTCGACAGCATACTACTCCAGTTATTATTCCGGAAAATACATAACTCCTCCAAAATCCGAATTGTTAAGCCGGTTCATCCATCTGTGCTCTATCATTAACATCCCTGTAACGCTTCCAGTTTCGCTTGTATACTTGTGGAATTGAATTAGTTCTTTAATGTTTGGAGGTTGGAATTGATTTAACCTTAGGCAGATTTCTTCGTTTTGGCACGCTGAGATATATTGCTGAGCCCTGCCATCTATTGAGAGTATGTTCAAAAGCATGCCAAGAGAATGAATGAGAGAAGAAATTGTTGGATTCTTAAAAATTACACAAAACGTACTTGTCTTGTGTGGCTTAGAAAATCATTTTTTAAATAGAGTCTCGCACTAAGAATGGCGTTAAATAAGAAGTACTATCTCGGAAACTTGGACTGACTCACCAACAACAACAGCACTTGTTGAGGCGAAATATCTCAAAATCTGTTGGCACATCCCTTGGCAACAGTGTGTTGTTGCTGTGGTGCTTGAAACACTGTACGTGCAAAGAATGTCAGGGAATACCCAGCAGAGAGCAGGTTGATTAGTGGCTGCGTTGAAGAGACATGTCAACAATGTTTCGCAACAATTAGTCATTCTCTGCCGGCGCAAACAAAGAATGCACTCCTTTAAATGAATCTGGCGGATACTCTTTGTGTTCTCTTTCAGCTTAAAATGGTTTTGCAAGCAAGCTTATGCATGCCCGCCTTCGGTATGAGTGTTGTGTCTTGTGGTCATGAATGAATAATCGTGACGTCACAATCAACACATCACCATCATGATGATGATCATCATCATCATCATCACAATCACTTGTGTTTGTTTTTAATGGTGAAATATTTCAACTTATGCGAAGGGTGAGGCGAACACGGACGACAGGGGAACGAACGAGCGAACGATAATGAACTTGAGTCAAAGCAATCCCAAGGAATGCAACTCAAGACGCAGAACTGCGCAGCACACAGCCGTACAGAATACTTTTAACCTTCCAACCATGAAGTTGATAACTTTTCAAAAATGTAGAGTGTGTGCAAAAACTATAAGACACCATAACTTACAGCTTGAGAATAGTGGCATCTTTAAATTTTAATAAATATTTTTTTTACTTTTTCCATTCCAGACATCGGGTTTCATGCAACTGATGGAGGAGCAAACCACCAAAGCGGTAAGTGTGGTTAATGTTGATGTTGTAAACGAACATGTTACCAAATTCTATTAAAAATTGTTTATTTTAGAATTTGAATTCCATACCGGTTTGTGAGGAGCACGACAATGGCGATTATGATTTTAAGATACAAGTCAACTCTACCGATTCGCATGCCCAACGTTCCGGTGTTCTGTTCTCCAAGGAAACCCAAAGACTCTATGTGAAGACCAACGAAAATGTCTACATCGACTGTTCGTATAAATTCAAGATGCCCATACAGCCGCTGAATGTGCGAGTGTTTGCTGTTTACTCCAAAGACACAAGTGATCCCGTACGTAGATGCCAGAATCACATAAGCAAAGATTTGGGTAATGATTACTTTTTACTAATATTCATTTTTAAACAAATGCAGAACACACAAAGTTTGTCACTATTTTGGCAGTAACGAAAAGCCAAATTAAATTTGAAAATTAAACATTGATATTCGAGATTCTACTGGGTAGGAAATTTTTATAACATTTTATACGGACAACAAGTGTAACGCATCGCATGAGTGAATTACGACATTAGGTGTGTTTGACCCAAACCTGTTTCAAAATCGTTTAAGCTGACTGGGGTACTCGTTAACTTAGGAAAGAAATTGATTCAAACTTTACACATTTTACTGCTTTATATTTTTCAAACTAAGTTTAGAATTGCAAATGGACATAATTACACCACTCTTCGAATACTTTCCATTCGGTATCCTTACAATTTGAATGTATTAAATATGAAACCTTAAATTTTTTAATGCGAATGATTCGAATCTCAAAAGATTTGACTATATGATTTAATATTTTTTATTCGCATAGAATAAAATGACAATATTCATAGTAAAACTAACCTAACAACGGAGTACTCTGAATTTGGTATAAAAATAACACAGTGATATAGAAAACTGAAGTAGAAATAGTTGATATCGGTTGATAACAACTGTGCGACAGCCAAAAATGTCGAGTAGAATAAGAAATCACAGACACATCCAAAATCTTGACTTAAGGTTTTGCATATGATCCGCGTTTATAAGGCTGTAACATAGACCTTTCGAATGATATAAGAGTCATTCCATGCCAAGCGGTACGATTACTGTCCTCGATTGGATTGTTTTGAAAATTGAATATTTTTGACGAATTTTGTTTTTTTTATTTAATAGAAGCGAAATTACGATTTTTTCAAAAGTGTGTGACTCCTGTAATAAGACAAATGGACAACTGTTTCGTAAAAACAACTGCAGGTTTATTAGAGTGTCTCAAAATGCATGCCAAATGTAATTTTGATAGAAATCACACAGGTTTTTCAATGGAAATTTTATATTTGACATTAAATCACAACGTTCAAAGTCCGTCCATATGGCTTTGCTGACTCATACATGCTCCTTTGTCCAAATGATTCATGACCGTTTTTCATGAATGCCGCTGAATTTTGTTTGCACATGATTGGTCGTGGGTTTGTTGACGCAAACCTAAGGCTTCAACAAAAATAAGAAAGTTTCAGTCTACAGGGGACGAAAAATACCCAACTTCCATATTTATAAAACAGTTGTAAAAAGGTTAACCAATATCAAATCATAGAGAATTTCTTTTCTTCCAACTTCAATATTTATAATACTGTTGCCAGAGGTTAACAAATGTCAAGTCATGGAGTATTTCAATCACAGATATGGAAGATCTAAAGGCTTTAATTTTATCTAGGATGGCAATGTTTGTGTGAGAAGTACTAGAAGGGACGTGACAAAAGTATTAAAATGTTATAGGTTAAAAGTGGTTATAAAAACAATTTCAAATGTCAAAGTGCAAGTAATTTCCGCATAGAAGTTATATTGGTTTTATTTTAATCTAGAATTTACAACATTTGTTGGGTTTTTTACACAACGGTTTTAAAAATTGATATGAAATGAGGAAAGAATATAGGAGAGAGTATGCTGACCATCCGTATAGAAGTTATAAGGACTTTTATTCTGTGTGGAAGGGATAGGTAGAGACGTGACAAAGGCATACCTTTTTTTTGGTAAATTTAAAGTGACTACAAAGCATTTTCAAATGCCAGTTATTTTTGTTTTATTTTAACCACAGTTTGGTCTATTTTGGTCCATTTAGCACAAGAATGGGTCTGGTAATATAGAACACCTTCAAACTTACATTACACCTTCAAATACACCTATATATATAAAAATGAATCTGTGTTTGTATGTTTGTTTGTTCTTTATATATTTTCACTGTATATTCATATTGAACCCGTGGTGAAAATAGGCTATATAATTTTTTGATATTTTCAGTGGGCGTGGCACCTCCCACACAAATTGGGGATTTTTTTGTTTTTTATAAAAATGAATACTGTTGCAGCTAGAGTTTTGAATTTTAGTGAAAGTTCACTAATTATTAGTCTGTACAGTTGTGCCAAAAATGGGCGGTATTGGAAAAGTGGGCGTGGTACCTCCCACACGAAGCTAAAACCCATTTTCGAATATATTCCGTTCTATGACAGATACAATACTGAAATTTTGTCTGACTGCATCCAGCATCAATGTGCGTAGCTGTGCCAAAAATGGGCGGTATTGGAAAAGTGGGCGTGACCCCTCCCATACGATGTTAAAACCTATTATCGAATATATTCAGTTCTATGACACCAAGAGTGCTGAAATTTTGTGTAAGTGCATCTAGCATCAATGTGCGTAGTTGTGCCAAAAATGGGTGGTATTGCAAAAGTGGGCGTGGCACTTCCCACACGAAGTTAAAGCCCATTTGCGAATATATTCCGTTCTATGACAGATACAATACTGAAATTTTGTCTGAGAGCATCCATGTTCGTAGCTGTGCCAAAAATGGGCGGTAAAGGAGAAGTGGGCGTGGCACCTCAAATACGAAGTTAAAACCTATTATCGAATATATTCAGTTCTATGACACCTACAGTGCTGAAATTTTGTGTGAGTTGATCCAGTGTAAATAGTTGTACAAAGATGGGCGGAAAGTGGTCGTGGCCCTTCCCATATGAAATTAAAACCTGTTTTTGAGTATATTTGTAGTGTTGTGTGAGTTAATTTAGTTGTAACCTGCTTAGACAATATACAAATGGGCTGTATTTGAATGTTTTGATTTGAATTTGATTTGAATTTTGTAAAATTACACTTTTTCTTTTGATTTTCTTCTTTTCAAGAAAGCGGAAATTATATTAATGTTTTAGTTTTTTTGTTGTTTGATTAGCGAACAATTTGATTGATTTTTCATGTGTTTTGAATGTAATGTAATTTCTTCTTACGAATGAAGTGTTTTGTTTAACAAAAATCAATTTGATTTTTGAATTTTTTTCCACTATTCGCGTGAACTAACGTTCTTCGTGGAACACATCCATTTCTTCAGTATTTCAGGGAAGTACCTTGATTATAATTGGTACATTTATTACCGATCAGGAGAAAAATCAATATGGAAGCAGATTTTAATTTTTCCGTTTGTTTTTTTTTTGCCTGGCGAAGCGGACGGGGTTCAGCTAGTTAGTATATAAAATACAGTGCGATTTACAAGTTTACAATTTTTGCATATATTTAACATATGCTTAATTTATGCATAAAATATGCAAAAAGTGGAAAAATATGTTCACATATTTCGAATAAATTTTTGATGAGAATAGGTCGCAATTACTGTCAAATCCTAACAAAAATTGGCACAAGTATGTTTTGCGGGAACGCAATTTAATTTCGATTCACATGTAGATATAGCCGCCGTATAAAAGTCGTTACCGATTTGACTTTTTCCCTGCAATAGTGTCACAGAACCTTGTATACCAACTAGAAACATCTATAGTGAAAGTGATTCAGATCAGTTCAGATTGTTTCAGATTCAGATAAAGATCCCATACAAATTTCGCTCTCGATTTGCTTTCCACTCTAGAGACCACATATTTTGACAAATTTTCTTCAATATTGTCACAGAACATTACATTCCAACTAGAATCATCTATGGTAAAAGTGATTCAGATCGATTCAGATTTAGATATAGCTTCCACACAAATTTCGCTCTCGATTTGAATTTGTCCGTTTTAGAAACCGCTTTTGTTGACCGATTTCCTTCAAAATTTGGCACATTACTTTATATTCCAACTAGGAACTATGGTGAAAGTGAGTAAGATCATTTCTTTTTTATATATAACTCCAATACAAATGTCTCTCGTGGATACTTTTCGTGCCATTTTGTTCCCAACAATCCCTTTTGAATTTTCTGACTTATAAAAGTGATAATTTTGAAGCCATCAAGATGAAAGGAGGTATCGTTGAAGGTGATGATTTTATTTGAAAATCCTTCATTGTTTTTAAAATATTACTCATCAATGAACACGGTTTGACTTTCGCGTAGCGATTTATTTTGAAATTAGACAGAAATGTGTCTTCTTTGATTCTGAGTGAATATTTTTCCCTTGCAAGAATGGCTAAAACAACCTGTGAAACTGTGGGTTTTCGGAAAGTTAATTATCAGATATTTCAACACAACAATTAATTTCTGTTTTATTGGTCCGTCCTAAATGTTATAACTTAACTCATTTGCTTTGACAATACAAGTGGACGTCATTGCCTTGTGAAACATATTCCTTGGTGGCGGAGAGTACATACGATACGGCACGGCCGAACACTTAATCTTAATTATGTCTTGTTTACTTCATTGATGACCGACTTTTGTTTATTATTTTTTCTTATTATTATTATTATCTTCCATTGTTTAGAGCGCGATGATATTGTGCGTAATAGTCTTGTACGTTGTGAAAATCCCGATGCTATGTACAACGGCACTGATGCCGGCAAGACTATCAGAGATCGCTACTCGGTATTGGTTCCTTTGAATAGCACCGTCAAGACGAGTGACAACAGCAACCACTTGAAGCAACAGTTGATTATCAATTTCACTTGTAATAACTCGTGCATGAATCGTAAACAAACCTCGGCTGTATTCCTACTGGAGACCAATAGGTAAGTAAGTGGCGGCGGCGCGATGCCGTTTTCGCAAAATTATGAAATTCCTTTAGATTGGCAAATCATCCCTTCATCATGCGTCATTGTCTTTTGTTTGTTGGATTCGCTGTTTAGTGGCGACATCTTAGCACAACGTGTATTGTCCGTCAAGATATCAACGTGTCCCAAGCGTGACAAGCGATTGTACGAAGGACCGACGGGAAGTCACAACAAACGTCGCACTCTTGTGGGTAAGTTGTAAAAGAAAAACACGCAAAATAATAATAATAATTATATTAAGAATTGAATTGGCTATGAGTGGAAAAAAGTTAAAGGATTGGTGATTTCCCGACTGTGTTATTAAATAGATAACCAAGAGTGAAGTGTCGTGAGCTCAACACTAGCTTGATTTTATCCAAATATAAAGTAATTAATTAATAAATTGGCCATAAAAACTTAAAGTCTGCCTCCATTGGAATTAATGTTAATGTTAATGTTGTGATTTAGTCTACTCTATACAAAAATAAATGTGAGATATCTGTGCGACTTTCTGTGTTTCGACAAACACCAGACTTCATTCGATATGTTCTAGAGAGTATCGAATATCTTGATATCGCCACTTTCTCCCCATCTATGTTGTGTAGCGATTGATATTGGTTGGTTTCGTAACTTTCTCGTTCTTTTATTAGAAAAACAACCTGAAAAAGAACCCCCCGAAAATTAAGATTGGTATGTTTTCTGATTATTCCTACAATATTTTGGCTCTATCAACATCCGCTGTCGAGCTAAACCGTTTTCAAACTACCTCTAAATATGAAATTTTTACTTAATTGATTTAGTGTATTGTTGACCTTTTGTTTTATTAATTCTCTTTTGTATTTGTTCAACTTGAGGCCATAGGAAAAACTGGTGTTGTTAGTTTTATTTTATTTTTCTCAATATTTCGGTTGCCTTCGTCAACCATCATCGGGGGTAAAAACACCAAACAAAAACATATTTAAATTATAACAAATGTTAACTATAAAAATCACGAAACAATTTTACAAATAATTACATTAAAAATAATGCACAAGTTATTGTCAACTAAAAGTCATGTTTTGTTTTCGTCTGTATTTTTGTACAATATGACGATAAGCTTTCGCACAGTTTTCTGTGTCCGTTTTGTAATTTATTCTCTTATCTTATCTTATCCGTGGGAACGTCTATAATGTGTAATACTTCGAGAGTAAACCTTCGTTTATAGTATCTCTCTTCTGCAAGTATTTTTACGTCTTTAAAATTCGGCGTGTGCCCTGTCAGATTACAGTGGGCCGCAAGTGCAGTTTTTTGCTTTACTGGCCTGTCAGTAGCTTTTTGGTCCGATTTATGTGAGGAAAGTCTAGTTTTAAGTTTGGTCTTGGTAGTGCCAACATATACCTTTTAGCATATGTTGGACTTGTCTCCATTACATGATATCTTATAAACAACATTAGAATTGTCCTCATTCTTTATCTTAGACTTACTGAACATCTTGAACCTTTCTGAGAATCCTTGTATATATTTCAATGATTTATATATCTTCCCCTCTTTTTCATTGTTATGTTCAATTGGTTACCTTTTAGTGTATTTTATAAGGTCGTTGATTGTTTGTTTTGGGAAGTCATTAGATCTTAGAATTTTCTTAATTTCGATCTCGTTGTCTGTGTGATATGACCCTATTTATAAAGTTCGTCGCTGTATTGATAATTATTCGTCTATGGTGATTGGAATAGAAGTTGATCAGTCTTCCAGATGACGTTGGCTTCTGATACCAATCCAATTTCAGCAGATTGCCTTGTCTATGAACAATAGAGTCCAGATAGGGGAGTTTATTGTCCTGTTCTTTTTCCATGGTAAATTGTACTTATCGATCAAATGCGTTTAATGTTTTTAGGGTATTGTCAACTTCTTCTCTTTTTATAATCCCAAACAAGGCGTCTACATATTTTGTGATAATTCTAGGTTTTATTGTTAATTAATTCATTAATCACAGGGGAAGCTGGAGAGCCCATTGGCATTCCTTTTCTTTGCTCTTAGATGTAGTCATTGTAGTCATTTACTTAATATTGAATTCGTTAACTCGAATTTAGGCCAGAAAATTGCAAACGTATTGAAAGTATCTAATACTGTTGACCTTTAATTTTTTTCTGGCTTGAGGTCATGAATAGATCAAAAAACTGATGCTTAGTTTTTTTTAATTTACCTTTTTATTATTATTATATTTCGATCGTCATCGAAGATCATCCTCAGGGATATTCACTTAAAATACAAACAAAATTAATTATACAAAAAGACAAAAATATCACAATAACTGCATTTAAGCAAAACAATTTGTAAACAATGTTTCGATATATTTACATTTATAATGTGTAACATTTCAAGCGTATATCTTCCACGATAATTATTTTCCTCTGTCAAAATGTCTGCAATTCATAAGTGGAATTCGTGCTTAGCTGTTTATTTTAAAATTGGACCAGACATTGTATAATTACTTTGTCGTTGGTGCTAGAACCATTTATACAAGCTTGCTAAAAGATCAGCATATTCCGTTTCATATAGCCCCCCATACAAATATCGCTCCCGATTTGACTTTTCCCCTCTATAAACCACTTATTTTACTCGATTTGCTTCAAATTTGGCACAATACCTTATAGTTAAACTAGAGACATCTATAACACTGTCCGACAGTCCATATTACACTTGAACCAGATAAATAGTCACATAAAAATAGTCATTTCGATTGCTCCGAGGTCCAGGGAAGAAACTAATAGCCATTAGCGATACATAACATGACTGTTAAAATAAACTGCAGCGCCCATAGTGGAGGATAGTGGCATAACTCGATTAATATGCCATCACCTTAACATTAACATCAACCTTGAAGAAGATGCAAATATTAGCCGGACAACATGAGAACGATGATGAACAAAGGTTCCCTGCTAAAGCTGCTACAACAACAACACTTGAACCGGATGATATACATCTGAAACTATAGGTGACATGGAGTTAACTGACGTTTTTATACCCTACACCACTACGTGGACTAGGGTATTATAAGTTAGTTTCGCGCCAAATGTTTGTAACACCAATAAATAATTGAGATAGACCCTCCTTTAAGTATACGGATCGGCTTGGAATCACCAGCTGAATTTAACGATGTCTGTCTGTCCGTCCGTCTGCTGTCCATCTAGGCTTGTTCGCACTCTACAGGTCGCAATTATGGCCCGATTGTCATGAAATTTGGCAGAAGTTACTTTTTTTTGGCCAAAGACGATTGGTATTGAATTTGGAGAAAATCGGTTCAGATTTAGATATAGCCTCCATACAAATATCCCTATAATTTACACTATTACTACTCTAGAATACACACTTTACATGAGTTCATGACCAAATTTTCAGGATCGTGTTACATTTGAACTAGAAACAGCTCACGGGAAAGTGGACCACATGGGTCTATGTTTTGATATAGCCCCCATACAAATGTACCTCCGATTTACATTATTACTGCTCTAAAATGCACATTTTACATCGGATATTGATCAAATTGTCCATACAATGTTACATTTATACTAGAAACACGTGTTTTGAAAACCACCTATATATGTCAATGTTTTGGAAAACCCCCCATACAAATGGGCCCCCAGTTTACACTATTATCGCTCTAGAACCCACATCTTACTTTGGATCTTGATCAAATTTTGCAGATCATGTTATATTTCATTAAAGAATACCTACTTTGAAAGTGATCTATAAAGGCCCACTTTTTAATATAGCGCCCTTACAAGTGGGCCCCATTTGAATTATTACCTCTCTAGGACCCACATTTTACATCGGAAGTTTTTCAAATTTTGCAGATTATATTATATTCATATTTCACACTAAGAATACCTACTTTGAAAGTGATCTATATGGGCCCACTTTTTAATGTAGCGCCCTTACAAATGGTATTATTACCCATCTAGGACCCACAATTTACATCGGAAGTTCATCAAATTTTGTATTATATTTCAACTAAGAATACAAAGTCAAATATATGTGTCCACACTTTGGAATAAACCAAAAAGGACCCCATTCTACTCTAATACAGCTCTAGAAACTACGTCTTACGTCGGATCATGATATATTTCAACTATGAATACCTACCGTGAATGAGAAATATATAGGCCCATGTTTTGAACCAGTGTTGTTATAGGCCTCCTTTGTATTTTCTGCCGGAAAATTGGAACAATTATCTTTTTTCCATATTTGATAAATATGACTAAAGATGAATTTATGGTAAACCGTATAATTCATATGAACTGCATAAAATCGCTCACATGAAGATTTTATGCACCTGTGTTTAGTAATCAAAGCGAGGTATATACGCAGGGAGTGTTGTAGGGTATTATATAGTCGGCCCCGCCCGACTTTAGCCTTTCCTTACTTGTTAGTTTTTCATTTTCTCATCATATTGCCCCTTAAAATAACTACAAAGTTCTAAAGGATACAATTTTTCAACAATTATTTTTAATACTCATTCGCAACCTATGACACCGGCAAAAACTCAAAGAAGATAAGAATACTTTAAATTCCAAGCTTCTATCTTTAAAAGTTTAGTATTAACAACCATTTAAAGTTTTGTCTCTTAAAAATCGAGAAAAACTAGGGGGTAAGTATTTTTAATAAATATTCTCCTCTTTAAGCGTTATCATAGGGTGCGAACAAGCATATAAAATATTTTTTTTTTGAAAATTTGTATCCGTTTTGAACTTTCTACTCCTGTAAAGGGGCAACAAGATGAGGAAATGAAAAACTAGAAACGCTTCAAGTAACTCTATTTTGCCTATAGTTTCATACGTATATTTCGCTCTCGATTTGACTTTTTCCGCTCTAGAGAACACATATTTAAAGCGTTATTCTTCCAATTTGTCACGGTACCTTATAATTCATCTAGAGACGTCTATGGTGCAAGTGGATCAGGTCAGATCGGTTCAGATATAGATATAACTCCCACACAAATTACGCTTCCGATTTGACTTTTTCCGCTCTAAAAACCACAAATCTAAACCGATTTTCTTCAAATTTGGCATAGCGCCTTATATTTCCACTATAAACATCTGTGGTGAAAGTGAGCCAGGTCGGTTTAGATGTATATATAGCTCCCATACAAATGTATATACCGATTTGCTTCAAATTTGGCACAGCACCTTGTATTTCTACTAGAAACGTCTATAGTGAGAATGAGGCAGATCGGTCTATATATAACTCCCATACAAATTAAATCTGAACCGAATTTTTCCCGCTCTGAAAATGAGCCAGATCGGTTTATATATAACTCCCCTACAAATTCAATCTAAACCGATTTTTTCCCACTCTTCCCGCACGTATTTTAACCAATCTTCTTCAGATTTGGCAAAAAACTTTATATTTCAATTAGAAACTTGTATCAATGTTTTTATATAGACCCGACATAATTGTCCTCGTTTTGACATTTTTGCTCTAGGAACCACAAAACTTAACTGATTTTGGGTTAATGATAGGATTCATACAGAAATCCTTTTCTTTGAGATAATTTATTTTGTTTTATTGACATTTTTTAAATAAACAGCATCAAGCGCTCACGACTGACCAAATCAATGTTGTTTGACGATGAAGATTATCATGATTTTTGCAGCTCAAAACAGAAAAGAAATCCGGGGAATACCAATAAGCAAAAGCAAGAGTGTAGCGTTGCCACTGAGAATTTATAAAAAGTGGCCAAATTGTCACTTTAGTGGCCGAAAAAATGGTTGGTTTGAAAAATTCATACGCCCCAAAAAGTCAACCTTTTAGAGCGGCATGTGAATGTTGAAATTCTGTTACCGCGTTCACGATTGTAAGTGTGTGTGTTTAAAGTGACTATCAAAACATTTGCTAATATCAAATTGCAACTGGAAGTTGTATTAGTTTTCCAAAGATTATGTCTATTTGTGTGGGTGGTTCCTGAAGGGGTGTAGCAATGTCGTTAACATTTGGCGCGCGTAATTTTCGTTCTTAAACCAATGATTATGCCCATTTTGTATCAATATCTTCCATACGACAGTTTTGTACAAAATTATTGCAAAATATCAAATCGGAAAAGATTCAGATCATCCGTATAGAAGTTATAAAAACTTCAATTTTATGCAGGACCGTGGAAAATCCTTCATATTACGTACGCTTAAAGTATATCGTCACCAGAAATCCAAAAAGACGCAACAAACATTTTCATAACTTTGCAGGAGAAGCAAAAAACGTTGTAAAATCTTAAATACTTAACTTTTTGTTATGAATGGTTTAATATTTGGCGGCACATTTATTTGTAAAAAAAAATATTTATATTTCCTTACTATGATCGTTTTATGTGTGATACATTTTTTGGTCTATCAATTGTGAAACAAAAAGACGTATCATCAATGCAAATTATGAAGAACATTGAGCCACATGTTTTTCCTTTTTTGAATGGTTTTTAAACTACATTATAATAAACCAAGACTTTTAAACATATTTTTATAAAAACAAATTTATTAGAGGAAACTTCAAGTAACAAAAAATATATTTTTTTTTCAGATAAAGTAATTCATAGTTTGAATGAAAGTAATTTATAAAAATAGTATTAACGTAACTTAAATTATGGTTCAAAAGGTAAATCTTAGTAAAAGTAATGATAATCCGCCGGAGTAAGGATCTCGGATTATTTTGTACCTCTATCGCCAAATCATTTGTCAGAAATCGCCAAAAACCGCCAAATTTAAACAACTTCAGTTTTTGTTAAAAAAATCGACAAATTCCATTTTATATTTAGTTCTTGTAAAAAATGTATGGAATTCAGATATTATATGTGAATTGAATATTTTCAACATTTTATTATTCTTAATAAAAATTAAAAATTTTATTTTACCGTGGCCTAGTTTAGGCAACTCATAATGCAGAATACACTTTCAACGCAGGGATTACTGGTTAAAAACAATTATCATTAAAAAATATATTTTTTCTTCTTTATGAAGTAGTTTTCTAATATTGAGTTGATCTCTTTCTCCCGTATTCATGGGCCAATGTCTTCTAAATATTATTTCAAGTATTTTGGAAAATCTGTGTTCTGTAGTAGAAAAGTCAATGCATACGTACATTCGTTCAAAAATAGCGTTTTCGGTCGTCTACATTTATTAATTTAATTAATTATTTTTATTTTTAATTATTATTATTATTTCTCAATTATAAAATGTACATGGTTTGTTTATAATCGACGGGAATACGCCTTTTTTGACTTTTTAAGAAAACCACAAAAGATAACAAAATACAATTATCTTTAAAATAAGCCTTCATTCTTTGAATTGTACCTACGCGTTTTCACACAATACCATTTTCAATGTTCCTACCTCGAACCTTTTTTCTTGATTTTATTAATTCTCAATTGGTCATATGATTTAAAAATTCTTTTTTCGTCCTCTATAAATCAAATATTTTATAGAGTGCAGTTATCCTATCGAGTTGCAAATAAGTCGGACATGGTAATTTAAAACGTGTTCTATGACTTGCATACAAATTGTAATATATTTCTCTGCAAAGTAACGACAATATAATAAAATCGGAGGACAGATTTAAAATTTTCTAAAAGAAAAGAAAATCGCCAACTATTTTATAAATCGCCATGTCGCCAAATCGAAAAAAGTCGCCAAACATATTTAAAATTAGCCACGTTTGGCGAGAAATCGCCATATCTGACAACCCTGGCCGGAAGCAATAATTTAAGATCATGCAGGTGATCCCATTTCTTTTTGGAGATTTTTATTCTATGTGAATGTAATTGAGAGGGTCCAGGGTAATCTAATAGTTGAGCTGTTCGTTGTGGAATCATTTCATAATCGTCCAATATGTTTGTTTTTAAATAAATAGTCTCAGATGGATCGTATGCCACTCAAAAGAAAAAAGACAATAGGCAACGCACATGTTGTTTTGTTTGTACAATTGCGATGTTACGCTTTTTTGTTTCATTGTATGACACACTTTTTGGAATTCGCCTATAAAATTGTGAATTTTTGATATTGAAGTGTAAAATTTTGCAGATATATGTATTTTAGGCTATTTCACCATAATCAATCAAAAACACGATTTTGGGATTCTTGATGTTTGGTCATTTTGGATTTCAGGTGACGATACATGAGTAGCTGATGTGATCATAATTGTTATGTTTTAAAATTATACCATCCACGTAGAAGGATCTCTTAAGAGAACGATCAATCTTTTGTCGAGAATAGAAAACACACGAGGCTTAGATCTTGATAATCTGGTCGGAAGTAATTCTTAGTCTAGTTAGTACAATTTCCTTTGCGTTTCTAATCCATTTAGAAGGAGATATTTAATCGACGCTTTACCATATGCAGACGTTCATACATGATGCTCATACTCGTTGCATTTTCTTAGTATACAGGACAAAAAATCGCAACGTCGACATTAAAACTCATTGGTTCAATAATCAATACCATGTATAGACACAGGGAGTGGGGTGTAGGGCCCCAACCGACTTTAGAATTTCCTTACTTTTTCTAAAATAAATCATTTCAATTAATTTGTCCACCATAGCCTTACTGAAATAATATGTAGTATATATTAAAAAAATATATTAATTCCCGTTTTATTCGATTCACATTCCATTTACGATTTATTCTACTTTTGCAGAGCCAGATTTCTGTCCAAGCGAACCAAAAATGGCCAAATATGATGACTCTTGCATTAAAGACGAGTTCAGTCGCAGCAGTTATGATGATCCGAGTGACGATGATGGCAGTGGTCATGGTAATGGTGATTGCAGTGGTGGCGGCGGCGACAATTTCGATGTTGCCGTGGAAAAGGATACGGGTTGTTTTGTATTGACGGCAAAATATAAAACACGTCAACAAATGTTGCAAGTTCTGCGAGTAATGTACAGCAACGCCATAACCAGTGAGGTGTTCTACAGGGCAACGGTGAATGGTAAAAAGAAGACGCGTGATAGTGAATATTTAAGAAGATGTTATGGTAAGAATGGAATTAAATTGTACTACCGAAAAGTCCACTCATTTATCTTTTCGTGTTTTCTTTTTTTTTGCAGAAAAAGCTTTACGTTTGAAGGGACGACAGAGCCACGTCGATTGTCCATGACTTTTGTATTAATTGTATTTGTTTAAGTTGTTCTTTTAAGTTTTTCCTTTTTGTTTAGTAATTATCAACATACTATGTCATGTCATCATAATCTTTACTATTACTTTTTATGTAATAGTAAATTATTATCATTATTAGCGCATCACTTTAGGTCCCATTTCGTTTAGATTTTTGTCTCTTTCGACCGACCAAACTTTGTCGGAATATGTGCTGAGTATTCCGGTTTAAGTCTAAATTACGCTCGTGCTTGTTGCAACAAAGTATCATTCCTTGTTTGTGTTTAAAATGAATTGTTATTCTTGTCAGCTGCCAAATTTGTTTCAAATGAATGTTTGTGCATTTCTGAATTGCCTTTTGTTTATTTTAATATTTAATACTTTTAAAGAAATTGTTCATTAATGTCATTTCTGTAACTAAAAAGAAAATCACAATGAAAACCCAAATTGATTAATACCAAAACAATTGCCCGCATCCCTTGTTCTGCATTTCGGATCGATTTTAATTGGATGATAATATGAACTCAGATGAATGTTTTTCAAAAAAATCAATATTATCGAATTCAAATCGCCACGAAAGTTAGATCAGGGACAGGGTGACATTTAATTATAGTACAAGATTTGAATGAATATATGAAAATAAAAAATTAAATTTTATATGTACATATATTTCCTTTTTGTAACAAAAAGAAAGTTAATATAATCGAAAGTCTTTTAATTCATTATCAGTACTAAAAATCTATTGTAATTACGAAAAAACACTACACGGTCAGTATTTGATATGTTTTACATGAATTTCTCATGTAAAACCTGCGATTGCCCACAAGTTATCGGGTGTGTGATGGCTTTCGCTTTTCGGTGAAAGTGAAAGAATATCACGAAATTGGTGTGATGACTTCCACTTAAACATCAATTTTGTCATTTTTCTTTCGCCTGCTTATGCTCTAAGGAAAGCAAAAGTAATGTGGATTTTCAATACGAAAAACCCGGAAAAAACCCTACACGATCAATATTTGATATGTTTTACATTATTTTCTTGTGTAAAAATATAATAGCGCAAAAATTAACAAAAATATATGGATTTTAAAAAACACTTCGTTTTGTTACCACATTTCAGTTCCACATTCTTGTCTCATTGAAATGTTTTCTTGTGAAAAGTGACAAATGGTAGGTTCGAAAATGTGAATTTATTATTAAAATGATCAAAAGAATGTCCATTCAACATGATTGTGAATGGACAAGCATCATTTTTGCTCACAAAATATAAATTCATTTCATTCATTTCCACGTGGAAGTCATAACACCTACTTCTTGCTGAGGTGATTTCAAAAAGTTAAGTGAAACCAAAACACATCGAAAACTATCACATACCTGTATCAGCAATAGGCCTGTTCGATTGGACATACTAGCTTAGAATTAAGAGACTTGATAAGGTGGCGAAATTTTAATCCATTGCTTTTTTTTATATAAGATAAAAATATGGCACCACCTTACTCGGCGGTAACTAAGAGAGTAGTAAGCTACTTTCTTGCTAAGCGAGTAAATTCCATACAAAAATTAAGCTAGTAAGTTAAGAAAACACTTTATTTTTGTCACCACATTTCAGTTCGATTTTGTTGTCGCATTGAAATGTTTTTCAATGACAAATGGTTCGAAATTGTGCATTTATTATTGAAATAGATAGAAGAATGTCTATTCAACATGATTGTGCAATAAAACATCTTTTTTGTACACAAAACATGCATGTGGAAGTCATCACACCTACTTTTTACTAAGGTGATTTCAAATAGTAAAATGAAACCAAAACACGGCGAAAGCTATAATATACCTGTATTAGTATTAACATTAATACATATGGGCATCTCCCAAAAAAGGTCTACCAAAAAAATTAAATCTGACCACACTAAAGCAATTAACTTTATTTTATCCTTATTTCGACTACTTAGTTTTCCGCCAAATGTTTGTAACACCAAGAAGTAATCGAGCTAGACACCTTTAAGTATACGGATCGGCTTAGAATCACCAACTGAATCGATTTACCGATGTCTGTCTGTCTGTCCGTCCGCCTGCTGTCCATCTAAGCTAAGCTCTACAGGTCGCAATTGCTATCCGATTGTCATGAAACTTGGCAGAAGTTACTTTTCTTGGCCAAGGACGGTATTCAATTTGGAAGAACAAATGTCGCTCCCGATTTGACTTTTTCCGCTTTAGAAACCGCATATTGTATCCGATTTTCTTTAAAATTGGCACAACATCTTATAACCCAACTAAAAACACCTATGGTGAAAGTGAGTAAGATCGGTTCAGATTTAGATATAGCCCCAATACAAATGTTGCTCCCGAATCTTTAACCGATTTTGACCAAACTTTACATATTATATTTCACCAATAAACATACATGGTGAAAGCGGGTCACATCGTTCCAGGTCTCAATATACCCCCATACAAATGTAATTTCCGATTTAAATTTTTTTGTCAAACACATACATTTAGAGGATTCAAAAATCCTTTTCGATTTCACTTTTTTACCGAATTAAATTGAAGTGAGATAAATAGTCGGCTCCGTCCGTCTTTATCTTTTCCATACTTCTCGGGGAGATGCCTATATGTCCATACTTTGGTATAACTCAAATGGGGCCCATTCTGCTCCATTACAGCTCTAGAAACTACATCTTACATCGGATATATTTCAACTAGGAATACCTACCGTGAATGAGAAATATAGGCGCATGTCCGTCCGGTTCATCCTATTACCGCTGTATAATCTGTATTTATCATTGGATCTTGATCAATTTTTTCATATCATGTTATATTTACTTTACTCGGAATATCTGCTGAAAATTGGATCAATTACTTTATTGTGAACTACATATAATTGCTCCCATGAAATACCTGGGTTTAGTAATCAATGCGAGGTATATACACAGGGAGTGGTGTAGGGTATTACATAGTCGGCCCCGTCCGACTTTAGCCTTTCCTTATTTGTTTTATTATGAAACATGAAGTTAACTTGTTCTCTTTTATTTTTATTAAAAGTTGAAGTGTTATAACGAAAATAACTATTTTTTACCACGCGTGGAAGTATTTGTAACGTCCGTTTTGTCGCGTCCATGTATATATGGAAAAACAAAGATCTCAAAATATTGCTGAACTTTGTATATTTCTATAAGAGCTTCAAAAGTACTTATGTTTTTTTGTAGCGTCCGTTTCAATGTAAAATTGTTTATAATTTTGTACTAAATCCTGTCGATATATTTTTGAAAGGTAGTACTCTTTAAGCGCTTTAGAACACTAAAAAGGTTGATCGACTTTTAAGTTTCTTTCTTGTTTTTGGTGTGGTTTAAGGCGTGCGAATGTCGCGTCCGATCCACTGGGAGATGCCCATATATATAATCACCCTTATCGCGAATAAAAGGGCAATTTGTTCACGTGGAATTTTCAGTTTCCCTATCGGCATTGGATGTTAATATCAATATATATCGGGAATAGATTTCTCTTCTTTCTGCTGTTTTAGATTTAAGGCCATCAAATCCAAGTAAGAAAACGAAGAAACATGAAAAAATCACCATAAACCGCGAGAGGAAATTTAAAGTAACAATTAATTTCCGGGGAAATTTTATTCGCGACAGGGGTGAATAGATCGAAAAAGTAAAAAAGTTACCCCCTTGTATGTTTTCTGATTATTTCTCAAATATTTCGGTTCTATCAACATCCGCAGGCGAGCGAAATCGTTTTAGAACTACCTCTAAATATCGGGTTTTTACACAATATTGAACTCGTTATCCCAAATTTAGTCCAAAATTCGTGAGCCGCTCTAATGTACACTAGGATTGTTCGCGAAAATAAATTGATGCAGCCCTAGCCCCAGTCACCTGTGAGCTCTTGAAAATACCTAGTGTTAGTAGTGACTTCCCTAGATTTATATCGAACTTCCTCAGAGATCGCACTATACATGTTGTTGTAGGTGGGTTCTCGTCCGTCCACAGGGCTCTGTACTTTCCCTTTTTTCTTATTTTCATCGACGATGATCTTGGATCGGACTTCGAATCCAATTTACTCATTCGCGGATGACAGCAATCTCTGTCACACTCATTCGATCATAGACAAAGTCGTCAAGAAATTGAGAATCAAAGGCGATTGATGAATGGTTCACTTAGTCATGATTACCTCAATTGCTCGGCGCTTAACCCTTCAGGCCCCTCATTTTTTGAAAAGGTATGAGCCTAAATATGATGTCTAATGAGTTTTGGGGTTTTTTATACAAGAGTTACATGAGTAACAGGATGTTTACTCAATATCTTTATACGCATATTCCGATTAAATAAAAATATTTGGAAATGTTTCTTCATTTTTATAATCTTTAATATGTATAAATTCGAATAATAAATACAGCCTTTTTTGTACTCGATGAAATGCAAGACAAAAAACATGACAGAACAATTCAGTAAGTTAAACTCATTTCTTATTGTTTCAAAGTAGATTTTAAAATAGTTACCTACGCGCTGAGAACAAATGCATTGCGTAGAAACTAAATTTTAGACACATGAACAAAGTTTTTGAGTTTTTTTTGTGGGAAAAATTAGTTCGTTAGCATGTTTACCACAATCACCGTCATCAATTGTTGCAGATGGACAAATAGTAACATGTTTACATATCGAGGGCTTATATTCATAAGTGGCTATGAACCATTTTCTGGAAAATGAGTTTTTGGATGTCATCTGTCATATAAATTTGGAGACGAATTTTTTTTCTAAAGCCATTTTTTTTAATTTTTCTCTTTTGGCTATCTACTCACACGTTAATTTGTGACAGCAAAAGTGGCTATGAACATAAAAATAATATAAATAATATAGCTCAAAAATGGAGCAGCATAAAACCGAAGGTTGTAATTCGCTACAATGATTTTGTTTAAAGCATTTTTACTGTCAGATGAGTCCATAGTGGCTGTTGTCGTAATCGTCTTTCTTTCACAAAAAATTGGTCCAATGTTTGCTGTGCAGTTTTTTTCAACGTAAAATAAATTTTCTTGTAGCAATTTATATTCGTAGCTAACGCCTGGAACACTTTAAAACTGTCATGAACTTTTTTAAAAAAGTCTCCATACCTTCGTCAATCGAACATGTCGCTTTTAGGTTAAATTTTGATCTTCGGAGATTTCTACTGAACGGTCACAGTCATCTTCTTCATTAGCAAATTGCAATTCCATTTGCAATAGTTTTTCATTAGACAATTCTTAGTTGTACGAGGTTAGCAATTCATTTATGTCAGTCTCCTCCATACCTTCAAAATTAGACTCTCTAACTAAATTGGAAATTTCATGACGAACAGCTGGTGTACCATCAACTTCTGCAGCACATATTCTGTGAACACATTCAGGCTATATTTTGCGCCAAACACCATTCATGCAAGATGGTTTAACCACCTCCCACGAATCAGAAATAATTTATATGTCTTTCATAATGTCGAACTTTTCCAAAACTCTAGCATTAAAGACTCGAACCCAAAACAACGCAACTTCGAAAATCTAACGACACACAGTGAAAATTATTACTAATTCAGCAACGATGCAACTTCGAAAAAACGCAAAACGAAACGACGCAAAGCGACGTATTGGTGTACAGTACAATTTTCAAGCGAATTGATTTTTATACACTCCACGAGAGTATTATGTCTTTGTGCATTTGTTTGTAACACCCAAAAGGAAGAGAGATGGACCCATTGTTAATTATACCGATCGACTTAGAATCACTTTTTGAATCGATTTAGCGATGTCCGTCTGTCTGTCTGTCCGTCCGTCCGTCCATCTATTCTTGTAATCACGATACAGGTCGCAATTGTAGACAGAACCAAATGAAACTTCGCACAACGAAGTTTTTCGGGAACGAACGATATTTAATTTGAAGAAAATCGGATCAGATTTACATATAGCCCCCATACGAATTTCACTCCCGATTTGACTCTTTTCACTCTAGATAGCACATATAACAACAGATTTTCTTCAAAATTGGCAACCAACTAGAAACACCTGTGGTAAAAATGGGTCAGATCGATTCAGATTTATATATAGCTCCCATACAAATTTCGCTCCCGATTTGACTTTTTCCGCTCTAGAAACCACATATTTTAACAGATCCTCTTCAAATTAGGCGAAGTATATTATATTTGTCCTAGAAACACCCATAGTGAATATGGGTCAGATCGGTTCAGATTTACATATATCCCCCGTACGAATTTCTCTCCCGATTTGATTCTTTTCACTCTAGATAGCACATATAACAACAGATTTTCTTCAAAATTGGCAACCCATCTTATATTTCAACTAGAAACACCTGTGGTAAAAATGGGTCAGATCGGTTCAGATTTATATATAGCTCCCATACAAATTTCGCTCCCGATTTGACTTTTTCCGCTCTAGAAACCACATATTTTAACAGATCCTCTTCAAATTAGGCGAAATATATTATATTTGTCCTAGAAACACCCATAGTGAATATGGGTCAGATCGGTTCAGATTTACATATATCCCCCGTACGAATTTCTCTCCCGATTTGACTCTTTTCTCTCTAGATGCCATATATTACAAGAGATTTTCTTCAAAATTGGCAAAACATCTTATATTTGAACTAGAAACACCTGCGGTAAAAATGTGTTAGATCGGTTCAGATTTATATATAGCTCCCATACGAATTTCACTTCCGATTTGAATATTTTCACTCTAGATACCACATATTACAACAGATTTTCTTCAAAATTGGCAAAACATCTTATATTTCAACTAGAAACACCTGTGTTAAAAATGTGTTAGATCGGTTCAGATTTATATATAGCTCCCATACAAATTTCGCTTCCGATTTGACTTTTTCCGCTCTAGCAACCACATATTGTATCAGATTGTCTTCAGATTTGGCAAAATATCTTATATTTTATCTAGAAACACCCATGGTGCAAATGGGTCAGATCGGTTCAGATTTATATATAGCTCCCATTAAAATTTCGCTCCCGATTTGACTTTTCCTGCTCTAGAGACCACATATTTTAACAAATCATCTTCAAGTTTTGCAAAATATCTTATATTTCAACTGGAAATACCTGTGGTGAAAATGTGTTAGATCGGTTCAGATTTATATATAGGTCCTATACAAATTTCGTTCCCGATTTGACTTTTTCCGCTCCAGAAATCACATATTGTATCAGATTGTCTTCAGATATGGCGAAACATCTAATATTTAAACTAAGATCACCTATGGTGCAAATGGCTCAGATCGGTTCAGTTTTATATACAGCTCCCATTAAAACTTCGCTCCCGATTTGACTATTCCTGCTCTAGAAACCACATATTGCAACAGATTTTCTTCAAAATTGGTAAAACATCTTATATTTCAACTAGAAACAGCTGTGATGAAAATGTGTTATATCGGTTCGGTTTTAAATATAGTTCCCATACAAATTTCTCTCCCGATATCACTTTTTCCACTCTATAAACCACATATTTTAATACATCTTCTTCAAATCTTTCAAAATATCTTATACTTCAACTAGAAACACACATGGTGCAAATGGGTCAGATCGGTTCAGATTTACATATAGCTCCCATACAAATTTTGCTCACGGATAGAACTTTTCCGCTCCAGAAACCACGAATTTTCACCGAAAGTGAGCATAACACGTTATATTTCAACTGGAAGCACTTATTGTGAAAGTTAGTCACTTCATTCCATGTTTGGATATATCCACGATACAAATATTCAAAATTGGCAAAACATTTTATAGTTCAACTAGAAACATCTGTAGGAAAAAAGTATTAGATCGGTTCAGATTTATATATAACTCCCATACACATTTCGCCGCCAATTTGAATTTTTCCGCTCTAGAATCCACATATTTTAACAGATGTTCTTCAAAATTGGCAAAACATCTTATAGTTCAACTAGAAACACCTGTGGTAAAAATGTATTAGATCGGTTCAGATTTATATATAGCTCTCATACAAATTTCGCCGCCAATTTGAATTTTTCTGCTCTAGACTCCACATATTTTAACAGATTTTCTTCAAAATTGGCAAAACATCTTATATTTAAACTAGGAATACCTGTGGTAAAAATGTATTAGATCGGTTCAGATTTATATATAGTTCCCATATAAATTTCGCTCCAAATTGACTTTTTCGCTCTAGAATGCACATATTTTAACAGATTTTCTTCAAAATTGGCAAAACATCTTATATTTAAACTAGGAACACCTATGGTGAAAATGGGTCACATCGGTTCAGATTTACATATAGCTCTAATACAAACTCCGTTCCCCCAGAAACCGCTTATTTTCAGAGAATTTCATAAAATTGAGCATAACACGTTATACTTCAACTGGAAGAACTTATTGTGGAAGTTCCATGTTTGGATATAGCCCCGATACAAATATTCTTCTCGATTTGACAAATTGGACCAGGTCATATTAGCCTGTGATTAGGAAACATACAAAAAATGTCCCCGTTTTCACTTTTTTACTGAATTGAATTGTATTCGGATAGAAAGTGGAGTGTATCATAGAGTCGGCCCCGCCCGACTTTAGCCTTTCCTTACTTCTTATTCTTAAAAGCCTTTCAGATTGACAGCGAATTTCCTATTATTAAAAAGACAATCGCATTATCATTCAGTGGTAATAAATTGCCTTATAATAACCTTCATATACTGGCCATACTGTTCTGTTCTTCAGCAGACTTTCTGCTTACATTTACTAACAAATTCTTTTGAGTTTACTGTGAGAAATTTCATCAAAAGAGCGGCAGACGTTGAAACTGTGGATGGATGCCATTTTTACTTTCTGTAGATACAATTATTCATTCATATACAGGACCAAATACCATTTGCCTACTGTAACTTCATCTACTCGAGACTTCCAATTTTAAACTGTACTTTAAAAACCAAATTAAAAGACATATGTTTATTTCTGCAAAAACTATTGTAGTCAACAACAATTACAGCGTGTCTGTCTGCCTTTCAGCCTATTTCATAAATTTATTTTCATTAGGACAATGAACCATAAACAAATGTCTTCAATAAGACAGACTCTAGCTCTAGTTAGTTGGATGCGGAGGGCAGGCTGACTGACTGGCTGGCTCATCCCAATGTTGCACAAGATGTTGGCTCTGTTTATGTTTGAAAAACCACAATTTGATGACATCTTCCTACCGTAACAACAACAACAACAACCAAAAAGACATTTCGTATTAAATATAAAAACGATCTGTACGCATGCGTGCTGACGTTGCAAAACATTGGCTGCGGCTGCAAGTGCATAATGATGATGACGATGATGATGGTGGTGGCATGAGCTGCGCGCGTTGCACCATCACCAACATGTGTGTTTGTGCCACTAAAAAGTACAACTCAAACAGCGGCAGTAACAACAAAAACCAGATGCCAATTTCTAGCAAAGATTTCATATCAGATATTTTGCAAAATGCAAAATGCAACAACAACAGCAACAGAAAGAAACATCAACCGAAAAAACATTCAAATCTATATTTGAAAGTTTTGCAATTTTTATGATCGCACTTTTTTCGCGTCATCTGGTGAACATTTGTAATTTATGATAGCTTTTTAAAAGTGCACATACACACATGCGCACACAGTGCCCTCCACTACTCTCCAAAGAGTGGCAATAACCTATCCAAACATAAACATTATTGTGGACACTTCTTGGGAAGAATGGCATGGATGGATGGCTGATGTCTGGAGTAATGAACTTTTGGCTTTCAACATGTTGTTTGCCAGGCATCAGGCCAGTCTCGCCGCCACGTGTGGTTTTGTCCAAAAGGGATTAAAGAAAATTTTGGATTTTTCTTTTGCCAGGGAGAAGTGTGACGTTTGTATTCACGAGTAAAAGAGGTTCTAGATAAATATGGAAATTTGACTAAATACAGAAGTTATCATTAAACGTGTCCAAGGCGTATTTATAAAGGTGATAGCAGGAGCCCAGCTGACTGAAATTTTTTTCATTCAAAAGTAACCGAAACTGTCAAATCCCATATATTTTGCTTTGACAGTATGGCTCACCAATCAAAAAATTACTTGTATTTTGTTGTTGCCGAATTTGTTGTTGTTCTAGTGCTATCACCTGTATAAATACGCCTTGAACGTGTCTGTACTTCCCAACTGCTTGTCTACTATGGTTTCCAACCGAAAATATTAAATATTATTCGATTAATACAGATAGATTATATTTTTTCAAATTTATAAATTTTCAATATAAATTTTTCATAAAAAATACTGAGATCTATGAATTCAAAAGATGTCTTTTGAATTTCAAATGGTGTCTTTTGAATTTCAATTGACACTTTTTGAATTTCAATTTGTATTTTCCAATTTCAAATGGAATTTTTGAATTTCAATTGATATTTTTTTGAATTACAATTGAAAATGGTGTAGTTTGAATTATAAATTGATTTAGGATAATCCGTTAGGCTCATTTGGCGGTTGTTCGTCCAACGGGTGCTGGTGGAGTGGACCAAAAGATACGTGTATCGGTGTTGTAAAAGTTTCCGTCTGAAACTATGTAAATGGAATTTGTTTGCACTCTAAATATTTTGAATTTGGCAAATCGGTTTAGATTTTGATGTAACCTTCATACTGTATGTTTCTTCTCTATTATGAGCAATCAATAAATAGCAAATCACTTGATGTGCTTCATGACACGTAAAACTAAAAATTTCATTAAAAAAGAATATTTTTATAACAATAAATTCGTATTGAAGACTGTGTAAAATCTAATCAATAATTAAGATAGCAGAGCAAAAATTTGGAATTATGTAGAAAAAAAAATTCTCCGAAAATAATGGCCAACAAGTTTATGCATTTTTCTCAAAAAAATACCCAAATGTCTAAAGTGGGGGGAGAATATGTTCTAAAATCTGGGAAATTCGGTGCTTTGCGATTTGAAAAATTTAGCAAACAAAATTTTTTGTTTCGGAAAATTGGCAATTTTGGAGAAAAGAAGGACATTAAAAGCATCACAATTATGTACTCTTCATAAAAAATAAAATAAATTTACATCTGCTGAAAGAAAAACAAGTAAAAAGGGCGACAAGATCGGCCGGGCCGAACTTTATATACCCTTCACCATGGATTGCATTCCACAGATGCTGTCGATGTTCGTAGAAGTGCATTAATATTACAGGGAAATATATTTTTTTTATTATAGCCAAACCAAAAAAAAATATTTTATAAATAAATATATTATTTTAATTAATTAATTAAAATTAATAATTTTAATTAATTTATTGCTTATAAGGCAAGGCTATAAATTTACACTATATATATATATATATATATATATATATTTCAATTCAGAAATAAATATTCTTATATTTATATTTTCAAAAAGCTTAAATACGATAAATATTGGTAGATAGTGGGTGCTACAATTGGCTGTATTTCCTTTCTATTTTGGTTGGTGCCATTTGTATTCCATTTTTCACATTCTGATTATTCCCTTATTCCACACCGAATTTCATCATTCTTGCAGTGGCCGTTTAGTTGGTATCATTTATATCCCTCTGTTCCCATTGTATCCCTTGAAAGTACGAATTTGGAAAAAGCTTTTTATTTTTCGTGTCTACACAGTCAGAGTCACAATTTCTTGACTCTAGCTGCGGTCATTTTTAGTTGGTACAATTTTTATCCCCTTTTTTTCATTATAACCCCAAAAAGTAGGAATTTCGAAAAATCCCTTTATTTTACGTGCCTACGCAATCAGAGGAATGTATACACCGAAATTCATTATTTTAGGTACAGCCATTTTTATTCCTCTCATTCCATTTTACCGCTTAAAAGTACGAATTTGGAAAAAATAAAAGGGTTGTAATTTAACGAATGTACATGTTTTCAACAGACGAACGGGACAAGTGTAGATCGTCTTAGAATTTTATGATTTTGAATTTGTATTCAAACTCTGATAGATCTGTCAAGATGTATATGAAAAACCTCTTCTTCTTTGTAGCTTCTTTAGTAGTCTCATGATAGATCAGTAATCAGTGATGATTCCTATGTGCTGGAGTGATGGGTTTCATTTTCCCAAGATCCAATCACTTCTTTTGGAGTTTGTGTCTGCCCTTAATGTGTGAGTTGCACTTTGATTACAATGCACAAAGACATAATACCCTAGTGGAGGGTATACAAAAATCAATACCTTCCGAATGATGCCTAAATAATGAATATCGGACGATAAATGAAGTAGCATTTATGTGAAAATCGTTTAATACAAAATATGGTTTTTCAGAACCAAATTTTGAAATGTTTATCGACGGAATTGTTTGTTTAAAATACATATGTATGTTTCAATAAAATGAGAACAATTCTGAATATGAATACCAATTTAAATATTGAAACATATGTATTTTAAACAAACAATTCCGTCGATTTTTGGGCAATCTCACACTAGAGGACAGTTTTTTTGATTTAGCAGTTTTTTGCATAGAAATTTGTATCAGAAATTGATAGACCGGTAAGTGCAGGGGGGCCAACGCATTCCCTAAGGTTTGCCAGACATGAATTTTTTATTTATACAATGCAAGGAAGCGACCATAACATGTTTGGCAATTTTACTTATAGGGAAGTGATGGAAATATTACTACCTTTTTCGACCTTAAAAATTGCAGGGGGGCCAAAGCCAACCACGAAGGTTGGCCAGACATGAATTTTTCTTCTTCTTATAATGTAAGGAATTGACCATACAAAAATTGGCAGTTCTACTTATAGGAAAGTGGTGGAAATAACACTATTTTTATTGGACCTTAAAAGGTGCAGGGTAGCCAAAGCCGCCTTCGAAGGTTTGCCAGACATGGACTTTCTTTCTTTGTACAATGGAAGGAAATTACCATAAAGGTTTTAGCTGTTTTACTTATAGTTTAATGATATTCGTTGCTGGCCCCCAGACTTTAAGCCTGTCTGGCACGCACTTTCCACCCCAGACTGGTCTGGCTGGTTGGTTGATAACTCGTAGGTGTAAAAGCTTTCTAAATAATCAAATACCAGCCCTGATAAAATATTGTGAATATCACTACCCTTTTCGACCTTAAAAAACACTACCTTTTTTCCTTAAAAATTGCAGGGGGTCAAAGCCACCCTCGTAATGTAAGGAGGTGACCATACAAGTTTTGGCAGTTTTACTTATAGGGAAGTGGTAGAAATATCACTATTACCATTCGACCTTAAAGGGTGCAGGGGGCTAAAGCCATTCCCGAAAGTTTGCCAGACATGGATTTTTATTCTTCTCATAATGTAAGGAAGTGGCCATAAAAGTTTGGGGCGTTTTACTTAAAGCGTAAAGAAATTCGTTGTTGGCTCCGGTGCTAATTATTTTTTACAAAATACGACTACTAAATACGAAACAGTTTTTAGGAACGTTTAGCTTACAGACGGCTTGATCTTGGGACGAAATATTTTGCAAATCACCAAACATTATTTCCGTGGGGTGACTGCAAATTATTTATTTTATTTGTATGAATTTGTGAGGACCACATTACATGGAGATTCAATCAATTTTTCTACTGAGAGATAATGGCGGATGTTTTCCCGAACACATATAAAAAGGCTAATGCCTCTGGGCATCGCTTCAAATGACTTTGTTGGAGTTGTGGGGACGAGGAGGAGCTTGAGGGCGTCGAGCACTTATAGATTATAATCTGTCTATGGCCGGCTATGGCATGAGTAACGTGTAGCAATACTGTATTCAGCTTC
This sequence comes from Polietes domitor, assembly GCA_947397865.1. NCBI lineage: Eukaryota > Metazoa > Arthropoda > Insecta > Diptera > Muscidae > Polietes > Polietes domitor. The sequence goes on along the minus strand of OX377618.1, from coordinate 244,611,688 downwards.
ATTTGAGTTGTCGTAGGAGGGATATCCTTTATTTTGTGAGACTTAAAAGTTATTTTAAAGTGTTGCAAAAAGGAACCACTTTTTCACTAGTTTCCATTTCGGTTTTAAATAATCCGGCACTACCGGGGGTAGAACAGCGGACCTTCTGATTGCTACTATGGCACTCTATTCTCTGTTGTGAGTGCTGAATAACTAAAGCAAACTATTTTGTTTTCGTTAGAACTGACAATAGGAAACTTTATTTATTTATTTAGTATGAATTAATATATAACGCAAATTAATATTAAATTAAATTGGTATTATATAAATTATCACTGATATTATATAGTATTAATAAAAAATAGTATTAAAAAAATAAGAGTGAAATATGATAAATGTTGGTCGTAAATTCAAAAAATTGTAAAAAGTTCCTTTAGAAAAACCCGCGTAACTTTTTAACATTTAGATAATGCTAGGATTTTTTTGGCATATGATTGCTGACTAAATAGGGAATATTTGTGACAGAATTGTTTTAGAAACCCAGATAGAGAAAGTTGAAATAAGTGTAATCGCAACAGTGAATTTTGGATTTTTGCAACAATCGCAGCTTTTTTCTCGACTTACTACATATATGTTACAAGCGACATTGTTTCTTAATAAACGTGCAAAACATCAGCCAAATCCGTTGGATAGATCGCGAGAAAATTACAAAACAAAAAAGTCACGCATACAAATTCATTTTAGCCATATCTCCCGCGAAAATTTTGCAAAAATATCCAATTTGTACTTTTTGTTTGCCGTGCTCTACCGAAATATCCAAATTTTTTGTCGAAAAAGATAGATCTTCCACAAATAAATGGACCAATTTTAACCCCAGTAATTTTGTTGTATAAGCTGGCGTGTACTTTTGCTATTTAAGCGGGAAGATCATTATTTACAACTTTGGTGTCAATGGTGACCCCCACTGATTTTTTACGGCAAATTTTTTCGTAGAACATTTTAATCCTTAAATGTCCTTTTTGAAAGGACTTTTTTTGATTTCCTCAAAAAAGGTCAAATTGACCCATAAATACAGGAGCTAGAGTGTTAAGATCTTCCACAAAAATGATCCCCATAAAATTCCACTATATAGTTCTGACAACAAGAATTCGCTCAGACATTAACTTACAACACTTTTTTCACTTAGTAAAGGGTGATTTTTTAAGAGCTTGATAACTTTTTTTTAAAAAAAAACGCATAAAATTTGCAAAATCTCATCGGTTCTTTATTTGAAACGTTAGATTGGTCCATGACATTTACTTTTTGAAAATAATTTCATTTAAATGTTGACCGCGGCTGCGTCTTAGGTGGTCCATCCGCTTAGTCCAATTTTGGCATTTCCACGTTTTTGAGTAACAGAGACCCAATTGGTGCGAACGGCGACGAATCGAAAATTGGTGGTCATCATTAACACTGGCCGATACAGCTGCGATATTTTCTTCAGTTCGCACTCTACGTAAGCGTGTTGGTGGTTTAATGTCCAACAATGTAAATTTGGTGCGAAATTTAGTCACAATAGCCCGAATAGCCGCTTCAGTGGGTCGATTAAACTGACCATAAAATGGAAGCGCGCAATGAACTTTCTTAACAGAGCACGCATTTTGATAATAAAATTCAATAATTTGCAAGCGTTGTTCGTTTGTAAGACGATTCATGATGAAATGTCAAAGCATACTGAGCATCTTTCTCTTTGACACCATGTCTGAAATCCCACGTGATCTGTTAAATACTAATGCATGAAAATCCTAACCTCAAAAAAATCACTCTTTATAATGCTCCCTTCGACCAAAAAGGAAAACTTTGACCAGCGATAAAAAAGAAACTCAGACCAGCTGGACTATAAGTTTATTCTACAATAATAATCTACTCAACATGTCCTTTCAGAATTATAGGGTCGCTAGTCTGTTCCAAAAATGCTGTTGGACAGTGTAATTAATAAAAATTAAATATTTGAAGAACTTTAATAAAACAACAAGTAAGGAAAGGCTAAAGTCGGGCGGGGCCGACTATATAATACCCTACACCACTCCCTCGTATGTATCTCGCTTTGATTACTAAACCCACGTATTTCATGGAAGCAATTTTATGTAGTTTATAAAAAGTTACTATAAATTCATCTTTAGTCATATTTAACGTATATTGTACAGACAAATACAAATTATACAGTAGTAATAGGATGAATCGGACCGACATTTCAAAAGGGGGCCGATAACAACGTTTTGGGCCTGGTCCAAAACATGGGCCTATATATTTCTCATTCACGGTAGGTATTCCTAGTTGAAAAGTATCATGATCTGCAAAATTTGATGAAGATACGATGTAAGATGTAGTTTCTAGTGCTGTAATAGATCAGAATGGGCCCCATTTGGGTTATACCAAAGTATGGACATATGGGCATCTCCCAAACAAGTAAGGAAAGGCTAAAGACGGACGGACTTTCTATCACATTACAATTCAATTCGGTAAAAAATTGAAATCGCGAAGGATTTTTGCATCCTGTAAATGTATGTGTTTGACAAAAAATGTTAAATCGGAAAGGACATTTGTATGGGGGTATATTGAAACCTGGAACGATGTGACCCGCTTTCACCATGTCTGTTTATTGGTGAAATATAATATGTAAAATTTGGCCAAAATCGGTTAAACATTCCGGAGCAACATTTGTATGAGGGCTATATCTAAATCTGAACCGATCTTACCCACTTTCACCATAGGTTTTTTAGTTGGATTATAAGATGTTGTGCCAATTTTAAAGAAAATCTGGTACAATATGTGGATTTTAGAGCGGAAAAAGTCAAATCGGGAGCGACATTTGTATGGGGGCTATATCTAAATCTGAACCGATCTTACCCAATTTTTGCATACGTGTTTCTAGTTGGATTATAAGATGTTCTGCAAAATTTAAAGAAAATCGGGTACAATATGTGGTTTCTAGAGCGGAAAAAGTGAAATAGGGAGCGACATTTGTATGGGGGCTATATCTAAATCTGAACCGATCTTACCCAATTTCAGCATAGGTGTTTCTAGTTGGATTATAAGATGTTGTACCAAATGTAAAGAAAATCGGGTACAATATGTGGTTTCTAAAGTGGAAAATGTCAAATCGGGAGCAACATTTGTATGGGGGCTATATCTAAATTTGAACCGATTTCCTCCAAAATCAATACCGATGGTCCTTGGCCAGAAAAAATAACCTCAGCCAAGTTGCATGACAATCGGACAACAATTGCGACCTGTAGAGTGCGAACAAGCTCAAATGGACAGCAGACGGACAGACGGACGGACAGACAGACATCGGTAAATCGACTCAGCTGGTGATTCTAAGCCGATCCGTATACTTAAAGGTGGGTCTAGCTCTATTATTTCTTGGTGTTACAAACATTTGGCGCGAAACTAACTTATAATACCCTAGACCACGAAGTGGTGTAGGGTATAATAAATTTGTATTTTTTAAACAAACATTTTTAAATTGTTATAATTATACAAAATTAAATATTGTTAAAAAAGTAATAAAAAAAGTTTTTCCCGAGCCACGATTCGAACCCGGGACCTTCTGGTTGCAAAGCTGACATCTTACCTCAGTGACCTCATACTAAAAATTCGTTCCCATGCTGTTCGTAAAATGTTACGGGATATTAAGATATTATCGACTTTTTTGGAAGTTGTTTAAAAGAACTTCCTTAAAATCGGGAAAAATGCATCTTTGGATTTTGAGATGCGATTAAAATTTGCCTCCTACGGAAGAACTTCCAATTTGTTTTGCTGGGATCATAATTGACTTCTTCTGGCTTAAATGAGTCGGATGTTTGTTGACTGCTACCTCAGCAAAACATTTGCTAATAAACTAACTTATGTACAAATCCATTTATGTTCAAATCTTTTCCTAATTTCAAGGATAGCAGTGAAGTTGTCGTAATGAGAAATCTCTTTCGTGTCATAGGATAATGAATTTTTCCTAAATTTTTAATTTTGTTCTCGTACGTCATTCTTTTCTGAGAGTGTACGATTGCAATTTCTAAGTTATGAACGTTTTAGGTTTGCAATGCGCATTTGGTCAAATACCCTCTTATGAAGAGGTAACGAACGATCAACACCTGTTATAGGGTTTCCAATTGCCTGCAGTTCAATAAGGTTGGTTGGTTGGCTGGCTGGCCGGCGTCCAATAATCACCAATCACCGGAAGCGCACAATATAGTCTCGCTGAAAACTGACACTTGCTGCCTTATTCAGTTACGCGCATAGCCATAGTCTTTGCTTCTTCGCTGGCCTGGCCTGGCCATTCCTTAGTGAACGTTCATACTTGTATTAATATTTTTTTAATATATCTTTTTTTCTTCGTCCAATACTTTCAACTATTTTTTTCAGCTTCTCATACGTGCTTTGCATTTCATTACCCAAGTTTCATTTAATTCCCCAGCCCAAGAAATGAGTGAAAGAAATTTGGGATGAGTAGGAAGGGGAAGTGAATTCACTCAAAGCAAAGCCAACGAACAGAATTGTTTTGAGTTTCTAACGACGACGACAACGACAACAAGTGCAAGGCACGTACCCACCGCGACTGCTGCGGCTGCTTTGCGCTTTCCGGCAAAGTTAACAAAGTTATCATCAGGAATCTGGCGTATTAACGCTGTTAACACGTATTTCAAATATTGTTGTTTACCACTTTGTTTGAACACGAGTTCGAGGTAATTTCGACAGTTATAACCGGCTTTTGAATATGTGTGTTGATCTATTGATCTTACGAATTTTCGAATGGGATCTTTTTTTTCAATTGTATTGTGTAGAGAGAGAAGGGGGAGCATGTTCTCTATTGTAAACATCCTATACAATTGTTTAAGTACATATTTACGAGACATTATTATTACATTATTTACGAGACATTTCTCGTGCGATTTAACATCTATGTAACCTCAATGAAGTTGTCAGTAAAAGACAACCAACTTGGGATTTTGTTGCTGCATCAAAACACTTTCGTTGAGTGGAAACGTGTTATTGTTTTAACGAAACTTTTAATACAGATGCAATTCTAAAAAATTCCCAAACATGTGATTCAATACAATTGGATATCTTTATATCATGACATACCCAGCAGAAACTTCCATTACCAAGTAACATTGGGGGTAAGTCATATCAAAATGTACTCACTATTTACCTTTCGAATTACTTTTACATGGGAATGTCTTTGGGTGAAAGGACTTACACGCCGCAATGCCAAGAAGCTAACGAATAAGTACTTACGCCCACTAGTACTAATATATAAACAAGTAAGGGAAGGCTAAAGTCGGGCGGGGTAGACTATATAATAATACCCTACACCACACCTGCGTAAGTAACTCGCTTTGATTACTAAACCCAGGTGTTTCATGGGACCAATTTTATGTAGTTCATATAGATTATACAGTATTATAGTAATTCATCTTTAGTCAACTTTAACGAATATGGTAATTGATCCAATTTTCCAAGTTCCAATGACAAATACTGAATGGTTCGAACGGATATTTGAAGGGGCCTATAAAAACTCTTGGGGCCTGTGCCAAAACATGAGTCTGTATAGTTCTCATTCACGGTAGGTATTCCTAGACGAAATATATCATGATCTGCAAAATTTGATCAAGATGCGATGTAAGATGTAGTTTCTCGAGCTGTAATAGACTAGAATGGGGCCCCATTTGGGTTATACCAAAGTATGGACACATATATTTCACTTTCATAGTATGTATTCGTAGTTGAAATATAATATAACAATGTCCGACAGTCCATATTATACTTGAACCAAATGATATACATCTGAAACTATAGGTGAAATGGAGTTAATTGGCGATTTTAATTTTTCATTTTCTCATCCTGTTGCCGTTAAAAGGGCTACAATGTTACAAAGGATTAAGTTTTTCAAAAATTATTTTTAATTCTTATTCCCACCCTATAACACCGGTATAAATCAAAGAGGAGAAAGTGTGCTAAAAATACTTTAAAACTTCTAGCTTCTATCTGTATAAGTTTAGTATTAAGAATCACTTAAAATGTTGTCTCTTAAAAAGCAAGATATGAATAAACTAGAAACACTAAGGGGTACATTTGAAATAGATGCCAATGCTGAACTAATACAGATAAAATCATAATATTTGAAATAGTTTTAATAGATATTCTCCTCTTTAGTTTGATGCGAAGAAGTATATAAAATAATTTTTTGAGAAATTGTATCCTTTGGAGCTTTGTAGTCCTGTGAAGGGGCAACAGTATGACGAAATGAAAAACTAAACACTCCAACTAACTCCATTTTGCCTATAGTTTCATACGTATATCATCCGAACTCATAATTTCTTCTAATTAAGCTTTTAGATGTAAATGAACTCAAATGTACATAACCTCTTACTTTTACCTCTACATTTACCCACAGATTTTTTTCTTCGCTAGGATGCTGGTTTAAAAAAAATGAAATAATTTTTTTTTCGATCTTTATACCCTCCACCACCAGGATGGGGGTATACTAACTTTGTCATTTGGTTTGTAACACCTTGAAATATCGACCTGAGACCCTATAAAGTATATATATTCTTGATTATCATAACATTCTAAGACGATCTAGCCATGTCCGTCCGTCCGTCTGTTGAAAGCACGCTAGCATCTAAACGAAAGGAGCTAGGACGTCCAAATTTTCCATAAATACGTCTTATAGTCGTAGATCGGTTGGGATTGAAACTGGGCGAAATCGGCCAAAAGGGAAAAATCGTTCCCTCACAAGGACTAAAAATACCCATAATATTCCCTAATATTTTAGAGTATTTAAGCATATTTTTTCAATATATCTGCTTGTACTTACTTGATATTGGGTATGCGCATTCCCCCTATAACAAAAACGTTCACCATAAAGTGATTTTTATTCGTAGGGGGTGAAATGGGGCAAAAAGGGATAAAAATGGTACCTATCAAACGACAGCAGCTAGAAACACGAAGTTCGGTGTGTATATTAGGGCGTACCTCAAAAAAAAAGTTCGCCGTACACCTTCGAATATGAAGTATTATTGAAAGGTAGTTTCAAAAAAAAAATTTTTATTTTTTTATGCCGAACGTAGGGGTCGCGCTTTTACATTTTTCTATATAACTTGTATTTATAAACGGATTTTAAAGTGTGATACATCGATGTTTTTGTCTCGACGAGGCCGATTTTTTTGTCTTTGAAGTCATTGAGCTCAAGCACCCCCTTCTGGTACTTACCCATCATTTCTCAGTTGCTACTACCCTAATGTACCACTCTAATAATCGAAAATTAAAGCTCGCATAAAATCATGAATCATGTTTGAGCTCAATGACTTCAAAGACAAAAAAATCGGACAAAAACATCGATGTATCACACTTTAAAATCCGTTTATAAATGCAGAAGTTATATAGAAAAATGTAAAACTACCTTTCAATAATACTTCATATTCGAAGGTGTACGGCGAACTTTTTTTTTTTTACTTGTAACCTGGTACGCTCTAGTGTATATTCCTCTAATTGAGTAGATACATACTATAAAAGTTTTTTTCCAAATTCGTACTTTTAAGGGATAAAATGGGAATAGAGGGATACAAATGGTACCAACCAAACGACTGCACCTAGAATAATGAAATTCGGTGTATACATTCCTCTGATTGCGAGACACGTAAAATAAATGGATTTGTCGGAATTCGTACTTTTTGGGGCTAAAATGGAAAAAGGAGATAAAAATAGTACCAACCAACTGACATGTAATTCGGAGTATACATTCCTCTGACTGCGTAGACACGAAAAATAAAAGGTTTTTTTCCAAATTCGTACTTTCAAGGGATACAATGGGTACAGAGGGATAAAAATAGTACCAACTAAATGACTACAGGTAGAATGATGAAATTCGGCGTGTACATCCCTCTAATTGCTTAGACACGTAAACGAATCATGGAATTCGGTGTATATTCCTCTGACTGCATAGACACGGAAAATAAAAAGATTTTTCCAAATTCGTCCTTTTTTACTTTTACGGCAAAAATTGCTTGATTCATAAAGTTACGTTATTTTGCACTATGTACGTGAGATAATGGATTTTCAAAATTTGTACTTTTGGAATTAAAATACAATGGAAATACAACCAACTGTAGCATCCACTATCTATTGGAATAATAAAAATATTATGTTTATTTATAAAATTATTTTTTCAATATTTGTATTTGTTTTGGTTTGGCTGTATTAAAAAAATTATATTTTCCTGTACTTCTACGAAAATCGACAGCGTCTGTGCAATCCATGGTGAAGGGTATATAAATTTCGGCCCGACCACACTAAACGACGTTTTTACTTGTTTTTCTATCATCACATACCCAGCAAAAACTCCCATTACCAAGTAACATGGGGGTAAGTCAAACCAAAATTTACCTATCACTTACCTTTCGAATTACCATGGGAATTACTTTTATATGAAGAAGCTAAAATACTTACGCCCGAGATTACTACTATGTATATAAAAATTTGAAATATGACGATTTCAAATTTATTTGTTTATTACATGAATAAGACACAATTTAGATGTGTTTCATGTCCTTCTTGATCTCCCCGGTACATCTGTCGAGCAAAATTCTCAAATCGCAAAGCACCGATTAGAAAATGTTTTTTAACCCCATATGTTGATTTCATACTCAAAAAATGTTTATCTTTGTACATTTGTAAATTTGGTATCATTTTTTCTCCACTTTGAGAAATTAGGTATTTTGTTGGAAAAATGCAAAAACTTATTCGTCGTTATTTGCTGAAACATTTATTCTATGTAATTTCAAAATTTCGTTGTGATATCTCAATTTTTAAGATATATTTAATGTTCAGTATGAATTTGTTTTTCTAAAAAAGTTACTTTTTCCAGGAAATTTTTAGTTTTACAATTAATGAAGCAAAAACAGTGATTCGCTCTTAATTGTCTGTTACATATTAGACTATGCATATAATTTTAAATAAGATTTTACGGTAAACTGTTTTAAATTCAAATTTTCATGGACCATAATTTTTGAGGTATATGTCTGATTGAGCCGCGTTAGCGTTAAATTCTTGATCTCCCCAATTATGAGGGCTATATATGTTGCAGATTTCACATAGAATGATTGGAAAAAATCTAAAAGATTATTTTATCTCATTTTTTTAATCATTTTGTAACAGTAAACATAAAAATATTTTATACGTATTTTTGGAAAAAAATTAGAAAAAATTTTTTCACGAGTTATAGGCGTGTTCTTTCAGTCGCATGTAACTCCTGAAGTACTTGACATATTTATATCTTGTTTTGAAGGACATTTCAACTACTTTTAAAATGATGAAGTGGTATGTTATAGACGGGTTAGATTTTTTAAAGATTTTACAATTTTTAATTGTTTTTTGATTTTCGAAATGATTGCATTAATCCATTTTTTTTGGTGTGAGTTTGGAAGTGGTGAAATTATGGCTTCTAATTTTTACGATATTTTTTTCGATTTTTCAAACAGAATTTCAGTGAAAAATCATCGGAATGATAATTTTTTCATTAGTTTATATACACAAGGTATAAAAAAATGGAAAAAATAAAAGAGATAAGGAAAAAATATTTTTTTCCATTTTGAAAGAATGTTATTAATTCGTTAAAAAATTGCTAAGAAATAAATATATATATTCTCTATTTATGTATATATTCGAAAACATATGTATTTATTCTTCTATCGCATTTTTTGCTTTATACATATATTCCAACATGTGTAAATATGTTCCTCAAAATTCAAAAAGTTTAAATGGGAATGCAAGAACCAGTTAGACTTTTTCCCCAAGAGCCTTGGCCACGTACGTGACGAGCATGGCGAAAGGTTTCAGAAAGAAATTATGTCCATAGAGCCACGGTACCAAGGGCACTTGGATAAAAGAATAATGGAAGAATATATTTGGTTCAAAGAAGAACTCATAATTACCTCTAATTAAGCTTTTAGGTGTAAATAAACTCAAATGTACATAATCTCTTACTTTTACCAAAAGGGTTATAATTTCTACATTTATCCACAGATTTTTTTCGCTAAGATGCTAGTTTTTAAAAAAATGTTTTTTTTTTTAAAACAACCTTTTCAATTTTTTTAAAAGACTGTTACTACACCACTATTTTTAAGCGAAAGAGATATTTCCAACATTTTCAACCCTCATTAATAGTTTTAATTTACAGTTAAAATTTACAGCTTAAAAATTGCACTGCAGCATATGGAAATGTTCGTTATTAATTCAAGTTGACTTTTGAGTCATCCAGGGCAATTCCCCATTGCGATGGAAATGTTACACTTGATTGTAACAGGGTCGTCGCAAAATAACTTAAATTAATAAAATTGTCTCCATTTGAAACCCCGATAAAATACCATACCTGGGTATGACAATGAAAGTGCAATGGAAATAAACGAATCGCTCTTAATTGTCAGTTAATGCTCTTCTTCTCTTCTTTGCAAAATGCTATACAATTTTGCATTTTTCCTATTTCATAATTGTGATAAGATTACCAAGCAAAAATTATCTAGATTTTGTAAGCAGTTATGGTGCAATAAAGCATGACTCAGGTGCAGTAGAGTTATACAGAGACCGATAATTCGTATAGAGCTGAATTTGCTGGATACAATAATTCGCTCAGCCGGTCACTCGACCAATTTTCATAGAAATTAATTTAATTCTCCAAACGCGAAGCACCGATTACAAAAGAAACAAGTAAAGATGGCGTTTATATACCATTCATTGCATTCCACAGAGGCTGTCGATTTTCGTAGAGGAAAAATATAAATTGTTTTAATATAGCCAAACCAAAAAAATACAAATATTAAAAATATATATATATAAATAAATATAATATTTTTATTATTTCTAACCACGCTTATATGCAAAATAACTTAACTTTATGATTCAACCAATTTTTGCGTAAAAGTAAAAAGTAGAAATTTGGAAAAATCGTTTTATTTGGCGTGCCCATGCAGTCAGAGGAATGTATACACTTTTTCCTATTTTACCCCCTTAAGAGTACGACTTTCTAAAATCTCTTTATTTTACGTGTCTACGCAATTAGAGGGATGTACACGCCGAATTTCATCATTCTAAAGGGTGTTTTTTATTGGGGTATAGAACTTTAAGTTGGCATCACTTTTTTAACTGGCGGCCATTTTGTCAGCTGTCAAGTGATTAATATTTAGTTTGGTTTGCCATTTCACCGCAAGCTCCGTCCATTTTATGGTCGACATAATCGTCCATCAGAGCGATTAATTCGGTTAACCGCATAATTTCGCGGAATGGACCTGTCAATTGGCCACCAAGATCGTGTGATTGACACCATTGGATTATTTTCTTTGGGGATATGTGAAGTCGCTCGTCTACGCCAACAAACTAGAAACGTTAGGGGACTTGGAAGCCAACATTCGTGGCGTTATTGCCAACATACGGCCCCATATGCTGGCTATATTCGAGCCAGCCGCGGCGGCCACATGCCCGAAATCATATTTAAACATTAATGGCATAATATTATCCTTCCAATAAAGCCAAATTGATGGACATTAAAACGATTTTCTTGTGTTTTATTTCAATTCGAAGTTCTATACCTCAATAAAAACACCCTTTAGCTGTAGTCGTTTATTTGGTACCATTTTTATCCCTCTGTACCCATTGTATCCCTTGAGAGTACAAATTTGAAAAAAATCTTTTATTATTTTATTATCCATTTCTACGCAGCCAGGGGAATGTATACTCCGAATTTTATGACTCTTGCTGCGGTCATTTGGTTGGTACTATTTTTATCCCATCTTTCCAAAACCACAAAAAGTACGAATTGCGAAAAATCCATCTATTTTAGGTGTCTACGCAATCAGAAGACTTTAAACAACGAATTTCATTATTCTAGGTGCAGCCGTTAGGTTGGTACCATTTTTATCCCTCTATTCCCATTTTACCCCTTAAAAGTACGAATCGAAAATAATTTTTAGTTATTCATGCCGTGGTCTTATATTCAACTTAAACTTCATTCTCCGCGTATTGAGCTTGGAACATATAGCATCGAATCGCGTATGCAAACAATGTTATTGGTTTGTGTATTTCAGTGGATGTGAAAAATTTTATTAATAAAAATGTGGTACTATTTTTATACCCTCTTTTAACCCCAAAAAGTACGAATTTCGAAAAATAATAAAAAAATAGAGGAAAGCACACACCGAATTTCGTGTTTCAGGTCGATATTTCAAGGTGTTACAAACGGAATGACAAAGTTAGTATACCCCCATCCTGGAGGTGGAGGGTATAAAAATGAACTTTTAGCAACATAGGTGCAAATAATAAATATTTGTAGCTCGTCTGCATGGTCATTGCAAGGAACTCACCGAAGTTCATGTTTCTAGCTACAGCCGTTTAGTCAGGACGAAAACCCTTTCTTAGTCGACGTCTACGTCATATTTGGAAACTGTCCTGAAAATGTCATGACACTGGCTTCAGCCGTTTGGTCTGGGGGCTGGTCAGTGATAAGTCAGTCAGTCAGTAACGCAACTCTTTTATATATATAGATTTTTATTCGTGAAATTATGAGAGATTTTTTCTAGAATGACCAAAACTTGGTAACACCTCGAAATATCGACCTGAGACCCTATAAAGTATATATATTCTTGATCGTCATAAAATTTTAAGGCGATCCGTCCGTCCGTCTGTTGAAAGTACGCTAGCATCTAGCACGTTATGCAAAACGTGGACCTCCAACGTTTTGCATATATACGTCTTATAGTCGTAGATCGGTTGGGATTGAAACTGGGCGAAATCGGCCCAAAATGGAAAATTTTTTCCCTCACAAGGACTAAAAACACCCAATATTTTAGAGCATTTAAGCATGTTTCTTCAATATGTCGGCTTGTACTTACTTGATATTGGGTATGCGCATTTCCCCAATAACAAAAACGTGCACCATAAAACGATTTTTATTCGTAGGGGGTGAAATGGGGCATGGGATAAAAATGGTACATACTAAACGACTACAGCTTGAAACACTAAAGTCAGTGTGTACATTCCTCTAATTGAGTAGATTTATAATATGAAATTATTTTTCCAAATTCGTACTTTTAAGGCATAAAATGGGAATAGAGGGATAAAAATGGTACCAACCAAACCTAGAATAATGAAATTCGGTTTATACATTCCTCTGATTGCGTAGACAAGTAAAATAGAAGGATTTTTCGAAATTCGTACTTTTTGGGGTTCAAATGGAAAAAGGGGATAAAAATAGTACCTACCAAATGACTGCAGCTAGAGTCATGAAATTCGGAGTATACATACCTCTGACTGCGTAGACACGAAAAATAAAACGTTTTTTTTTCGAAATTCGTACTTTCAAGGGATACAATGGGTACAGGGGATAAAAATAGTACCAACTAAAAGAATACAGCTAGAACAGTACAGGGGATAAAAATAGTACCAACTAAACGAATACAGCTAGAATGATGAAATTTGGTGTGTACATCCCTCTAATTGTATAGACACGTAAAATTAAGAGATTTTTGATAGTCGTACTCTTGAGGGGGTAAAATTGGAAAAAAGGGATAAAAATGGTACCAGCCAAATGGCCGCAGCTAGAATCATGGAATTCGGTGTATACATTCCTCTGACTGCATAGACACGCAAAATAAAAAGATTTTTCCAAATTCGTACTTTATTTTGTTACTTTTACTGCAAAATTTGGTTGAATCATGAAGTTAGTTTATGTGGCACTGTGTACGTGAGATAATGGATTTTCAAAATTTGTACTTTTGGACTTAAAATAGAATGGAAATACAACTAAATGTAGCACCCACTATCTACCAATATTTATGGCATTTAAGTTTTTTGAAGATATAAACATAAGACTATTTAGTTTTTGAATTGACTTGGAGTATTATTTCGATATATGTAGTGTAAACGCCTTGACTTGTAAGCGTGATTTGAAATAATAAAAATATTCATGTCGATTATGCACGCCGACGGATTTGCTGCGGATCGGATTGACTCGATCCGCACTCGACTCACTTTGTGAGGAAAATTGTATTATGTAATCCGTCGGATGACTGCATTACCAACATAAAGTCGATATTACATTACAGCTGTCAAATTGACATTTATAAGCAAATGACAAACAAAAGTAACCAATAAAGTGCGCTGACATATTCTTAGATTTGAAATTAAATTAAATAATTGAAATTCTAACATTTTATAATGTATTCATCAATTGTTTTTTTATAAATTTGGAAGAAAAAAGTGGCAATAGAAGACAGGTACGGAACAGGGCCGTAAGTGTTTTCAAGTTAACCGATGTAATGTAAGTAGAAAAATTCCTTAAGTGAAAAGTGAATAAATGTTATATATTTCCACAGGTTTGTGAAGCAATTTCGGTTAAAACAAATAAAAAAACAACCAAAAAGTACTTTATCCGCATCAAATCAGCGATGATTTTCTGTCGGATATTTTTGTATGTGAAGTGAGTCGCATGAGGAATACATAATACGAATTTTTCCGCAACGGCATTACCATCGGCTTATATAATACCAAAATACTCAACTGCGGAAAAAATCCGATCCGCAGCCATCCGTCGGCGTGCATAATCGACATGATTATATTAATTTATAAAATTATCTTTTCAATATTAGTATTTGTTTTGGTTTGGCTATATTAAAAAAAACGAAATTTTCCTGTAATATTACTGCACTTCTACGAAAATCGACAGCTTCTGTGGAATGCAAACAATGTAGGTGTTATATCGATTTTATTGTGACCAAACTTTATGCCACTTTGTGAGGCAGGTACCAGGTTGGGGTGTTGTAATATCGCCCACGCGAATGTAACCTCTATAAAAGCATTGCCAAATATAAAACTTCACAGTATTCTGATCATTCGTATAAAATTATAACTGTTTTAATTGTATATAGTTTATGGTGATTTGTGTAGGAGGTACTGGAAGGGGCGTGGCAAAACCCGCCATATTTTGTACACTTAAATCAATTATAAAATCATTATCAAATACCAAAATAGACTGGATTTTGAATATCCGTGTGGAAGTTACAGTGGTTTTAATTTTACATAGGAATATGGGTCATTTGTGTGGGAGGTACCAGAAGGGGAGTGGCAATTCCGCGCATCTTCCAACTTAAACTAAGTTTGGGGAAAATATTACCGTGCACAAACTATGAATTGATTCCTTAACTCCTTTCGAGAGTTATCGTGTACACCAGCCAGCCAGACGGACGGACTGACATGTCTCAAGCAACTTAAAAAGTCGTGAAACGGATTTGGTCCAAACAAACATAGGGTTGTGAGACAATCCTTCAATGCGTTTCACTTTTTTTCTGTCCCAAATATATATATACAAATATAGTCAAAGTTGAAAAATTACTAAAAATTGTTCAAAAAATGTGTTGGATAAAGCTGAAAGATTTCTTAAGTTTTCTTAAATAAGCTATATGTATATCGATCGAAAGCTAAAGGTTTCTTGTTTTCAAATCTGATGTGAAATTGGTTTATAACCAACATTTAAGTCTGCAAAGGTACGAAAACCGTTTTTTTACACGTAACTCAAAATTTTGGGGGTGTCTGGCAAATTTCCAAATACAGATTCTTGTTCTACTCGACAATACATACAAGAAAAATAATATCACTTCCCAGAGTTTTGTACTTTATTCTTTTTTGTAGCACAGTGTAATATTTTCAGAATGATGTAGTAAACCTTGCGTGTAATGGCCCACATATATGAGTATATGGGTGTGTGTGTGGATCCAACGAGTTTAATGCCAACCCAACAACAACATCTCATGTAAGTAGTTACTAATTTTTTTTTTGATTAAATTAGCATTGTTGTACGCCATTCATTTAAGTTGAATGTTGGACACACTCACAGTTGGATGGAATGTATCAGTCACTTGGACATAGTTTTCGTAAGACCTGGAAATATTCATCCTCTAATCGAACGATCATTGGAAATGTTAGTCAATCAAATCTGTTAAGGTGGAACAAAATTTTCAAATCAAAATTGCAAAAAATGCGACACGAAATGTTTATGTTAAAATTAAAAACAAGTAAAAACGGCGTTAATTTCGGCCGGGCCGAACTTTATATACCCTCCACCATGGATTGCATTCCACAGAAGATGTCGGTTTTCGTAGAAGAGCAGTAATATTACAGGAAAATATAATTTTTTTAATATAGCCAAACCAAAACAAATACAAATATTGAAAAATTAATTTTATAAATAAATATAATATTTTAATTATTTCAAACCACGCTTATAAGGTAATGCTACCAATACGTCAATTCAAAAAATAAATATTCTTATATTTATATTTTCAAAAATATTTTCAAAGCCATAAATATTGGTAGATAGTGGGTGCTACAGTTCTATTTGAATTCCAAAAGTACAAATTTTGAAAATCCATTATCAGACGTACATAGTGCAAAATAACCTAACTTCATGATTCAACCAATTTTTGCCGTAAAAGAAAAAGTACGAATTTGGAAAAAACTTTATTCCGCGTGTCTATGCAGTCAGAGGAATGTAAACACCGAATTCCATGATTCCAGCTGCGCCCATTTGGTTGGTACCATTTTTACCCCCTTGACGTTTCTACGCAATTAGAATTTTATCATTCTAGCTGTAGTCGTTTAGTTGGTACTATTTCTATCCCTCTGTACCATTGTATCCCTTGAAAGGACTAATTTCGAAAAATTCGTCTATTTTCCGTGTCTACGCAGTCAGAGGAATGTATACTCCGAATTTCATGACTCTAGCTGGTACTATTTTTATCCCATTTTTCATTTTAACCCCAAAAAGTGCGAATTTCGAAAAATCAGTTTATTTTCCGTGTCTACACACTCAGAGGAATGTATACTCCGAATTTTATGACCCTAGCTGTGGTCATTAGATTGGGACTATTTTTATCCCCTTTTTTCACTTTAACCCCAAAAAGTACGAATTTTGGAAAATCCGTGTATTTTACTTATCTATGCAATGAGAGGAATGTATACACCGAATTTCATTATTCTATTCCTATTTTACCCCTTAAAACTACGAATTTGGAATAAATACTTTTATAAAGCGTGATTTTATAAGAGCTTGATAACTTTTTTTTTTTAAAAAAAACGCATAAAATTTGCAAAATCTCATCGGTTCTTTATTTGAAACGTTAGATTGGTCCATGACATTTACTTTTTGAAGATAATTTCATTTAAATGTTGACCGCGGCTGCGTCTTAGGTGGTCCATTCGGAAAGTCCAATTTTGGGCAACTTTTTCGAGCATTTCGGCCGGAATAGCCCGAATTTCTTCGGAAATGTTGTCTTCCAAAGCTGGAATAGTTGCTGGCTTATTTCTGTAGACTTTAGACTTGACGTAGCCCCACAAAAAATATTCTAAAGGCGTCAAATCGCATGATCTTGGTGGCCAACTTACCGGTCCATTTCTTGAGATGAATTGTTCTCCGAAGTTTTCCCTCAAAATGGCCATAGAATCGCGAGCTGTGTGGCATGTAGCGCCATCTTGTTGAAACCACATGTCAACCAAGTTCAGTTCTTCCATTTTGGGCAAAAAAAGTTGGATATCATCTCACGGTAGCGCTCACCATTCACAGTTACGTTACGATTCGCATCATCTTTGAAGAAGTACGGTCCAATGATGCCACCAGCCCATAAACCGCACCAAACTGTGACTTTTTCTGGATGCATTGGTAGCTCTTGCAATGCTTCTGGCTGATATTCACTCCAAAATCGACAATTCTGCCTATTTACGTACCCATTGAGCCAAAAATGAGCTTCGTCGCTGAACACAATTTCTTTCTTTCTGAACTTTCTTAACAGAGCACGCATTTTGATAATAAAATTCAATGATTTGCAAGCGTTGCTCGTTAGTAAGTCTATTCATGATGAAATGTCAAAGCATACTGAGCATCTTTCTCTTTGACACCATGTCTGAAATCCCACGTGATCTGTCAAATACTAATGCATGAAAATCCTAACCTCAAAAAAATCACTCTTTATTATGTATCTACTCAATTAAAGGAATGTACACACCGAATTTCGTGTTTATAGCTGTTGTCGTTTAATATGTACCATTTTTATCCCTTTTTTGTCCCATTTCACCCCCTACAAATAAGAATCTCTTTATGCTGCACGTTTTTACTATAAGGGGAATGCGCATACCAAATATCAAGCAAATATAAACAGACATATTCAAAAAAAATTAGGGATTATTATGGGTATTTTTAGTCCTTGAAAGGGAAAATTTTTTCTCTTTGGGCCGATTTCGCCCCATTTCAATCCCAGCCGATCTACGACTATAAGACGCATTTATGGAAAATTTGAACGTTCTAGCTCTTTTCGTTTAGATGCTAGCGTGCTTTCAACAGACGGACAGACGGACGGACATGGCTAGATCGTCTTAGAATTTTATGAAGATCAATAATATATATACTTTATAGGGTCTCAGGTCGATATTTCAAGGTGTTACAAACGAAATGACAAAGTTAGTATACCCCCATCCTGGAGGTGGAGGGTATAATAATTGTTTTTAATAGCTTTTGTTCTCATTTCGTTTGTAACACCTTGAAATATCGATTTGTTGCCAGACTTTACAACAAACGATTATCTCGCTTCCTTCTGAGTGTGGCGAAAAAGCACAGTCATAATAACCTACAACACAGTGTGTAGGAGGGTACAAATAGTCACGAAACCTATAGCCTCTTTTGTGTTATTCTCCATTACCATCATCATCATCAGTAGAAGAGAGTAGAAGAGTAACGTTACTACGCTACGTCTCACCTAAACCTAGGGTGTACTGAAGACGACTCGGCCGGACCCAACAAACCCATTCTCGTTCTGTTTGTTTGTTTATTTTCTGTAAATTGTTTTATTTTTATTAGCATTAGTAATCTGATTTTGTCGTGCTGTCGCCGCTGCTGTTGAACTTGTGAGATAATTCAATTTAACTGTGAGAACAATATTTAAATAAAATATTTATTTTGAGCAATTGCTCAGCAGGAACAGCAGCAACAAAAACAACATGATTAGCATTACATTTACTCGAGTATCTTGCGGTTACATCTTTGATGACTGTTAAACGCTGAGATTTCAAGTCGCAGCGTATGATGCAAATGCCCGTTATTAACTCAAGTTGACTTTTGAGTCATACTGGGTAGTTCCCCAAAATTCATTGTATTGAGAATGTATTTAGACTTTTGAATGGAACAGAATAGCAGAGTTACAAGCCGACCCAGAATTTTCGGCGGCGGTGGCGGCGCTACTCAAAATGGGTCGGCGATGGCGGCTTTCGGCTGATTTGCCGGCACGTTCTGTCATTTGACCACCCTTATTTATTTCACAATTTTGGGAAAAGGGAAGTAACAATTTGTATTGGTTTTTAATAAGTTTTCTTTAATTTTTCGGCAAATAAATCAATATTCGTCAGGGCCGTGCGCAGGGGAGGTTTTGGGAGTTCAACCCCCCCCCCCCCCCAGAGAGGTTTCGAACATATACTTTTTAAATCCTTCTAGACTTTCTGAAGCAATACAATATAGAATTTTTAAGGTATTTTTAAAATAACTCGTCTGAAATAGTAATTTTGCAGTAAAATCATGAAAACACGAAAAATACATAAAAAATCGTGGACATTTTCTTGAATTTCAGACAAAAGTTATGAAAAATACAAACAAACTAAACGAATTGTGCCAATTACAAGATTGTGTATTGCTAATTTCGCCAATGGACACCAAATTGTTTGGAAAAAATTCATTTTTATTAAGCAATACCACTTCTTGACATTCGACTAGAGCTATATCTTATGAACTTTTAATTGTGTACTGCAATAAAAGTTTGGAAATTTAATAACAAAATCGTTTAGTAATTTTAAAAACGTGTAGATAAGAATCACTATTATACCACAATGAAATCTAAAATATTCTTAATAAAAGCCAATAATTTGCTTGATGCTTGTAGAGCGCTAAGATGTAACATTTGCAATTGGACATTTTTATGGAGCTGTAGGTAAATCTGAACCGATGTGTCCTATTTTCATCACAGATGCAACAACAACGGTTTCTGTTACTTCCATAAACATAAACTTATTTCTCTTTGTTCATTTACAACAACTGATGGTGGCATGTTTATCGCAAACAAAATAATTTTTCCCACAAAAGAAAGTCAAAAACGATGTTCACGTGTTTAAAATCTCGTTTCTACCGAATGCAATTTTTCTCTGCGTGTAGGTCTCTATTTTAAAATCTACTTTAAAGTTGCGAAACAATAAGAAATGAGTTTTAACTTACTAAAATTTTTGTTATATTTATCACTTATGTCAAATATTTTTCAGAGTTAGTATTTTCTTGTACATATAATAATAATTATTCAAAAGAGAAACAACAAATTCAGTAACTTGGATCTACGTAGGAAAACGAAACTATAAAATACCAATTATTTGTTTTTTGGAATTAAAATTTCTAGGTGTTTCTTCTTGCATTTCATCGAATACAAAAAAAAACTGTATTTGATTATAAAAACAAGTAAGGAAAGGCTAAAGTCGGGCGGAGCCGACTATATAATACCCTACACCACTCCCTGCGTATATACCTCGCTCTGATTACTAAACCCAGTTATTTAATGTGAACAATTTTATGTACTTCATATAAATTATACAGTTACTATAAATTCATCTTTAGTCATATTTAACGAATATGGTTAATAATATGGTAATTGATCCAATTATCCGACAGACAAATATAAATTATACAGTAGTAATAGGATGAATCGGACCGACATTTCAAAAGGGGGCCTATAGCAACATTTTCTGCATAGGTATTTTTAGTTGGATTATAAAATGTTGTGCCAAATTTAAAGAAAATCGGATGCAAGATGTGGTTTCTAAAGCGGAAAAAGTCAATTCGGGAGCGGGTAAGATCGGTAAAGATTTAGATATAGCACCCATACACTATATCTAAATCTTTACCGATCTTACCCACTTCAGGATAGGTGTTTCTACTTCGATTATAAAATGTTGTTCCAAATTTAAAGAAAATCGGTTGCAATATGTGGTTTCTAAAGCGGAAAAATTAAAATCGGGAGCGACATTTGTATGGGGGCTATATCTAAATCTGAACCGGTCTTACCCAATTTCTGCATAGGTGTTTTAAGTTGGATTATAAGATGTTGTGCCAAATTTAAAGAAAAACGGGTACAATATGTGGATTTTAGAGCGTAAAAAGTCAAATCGGGAGTGGCATTTGTATGGGGACTATATCTAAATCTGAACCGATCTTACCCAATTTTTGCATACGTGTTTCTAGTTCGATTATAAGATGTTCTGCCAAATTTAAAGAAAATCGGTTACAATATGTCGTTTCTAGAGCAGAAAATATCAAATCGGGAGCGACATTTGTATGGGGGCTATATCTAAATCTGAACCGATCTTACCCAATTTTTGCATAGGTGTTTCTAGTTGGATTATAAGCTGTTGTGCCAATTTTAAAGAAAATCGGGTACAATATGTGGTTTCTAAAGCGGAAAAAGTGTAATAGGGAGCGACATTTGTATGGGGGCTATATCTAAATCTGAACCGATCTTAGCCAATTTCGGCATAGGTGTTTCTAGTTGGATTATACGATGTTGTACTAAATTTAAAGAAAATCGGGTACGATATGTGGTTTCTGAAGCGGAAAATGTCAAATCGGGACCGACATTTGTATGGGGGCTATATCTAAATCTGAACCGATTTCCTCCAAATTCAATACCGATGGTCCTTGGCCAGAAAAAATAACTTCTGTAAAGTTTCATGACAATCGGACAACAATTGCGACCTGTAGAGTGCGAACAAGCTTAGATGGACAGCAGACGGACGGACAGACAGACATCGTTAAATCGACTCAGCTGGTGATTCTAAGCCGATCGGTATACTTAAAGGTGGGTCTAGCTCGATTATTTCTTGGTTAGACCACGAAGTGGTGTAGGGTATAATGAAGAAACATTTCCAAATATTTTTTATTTAATCGGAATATGCGTATGATTTTGTATAAATTAAAAACCCCAAAACTCTTTAGACATCCTATTTAGACTCACCCTTTGTCAAAAAGCATATCCAATTTTCTGGATTTACCATAGAAAAAATGCGGTACTGAAGGGTTTATCGCCGAGGAATTTGATCGTTTTTTGTGTAATATTTCTTCAAAATATATATCGAGGGCTTATATTCAAAAGTGGCTATGAACCATTTTCTCGAAAATGATTTTTTGATGCCAAACTATTCTCAGATTATGGGGTTAACTTTTTTATGAGTGTAGATGAAAACCCCCCAGGGGAAAATCCTGCGCACGGGCCTGATATTCGTTAATATTAGCCCAATGTTCCCATAATTTCATATTATTATCCCATACAAATATTTTTTGGGAGTGGGAATCCATTCCCAAAATTTATAATATGGATGAATTTAATAAATATTTTTGCAATTACAGCGTTTCATACGATGCACATTTACCAGACATCTTGAATATCATAATCCTTCCAAAGAATGGTAAAGCTCTACCTACTTTTTTTCTCATTTCTTCATTTGCAATCTATTTTCCAAAAATAAAAATCATAAGCAAATATTATGATATCTTAATATTCACATAGTTGAACCACGGCGCATTAGTTATTAGTCTCAAGTTTTTAGATTGATATGACTGAAGTTTTTTAATATTAGAATTACTCAATGTCCCCCAAAGTTGGATTCCATAAGTCCATACGGGCTTTAGTAATGACTTAGTTCTGATCTTGGTCCAAGTAACCAATACATTTTATTCGTTTTTAGTTTTAGCTGCTTGCACTTAGCTTTCACATGATCTTTCCAAGTTAGTATTCCATCTAGATGGAGTCCTAGATATTTTACATTATTGCTTTCCGGAATGACACATCCACTTAAAGAAACGTCAGGAAAAATGTAATATGACATTGTAAATGTAATATGACTCGACTTTTCTGTATTTACTTTGATATTCCATTTGTAAAACCAACTATTGATTAGATTCAACTCGGTTTGAACAGATGCTGAAGCTTCAATTGCTGACGTGTTAGAACTCAATATTGCCGTCCGCATATGTTGCTATTGTTATATCGTCGATAGTCGGCATGTCTGATGTAAAAATAGTATAGAGAATTGGTCCCAAAACACTCCCTTGTGGAACTCCCGAACGTGCTACACCAAATTCGGAGTTTTTGCTGATAATATTAACATAAAAATATCGCTCTTGTAGATATGATTTGAGTACTAAATAAAACGGTGTTGGTAGTATTTTCTTTAATTTATACAACAAACCACAGTGCCATACCTTGTCAAATGCTTGCTTGATGTCTAAGAATACAGCCGAGCAGTAGTACTTCCGTTCTAAAGTATTTCTTATTACCTTTACAATTCGATGACATTGTTCAGGTGTGCCTTGCTTATGTCTGAATCCAAACTGATATTCCGGGATTATATTTTGTTTCTCTAAAATGGGGATTAATCTTTTTTGGAAGAGTCTTTCGAAAATTTTGGTAATAGGCTTATAGGCCTATATGACGTAGTGAAATGTTCCGATTTATTAGGCTTTAGAATCATGATTATTTTTGCATATTTCCATTGTGATGGGAAATGGCTTAATCTTAATATTGAGTTGAATAGTGTAGTTAAGAACACAACAGCTTTAAACGGCAATGCCTTTACTATTTTAGAATCATTCTGATCATATCCCGGATATTTTGAATTATTCAATTTTTTAATCTCTGTTGATACTTCTGTAGATGTAATGGGTTTAATAGGAAGGTCCATTTGACAAGGAGCATCGAGAAATTGCGATATTTCAAGTTTTTCAGCGGCATTATTTAAATCGAATGGAGTAAAAGTTTCTTCCAAGTAATCTTTAAATGTCTGGGCCTTTTTCTCGTCTGACCTTTGCCATACGCCATTTGCATCTTTGATTGGAACATTTCTTTTCGTAGGTCTCTTTATATACTTCGTAGCTTCATCATTCTTGTTTACACTTAGATTTTTCAAGAATGTTTTCAAAGACTCATTTTTGTATTCTCTTTTTGCCGTAAAAGAAAAAATACGAATTTGGAAAAATCTTTTTATTTTGCGTGTCTATGCAGTCAGAGGAATGTATACACCGAATTCCATGATTCCAACTGCGCCCATTTGGTTTGTACCATTTGTACGCCTTAAGAGTACGACTATCTAAAATCTCTTTATTTGACATTTCTACGCAATTAGAATTTCATCATTCTAGCTTTAGTCGTTTAGTTGGTACTATTTTTATCCCTCTGTACCATTGTATCCCTTGAAAGTGCGAATTTCGAAAAATCCGTTTATTTTCCGTGTCTACGCAGTCAAAGGAATGTATACTCCGAAATGCATGACTCTAGCTGCGGTCATTTGGTTGAAACTATTTGTATCCTCTTTTTCCATTTTAACCCCAAAAAGTACGAATTTCGAAAAATTCGTCTATTTTCCGTGTCTACGCAGTCAGAGGAATGTATATTCCGAATTTCATGACTCTAGCTGCGGTCATTTGATTGGTACTACTTTTATCCCCTTTTAACATTTTAACCCCAAAAAGTACGAATTTCGAAAAATCTGTTTATTTTAAGTGTCTACGCAATAAGATGAATTTCATTATTCCAGGTGTAGCCGTTTTGTTGGTACCATTTTTAACCCTCCGTACCCGTTGTATTCCTTGAAAGTACGAATTTTGAAAAAACCTTTTATTTTTCATGTCTACGTAGTCAAAGGAATCTATACTCCGAATTTCATGACTCTAGCTGCGGTCATTTGGTTGGTACTATTTTTATCCCCTTTTTCTATTTTGACCCCAAAAAGTACGAATTTTTAAAAATCTGTTTATTTTCCGTGTGTACACAGTCAGAGGAATGTATACTCCAAATTTCATGACTCTAGCTGCGGTCATTTGATTGGTACTATTTGTATCCCTTTTTTTCATTTTAACCCAAAAAAGTACGAATTTTGAAAAATCCGTGTATTTTACTTGTCTATGCAATCAGAGGAATGTATACACCGAATTTCATTATTCTAGGTACAACCGTTTGGTTGGTACCATTTTTATCCCTCTATTCCCATTTTACCCCTTAAAAGTACTAAAATTACGAATTTAAAAAGATTCGGTCATTTTGCGTTCCTAAGGGTTTTGAGGTATGTACACACCGAATTTTATTATTCCAGCTCCATCCGTTTGATTGTATCATTTTTTTTTTGCCCGATATCACCCACAAAAAGTACGAATTTAAAAATATTTTCTTGGTCGCATTCGTGCTATAAAATTAATGCCCGTTCCTAATTTCAAGATTCTAGGCCCAGCCGTTTGGTCATTGCGGTGGTACTATTTTTATCCCCTTTTTCCCGATTTCACCCCCAAAAAGTACGAATTTTGAAAAATATTTCTTGGGCACGTTGAAGCTATAAGAGGAATTTTTGTACCAAATTTCACGATTCTAGGCCCAGCCGTTTGGTCATTGCGGTGGTACAATTTTTATCCCTCTTTACCCCATTTTACCCCTTGAAAGTACGAATTACGAAAAACTCCCTTCAAATCTGATTTCTTCACTGTAAGGGAAATGTACATACCAAATTTCATGATTCTAGCTTCAACCATTTTGTATGTACCATTTTTGTTAACCCCCCAAAAGTACGAATTTTTAAAATGTCACTTTTTGGGTTGTCTTCATGCCGCAAGAGGAATTTCAAGAGGAAATTTCAACATTCTAGGCCCAGCCGTTTGGTCATTGCGGTGGTACCATTTTTATCCCTTTTAAGTACGAATTTACCTCTTAAAAGTACGCTGTAAGAGGAATGTAAACACCAAATTTCATGATTCTAGCTCTAGCCGTTTGTTTTTTTTTTTGTTACGCTGGAGGTGTGGAATCTTCAAAAGATGTATTCGTACTAAACCACACCCCCTGGGAACGTCGACCCTACTCCCCGCGGTACTGCCATGTGATATTACGTCGCGGGGGGTTTAGCTAGTTGCTATTCTCTCTACTGTCGGGTATTGGCCTTACGGGCCTTTTCTTCCACTTGCAGTCTTCGGTTTACACACTTCACAAAGTTGTTCACTGCGTTCCAGTTGCTTTCCGAAGAAAGCATCTTATCAACTATGTTATCCGGGGTGAGACCTATGCCCATGAGACCTAAGTCTTATGTCGTTAAAACGGGGACATTTGAAAAATACGTATTCCGCGTTTTCTTCTTTATTAGTGCAAGATGGACAAAATGGAGAGCTATCGAGCCCAAATCTGTGAAGGTAGCTCCAAAATCCTCCATGACCACTTAGAAATTGTGTAAGATTATAATTTATTTCTCCGTGTGTCCGATTAATCCATTTGTGAATGTCCGGGATTTTTTTTTCACTGAACCAACACTCAGGGGATGTCCCCTATAAATGCAGTGCATTGCGTTGGTAGAAGGAAGATAAGGTATTGGAAGGAGGAAAGAGGGTAGTGTCTGTTGACATCTGTTTTGAATGTCTGAATGTCGTAATTGGAGGGAATGTCGATTCCACATACGGATAGTACGGGCGAAGAACGAATTTATCCTGTAATGTGTAGTGCGGCCGGTTGTCCAATCGACAACAAATGGGTGAGCGTTCCTGGAGAGTCGCGTATCTCTACCGAACGTTCTCACGGGCGGTATAAGATCACGAATTTCCGAAGAACAAACACCATGAAAGTATCGATAGAACAATGACACACAACCAACAAACGACGGTGTTCAAGGGAGACAATAGAATTGGATATCCTACCATCACCTATCAACACCATCGCCCTCCTCTGGACACGGTCAAGTAGCTCCAGTGATGAAGCTGGAGCACCCGACCATATATGGGAGTTGTATTCCATCTTTGGTCTGATGTAGGTAGTGTAGATATTGAGAAGATCAGAGGGTGTGAAATATTTCTTACATCTTTTTAAAAAGCCTAAACATTTGAAGGCATCTTTCGACACATCAAATACATGTTTTGTCCAACGAACATCACATTGTATTTTTATGCCAAGAACAACGAGAGCATCCGATTGCTCAATATCTACACCGTTCATTAAAATCGACGACACCGTTGGATCAGTGAATCGTTTGTGAGACAACAAGGAGCACTGGGTCTTACGTGCTTTAAAATATACTCTATTCTCTCGACCCATTCAGAAATGGCCATCAAACCCTTCAAAGTGACTCATCCATCAATCGCCTTTTATCGTCAATTTCTTGACGACTTGTTCTATGATCGAATGAGTATGAATGACAGAGGTTGCTGTCATCCGCGAATGAGTATATTGGATTCACAGTCCGATCCAAGAGGTCATCGATGAAAATAAGAAAAAGGGAGGGGGAAAGGACAGAGCCCTGTGGTACTCCTGCGGTTAACCTATGCTCGTCGGATGAGAACCCATCTACAACAACACGTATAGTGCGATCTCTGAGGAAGCTCGATATAAATCGAGAGAAGTCACTACCAACACCAAAAGCGATAAGCTTTGATATGAGTGCGCCGTGCCAAACTCTATCAAAGGATTTGGAGATATCTAGAGCAACGACCTTACTCTCACCAAGCTTGTGAATAGATCGATTCCACTTTTCGGATAGCAGTGTCATCAGGTCTCCCGTAGATCGATTACTACGGAAGCCATACTGTCGATCATTAAGTAAGTCATTAGTTTCTAAATACCTCACAAGATGGTGCTTAAACATACTCTCCATAACCTTCGAAAGCGCTGAGCAAATCGCGATCGGTCGATAGTTAGCAGGATTATTAGCCTCACCTTTTTTAGGGATGGACTGTATGTTCGTAATCTTCCAACGCGCTGGGAAAACCCCTGCACGGTATGCAAGGTTGAAAAGATTACGAAGGGGACGGGCAAGCGTCGAAGAGCACTTACATAGGACAAGTGATGAAATGCCATCCGGGCCTGGAGATTTATTTACGTCGAGATTTGCGAGAACCCATTTAACTCCACGTGTTCGAAAAAATATCTGAGGCATGGAACTAGATACATTTGGTCATGACACATGTTGCCTCCAAGGATATTGTGCGGTATCCGCAGCACACTCTTAGACAACTTCTCCGGTAAATTGAGTTGATATTTTTTCTGTATTTTTTATGGAGTTTGCCCATACTGGGGCTCCGTACAATATTATTGAATCAACTACTCTAGATATCAACATTCTACGACTCTGTCTGGCATCATTCTATGTTCGGCATCATTCTAGCCAGTGCATTCGTCACGTCTGTAGCTTTATTGCAGGTATACTCCATGTGTTGCTTGAAGTGTAATATGTCGTCTAGTACAATGCGGGGAGTGATCTGTCAGTCAATCACGCATTTCTTTTATATATGTATATAGATTACAGTTTCTACTTTGCTTTAATCTTATGATATGTAACATTCTGACAATTGTTGTCGGTAAGTATCTTTTCAATTTTTTTTAAACAGTATAAAGTGAAGGAAAAAACTGATCATCGTCATCATCTTCCGGGAATCGTTCGGTTGCGGGGAAATTATCTCCTATGATATATAATAATCCAATTGAATCACAGTCAAGTCATTCATCGGAATAATAATGAAATTCCTTGCAGAAAACGTTTCATTGTCGAGTAATGAGTTCTCATTTACGTTTCTTTGTTGAGTAAAAAAATAGATGATGAGTTGTCATCTAAGTAAGAATTGCATTTAGGTTTAAGAATAAACAAATATGTTTACACACAAACGTTGAAAGTTGCTTGGAAACAGAATTACCAGTTCTTCGGATGAATTATTTATCCAAAAATAATCTTGGTTCACTTTTCAAACACAATGGACGTAGCTGCATATCTAAAGCAATAATAATTATCGGTTCCTAACAAATGCACATAAGTATTAATAAATAGAATAATAAATCGAAAACCACTCAACTCGGTAAACACATTAAAATAGAAAAATATTGCACGGTGCACAGTATTTCAAAACCAAAAAAAACTAAAATCGTATGCATACAATACTTCAGGTATACTTTCTTTATAAACTCTAGGTTTACCCTTCTTTTCGTTATCCGAATAAAATTTCTCTGGAGATTTTTGAATACTGAATGTATGTATGTATGTAATGACAGGCAGTTGGCCATGTTGAAAGCTAGCTGTCGAACGAAGTGAGCTAATTTCCCATAATGTCTAATGGTTGGAGATCAGTTAGGATTGAGAATGGATGAAATCGCCCCAGACGGAAAGAAATTCCCCTAAGACGGAATATATCATCCTCTAATATTTAGAGTATTTGGGCAATTTGTTTTTAATTTCCGTCTCATATTCAAATTTTTTATTATTCACTCAGAAAAAAGTATGACACGGATTAAGTAAATATGTACTAAAACTGAGGAAAATTGAACTTCGTACAGCGCTAAGGCAAACATTTCTCACATCAAGTACAAACTTTTCCTTGAAAATAAGACATGCTTTGAACTTGATTCCAGTTCAACTTTTCCTCAAAGCAAGTAAAATTTACTCAAACTGAGGAAAATTTTTCTTCAAATCAAGTAAATCGTTACTTAATCTGAGGAAAATTTTTAAAAAATTTTACTCAAATCAAGTAAATTTATACTCACACTGAAGAAAATATTCCGATTTTTTTCCTCAATCCAAGTAAATTTTTACTCAAACTATGTAAATTTGTAGTCATGCCAAGTAAATTTATACTCAATCTGAGGAAAATTTTCGGAATTTTTCCTTAATTCAGCCTGACTAAGATATTAATTCCTTAATTCAGCCTGACTAAGATTTTCCTTAAACCAAGTAAATTTGTATTCAGCCTGACTACGACTATACTTCATAATTGAAATAATTTTTTTTCGCTCAGAGTATGCAACACTTATATGAAAAATGACAATATGGTATAGTTCTCAAACGTTTCATCTTACTTATTCCGTAAAGAGTTGAGATATTTCACCATGACTGCTGCGGAGGTTAGGTAGGCGCGTTCGCAGTGATTGTTTAGAGTAATATTTGAAGTACTTATGAAGAAAGTCTCGGCTAACGAACGAGAATTGCTTCTTAGACTACTATTCATGTATTTTTCTAAACACTCTGAAGTATTTTTTATAAGTTCATTTATACTTGAATGTATGAGGACCATGGCATAAATTTAATTACATTTATTTACTTTATTTGAAGTAAAAACATCCTAAATGGAATTTATCCATATAAAAAATTCTGCATTATTTTCTTTCTTAAATGCTAGTACATTTTCTTCCGCACAAGTATGAATATACTTAATTGTAAGAAGTTTTTACTAGATCCAAAAAAATGTTTTTAAGTAAATTTACTACACTATTTTGAACATATGTACTATTTTTTCTGCCTTTGAAATAAGTAAAGTGTACTCATATCTATTTAATTTTCCTTCTCGTAAGGAAATGTTACCTAATCTGGAGTAAAATTGTTAAATGGATTTTACTCAGATTTAAGAATGCTATTTTTCTGAGTGTTAGGATGTGAAATGGGACAAACATGTATACAAATAGTACCAATTCAACCACATGAAATTCGGTTTGTACATACCTCTAATTGTGTAGACTTGAGATGAATTAACTGGATATTTAAAAATTTGTTTTTTAAGGGATAGAAAGGGAACTGAGGGATAAAGTGGTACCAACCAAACGGCTGAAGTTTAAATCATGAAATTTGGTTTATATATTATTCCGATTGCGAGTCTACTCCAACATTATGATACTTTTTCGAAATTAGTTAATATAGGGGAGAAACAGGGCGAAAGGGATTAAAAATGGTACCAAACTGTGTAAACGAGCAAAATAGATAAATTTTCCTAAATTCGTGCTTTTTCGGTTAAAATGGGAAAGAAAGGATAAAAATGGTACCGACCAAACGGTTGTAGCTGGAATCATGAAATTCAGTGTGTTTTCTACTCTGACGGCGTGGATGGTTGTCATTGTAAATGGGTAAAATTGAGCGAGAACAAGTACCCAGGATATTAATGTTTTAATAATGTATTTTCTTACTTTTGCGAATCAGGCGATATGGGTATCAAATGAAAGAAAACAATGACTGCTAAAAATACTTCAAATTTCATTCACAATTCTGTATTACATTAGCATTAACAATAATTTAAAATTTTCCCTCTTAAAAAGTTAAATTTTAATTATTTTAATTTTAAGGGGGAAATTTGAACTGGTTTTTAATTCTGAACATATTCATATAGGACCATCAAATTTTTAAGTATTTTTAACAGATATTCTTCTTTTTCATTTGATACCCTTATGGCTTGGAAAAATATGAAAATAAATTACTAAAATATCGATATCCTTTTGAAATAAAAAGTCCATTAAAAAGGAGAAAGGATCACAAATGGAAATGTTAAACAAAATTGTTTGTTTATAAAAAATAATAAAATGGAATTATTATATTTCACTTCTCAGAAAAGACTGTGATAATTTTGTAGCAATAGAAAGAAAGAAACTCACAATCGAGTTCATTTGTTCAAAAAATTGCATTTCCGCTTAAAGTCGATTCACGGCGATGCAAAATATTTGTTACCAACACTGACAGAAAATTGCTTCATTACATCAATGAAACAGTTTCATTAATGTGTTTACATGGACGTTTCATACATACAATGAAATGTTTCATTAACAATATTTTTAATGATTTTTCGTGTCATTGATACAACGAAATGGTTGTTTTCATTGATGCAATGAAATCTATTTTTTGAGATCGAGGCAAATATGAATAATATTATGAGAATCTTTCGCTGGATTATAATGTAGAGGATTACATTTACTATTACAATACTTGTTTAGCCGAATATATTAAGATTTGTTTACTTTTTCCGTCACAAACAAAATAATAAAACTCTTAACCCGAATGTAACATTCCATTACCAGAGTGAACTGGTTTCATTGATGTGTTATAATTTTTTAGTGTGCGTATTTTTGGGTGGCATACAGGAAGTAAGATATAACTCTCCTTCATTTTATAGTTCACATAGCTTAAGTATTTTGGTTTCTGCGCCAAATAATTGCTACAAACTATAAGTCCACAGCTAAATAAGCAATAATAAGGGTATTTTTAGTATTAATTCTTTTTGATGCAGCAAAGAAATATTTACATTATATCAACGAATCAATGTCATTAAATCAATGAAACTTTCTCATTACTACAACGACAAAAAATCATTAATGAAACGTGTCTTTATATTGACTTAACCTGCTTCATTAATATAATGACAATGTTTCATTGTATTAATGACACTTTACATTAATCACACACTAATGAAATGTTGTTCATTGATTGTTAATTTAATGAAACATTTTACGTTGTATTAATGAAGCTCTACGTTGGTCAAAAACAATGACAGATTTCATTGATGCAATGTAAGATTTCATTGGGGGAATGAAGGGATTAGGGATCGGAATCCGGTTGAATGTAGAGTTTTTTAATACTATTTATGTTTTATTTTTTTAATGAGGAAAAAGCATGAAATTTTAAATATTTGATGACAAACGACCATGAAATAAAACAAGTAAGTAAACTCACTCGCAGAGAACAAATATACGGAATTTATAAGGGATAATTTGAGTGGAAGGTACTAAGAGGGTAGTGTCACACATTTCGTCCACATTTATAAAACAATTGCAAAAACATGATCACATATCAAGTCATAATGTATCCCATGCACTAGTATAGAAGTTATGAAGGATTTAATATTACATAGGATAGAGACAATTGTGTAGTTATAGGCATACATATTTTTATACCCTCCACCTCTAGGATGGGGGTATACTAACTTTGTCATTCCGTTTGTAGCACCTTGAAATATCGACATGAGACCCTATAAAGTATATATATTCTTGATCGTCATAAAATTCTAAGACGATCTAGCCATGTCCGTCCGTCCGTCTGTCCGTCTGTTGAAAGCACGCTAGCATCTAAACGAAAGGAGCTAGAACGTTCAAATTTTCCATAAATGCGTCTTATAGTCGTAGATCGGTTGGGATTGAAATGGGGCGAAATCGGCCCAAAGGGAAAAAATTTTCCCTCACAAGGACTAAAAATACCCATAATAATCCCTAATATTTTAGCGTATTTAAGCTTGTTTTTTGAATATGTCTGTTTATATTTGCTTAATATTTGATATGCGCGTTCCCCTTATAGCAAAAACTTGCACCATAAAGTGATTCTTATTTGTAGGGGGTGAAATGGGGCAAAAAAGGGATAAAAATGGTACATATTAAACGACAACAGCTAGAAACACGAAATTCGGTGTGTACCTCTAATTGAGTAGATACATAATATAAAAGTATGTTTTCCAAATTCGTACTTTTAAGGGGTAAAATAGGAATAGAGGGATAAAAATGGTACCTACCAAACGGCTGTACCTAGAATAGAATTGCATAGATAAGTAAAATTTTGCAAAATTCGTACTTTTTCGGGTTAAAATAAAAAAGAGGATGAAAATAGTACCAATCTAATGACCGCAGCTAGAGTCATGAAATTCGGAGTATACATTTCTCTGACTGTGTAGACATCGAAAATAGAAGCATTTTTTTTAAATTCGTACTTTTTGGGGTTAAAATGAAAAAAGGTATAAATAGTACCAACCAAATGACCGCAGCTAGAGTCATGACATTCAGAGTATACATTCCTCTGACTGCGTAGACACGGAAAATAGACGAATTTTTCGAAATTAGTACTTTCAAGGGATACAATGGTGCAGACTGATAAAAATAGTACCAACTAAACGACTACAGCTAGAATGATGAAATTCTAATTGCGTAGAAACGTCAAGGGGATAAAAATGGTACCATGGAATTCGGTGTATACATTCCTCTGACTGCATAGACACGCAAAATAAAAAGTTTTGTTTTAAATTCGTACTTTTTCTTTTACGGAAAAAATTGATTGAATCATGAAGTTAGGTTATTTTGCACTATGTACGTCTGATAATGGATTTTCAAAATTTGTACTTTTGGAATTAAAATAGAATGGAAATACAACCAACTGTAGCACCCACTATCTACCAATATTTATGGCTTTGATATTTTTGAAAATATAAATATAAGAATATTTATTTTTTGAATTGACGTATTGGTAGCATTACCTTATAAGCGTGGTTTGAAATAATTAAAATATTATATTTATTTATAAAATTAACTTTTCAATATTTGTATTTGTTTTGGTTTGGCTATATTAAAGAAATTATATTTTCCTGTAATATTACTGCACTTCTACGAAAACCGACAACCTCTGTGGAATGCAATCCATGGTGGAGGGTATATAAAGTTCGACCCGACCGAACTTAACGCCTTTTTTACTTGTTTTGTTTAAAGTGATTATAAAAACATTTTCAAATATCAAATTTCAAATGATTTTGACTACCCGCATATTGGTTTTATTTTAACCGAGGCTTATGCCACTTTGTGTGGGAGGTACCAGAAGGGGTGTGGCAATATCGCCCATATTCCATGCGAATGTAACTTCTATTAAAGCATTGCCAAATGTAAAATTTCATGGTATTCCGATCATCATTATTGAAATTATAACGGCTTTAATTAGGATAGGGTGATTTGTGTGGGAGGTACTGGAAGGGGGCGTGGCAAAATCCGCCATATTACATTATCAAATACCAAAATACAGCTGATTCTGAATATCCGTATGGAAGTTACAGTGGTTTTAATTTAACATAGGAATATGGGCCATTTGTGTGGGAGGTACAAGAAGGGGCGTGGCAATGTCGTCCATCTTCGAACTTAAACTAAGTTTGGGAAAAATATGTGCAAAGTTCCTTAACTCCTTTCGAGAGTTATCGTATACACCAGCGAGACAGACGGACGGACATGGCTCAAACAGCTTTAAAAGGTCGTGCAACGGATTTGATCCAACCATACTTGGGATCTTTATTCACTCCTTCAATGGGTTACACTTTTTTTGTCCCAATGATATATACCCTACTCTGTAGAGTGAGGGTGTAAAAAACTGAGTATGCAGTTTTGTTATTTGCGACCTGTAGTTTCAGTTCTATATAGTCTCTTTCTAAGGATGGAAATCGTGTCGCACGGGGTTAATTTATCCATTGAAAGACAAAAATGTCAGATTTCCCCCCCAAAAATTAGCTGCAACTAAGTCCATATTTCAGTTTTTACTTCACATTACCTCTCCCTAGGTATTGATAGCCTAACTAGCCCCTAAAGACACAAATCGAACTAAAAATGCGGAAGTTATTACGCATTTAATAAAATAAAATTCTAGTGCTTTTTTTTCTCAAAACTAGGTTATTTTGAGCGCGTCCAGCTCACAAACGGACAATAATAAAAGCACAATATTCTGGGAGAACACATAAAACAAAATAATACCATATTTTGGAAAAAAGGGCGTAATAGTATTTCATTGGACCCTTAATCTACGATTATGCAACAGTTTTCTTTCCAGTTTGATTGGAAGTGCTTCAAATTGTCCAATTCTTTGATCACTTTTATCATTATGAGAGGCGTATGAGTGATATATTTTGAGGATAATATTACTCATTCGCTAATGTTTGGCACTGCCCGGGAAGACAAATCATTCTTAAATTTACTTAATCGAGTCGATTTGAGTCCGACAACATTTAATTGCAAATACGGATTTCTGACTTTCATCTATTTCATCTCTTTCGTTTGATACGAAAATATTGAAAAATGAGTAAATTGTGTTTTGGAACTAAGAAATCGGATTTTTGCACTAAATCTCGGCTAAATCTGGTATTATTATTTTTTTGGCATATTTCCGGCAAATGAACACCGATTGTTGTAAAATTTAGCGTAAGTATAAAGAAAATTTACTCATATTTTTATCTGCGTATCTACTTTTCAGAAGATAATGAGACCAAAATGACTAAATTGCGTTTTGGAACTAAAAAATGTGAATTTTTGCACTAAATGTATCCTACCTTCCAAGGGTGCAGTTTCGTGCAGACAAAAGTTACCCTACAAAAACGGGAAACCCTTCAACCTTTCCATATATGTATATATTTTGTTAAAGGCTTTTGAAGGAAAATAGTTGTGTTGGTCCAAAGTCAGACATTTGTTCAAAAATTATATTTTTACAATATCCCTTAGAACCTAACTATATTTGGCACAAACATAGTCATAGGCGTCATAAGAAAGCTAAGAAACCAAAATTTCTAATAAAATAAAGTTGAGTTCGACAAAATCAATAAAAGAAATAACGTTTTTTTCAATTTTCAAAATCTGAATCTGAAATCTGTAATACAACAAAAAAATATTTTTTTTCTTCACATTATAAACAAATACGTAAAAATATGTTAAACAAGTAAGAAAAGGCTAAAGTCGGGCGGGGCCGACTATGTGATACACTCCACTTTCTATCCGAATATAATTCAATTCGATACAAAATTGAAAACGGAAAGGATTTTTGTATGCTACCTAATTATAGGCTAATACGACCCGACCCAATTGGTCAAATCGAGAAGAATATTTGTATCGGGGCTATATCCAAACATGGAATGATGTGACCCACTTACACAATAGGTTCTTCCAGTTGAAGTATAACGTGTTATGCTCAATATGAAGAAATTCTATCAAAATACGTGGTTTATGGGGGGAAAAGTCAAGCTGGGGCCGAATATAAATATAAAGCTATATATAAATCTGAACCGATCTGACCCATTTTCGCCATGGGTGTTTCTAGTGGAAACATTAGATATTTTGCCAAATTTGAAGAAGATCTGTTAAAATATGTGGTATCTAGAGCAGAATAAGTCAAATCGAGAGCGAAATTTGAATGGGAGCTATATATAAATCTGAACCGATCTGACCTATTTTCACCACAGGTGTTCCTAGTTTAAATATAAAATGTTTTGCCAAATTTGAAAACAATCTGATAAAATATATGGTTTCTAGAACGGAAAAGGTGATATTGGGATCCAAATTGGATCCAATGTATTGGAGCTATATATAAATCTGAACCGATCTGACCCATTTTCATTTTCTAGTGGAAACATATGTTTCTAGTGGAAACATAAGATATTTTGCCAATTTTGAAGAAAATCTGTTAAAATATGTGGTATCTAGAACAGAATAAGTCAAATCGAGAGCGAAATTTGAATGGGAGCTATATATAAATCTAAACCGATCTGACCTATTTTCACCACAGGTGTT
The DNA here is from genome assembly GCA_947397865.1 of Polietes domitor. Taxonomy (NCBI): domain Eukaryota; kingdom Metazoa; phylum Arthropoda; class Insecta; order Diptera; family Muscidae; genus Polietes; species Polietes domitor. Next base: position 244,574,492 of record OX377618.1, on the reverse strand, counting down.
CCTGGTTTAAATATAAGATTTTTTGCCAAATTTGAAAACAATCTAATAAAATATATGGTTTCTAGAGCGGAAAAAGTCAAATTGGGAGAGAAATTTGAATGGGAGATATATATAAATCTGAACCGATCGAACACATTTTCACCACAAGTGTTTCTAGATGAAATATAATATGTTTTGCCAATTTTGAAAACAATCTGATAAAATATGTTTTGCCAATTTTGAAAACAATCTGATAAAATATGTGGTTTCTAGAGCGGAAAAAGTCAAATTGGAAGCAAAATTTGTATGGGGGCTATATGTAAATCTGAACCGATCTGACCCGTTTTTATCATGGGTGTTTATATTGGAAAAATAAGATGTTCTACCAAATTTGAACCAAATCTGTTAAAATATGTGGTATCCAGCGTGAAAAGAGTCAAATCGGGAGTGAAATTCGTATGTCTGAAATTCTAAATCTGAACCGATTTTCTTCAAATTAAATATCGTTCGTCGTTATCCCGAAAAACTTCGTTGTGCAAAGTTTCATTTGGTTCTGGCTACAATTGCGACCTGTATCGTGATTACAAGAATAGATGGACAGACGGACGGAAAGACGGACAGACAGACGGGCATTGCTAAAACGATTCAAAGAGTGATTCTAAGTCGATCGGTATACTTAACGATATTTAATGTTAATATCCCAAAATAATCCTTGAGTGCTTGTCTAATTTTGGTTTTTTACAGAACAAAAGTTATTGATTTTTTGGACGATGGATTTCGATTCTGAATAACTGTGCGACGCACTGCGCCTTCTACAATTTCTTCACATATTTTATGTTGATTTGGTTTGTTTGTTCAGTATCTATTACAATTTTTCGCGTTTCAAAGCACTGTGCCACAGCAGCCACCTAGCGTGTGCATTTATGATCTAACCACTTTGTCGCTGTACTTCGACATACATTCGTACATACTTCCCATTTTTATATCTCGAAAACAATTGGAATCTTTTAAGGGGAGATGTACGAACTCTAAAATGCAGGTGTTCGTTCGTTCGCCCCATTCGATCGTTTATTCGTTCGTTCGTTAATATCTTAAAAAGATCCCATTGAAAATAAAGCAAACACACAAGCGCACACACAAAACCAATTGAGTGCGGTTAACACCGCAACAAACAACACTCACCTCGGGGCGAATACAAAAACACACTCCACACAATTGTAAGAAACAAAACCAAAAACAAAGACAAGAAACAATGCACTCACACGCTCGCTCACCACTCGCTCACCACTCGAAGAGAACTTGAAATCGTACCTTTGGCGGGCATCATCATGAACATCACAACAATACGAAATACAACGACAACGACGATATCGTACCACAGAAACACGATACTTTTGCAATTGCGTTCGAATGAATACATCCATACATACATATGTAGAAATATACGGACGTACGTACTTACATAGATACGGATATTTGCAGTAGAAGCAAACAGCGCAACCAGTACAACGGCCACAATAACCAGCAAACAAACGCGTTAACGCGACCGTCAGCAAACAATACGCGCGTAAGAGAAGTTAGGCGAGCGATGCATAGGCAGCAGCCCGCCCAGTCACTGCTACAACCGTGATTACGGCCGTAAAATAAACACAACGTCGCACAGTGGTTCGAAACAAAAAATATAATGTCCCACTCTTGATTTTGAACTTCTAAAAGTTGTGCTTGTTGTAAATAGTTGTTTAATTTCGATGAATATTTTTTTGTTTAAAAAAACTTTAGGATTTGAGTACGGCATAATGAAATTGGAGAAATGTTGGTGAAGTGCATCGAGCTAGAAGGAGTCTGTGTTGAGAAATAAAATTCAATATTTATGTTAAGATCGGCCACATACTGAACAGAAATGACATTTTTCTCCTTTTCCAGACATTTTAGAATTTTACTCGGCGAATTTGGATTGCATAATCGATGTAATTGACTGACTTGTAACTGACTTAATTTGGAATTACTTGAACATATTAAAAAATTTATTATTCTCTTATCACCGTAATGGTGGCGTATACGTTATGTCTATAGATTCTATTACTCATTCGCTCGGTTACACTATGTAACAGAATTCTGTTCGAAGTATATATATGTATAAACTTTTCTGTTATATTTTGGTTTTTTTATACCCTCCACCACCTAACTTTGTCATTCCGTTTGTAACACCTTGAAATATCGACCTGAGACCCTATAAAGTAAATATATTCTTGATCGTCATAAAATTATAAGACGATGTCCGTCCATGTCCGTCAGTCCGTCTGTTGAAAGCACGCTAGCATCTCAACGAAAGGAGCCAGAACGTTCAAATTTTCCATAAATGCGTCTTATAGTCGTAGATCGGTTGGGATTAAAAGGGGGCGAAATCGGACCAAAGGGAAACATTTTTCCCTCACAAGGACTAAAAATACCCATAATAATCCCTAATATTTTAGCGTATTTAAGCATGTTTTTTTAATATGTCTGCTTATATCTGCTTGATATCTGGCATTCCCCTTATAGCAAAAACGTGCACCATCAAGTGATTCTTATTTGTAGGTGGTGAAATGGGGCAAAAAGGGATAAAAATGGTACATATTAAACGACAACACCTAGAAACACGAAATTCGGTGTGTACATTCCTCTAATTGAGTAGAGACATAATATAAAAGTATTTTTTCGAAATTCGTACTTTTAAGGGGTAAAATGGGAATAGAGGGATAAAAATGGTACCAACCAAACGGCTGTACCTAGAATAATGAAATTTGGTGTATACATTCCTCTGATTGAATAGACAAGTAAAATTCACGGATTTTCCAAAATTCGTACTTTTCCGGGTTAAAATGAAAAAAGGGGATAAAAATAGTACCAATCAAATGACCGCAGCTAGAGTCATGAAATTCGTAGTATACATTCCTCTGATTGCGTAGACACTTAAAATAAACAGATTTTTCGAAATTCGTACTTTTTGGGGTTAAAATGGAAAAAGGGGATATAAATAGTACCAACCAAATGACCGCAGCTAGAGTCATGCAATTCGGAGTATACATTCCTCTGACTGCATAGACACGGAAATTAGAAGAATTTTTCGAAATTCGTACTTTTTGGGGTTAAAATGGAAAAAGGGGATATAATTAGTACCAACCAAATGACCGCAGCTCGAGGTCGGATTTTTCGTACCAAATAAATGACTTCAGCTAGAATGATGAAATTCTAATTGAGAAGAAACGTCAAGGGGGTAAAAATGGTACCAACCAAATGGGCGCAGCTGGAATCATGGAATTCGGTGTATACATTCCTCTGACTGCATAGACACGCATAATAAAAAGTTTTTTTCCAAATTCGTAATTTTTCTTTTATGGCAAAAATTGGTTGAATCATGAAGTTAGATTATTTTGCACTATGTACGTCTGATAATGGATTTTCAAAATTTGTACGTTTGGAATTAAAATAGAATGGAAATACAACCAACTGTAGCACTCACTATCTAACAATTTTTATGGTATTTAATCTTTTTGAAAATATAAGAATATTTTTTGATTTGAAATAAATAATGGTTCGAAGTAATTAAAATATTATATTTATTTATAAAATTAATTTTTCAATATTTGTATTTTATTTGGCTATATTAAAAAAATTATATTTTCCTGTAATATTACTGCACTTCTATGAAAACCGACAACCTCTGTGGAATGCAATCCATGGTGGAGGGTATATAAAGTTCGGCCCTGCCGAAATTAACGCCGTTTTTACTTGTTCTAAATTCGAAAACAATATTACCAAAATTTTTGATGGATAAATTAAAAAGTTTACTAAAATTATTTTCTTCCAAAGGTACATTTAATATTTGTTCTCTCATTTTGGAAATATAAATCCGATATAAGTTTTATTAAAAGTACTTAAGTAATGGCTACGTTGCAAATATCGCATAGAAAGTGGTTTGGTAACAGGCCCCGAAAATAGTTCTTTTTTATTTTTATGCCCAAAAAAGGAGAAAAAAGTCGAATATTTTCTAATAGTTAACATTCTGACAAAGAAAACAAAGCTTATATGCAAACGAGATATAAGTTAATGTAGAAGTTATGACACTCTTTACGTGATTTTTTTAATTTTTGTTTAAATAGCGCGAAGAAAATTTTTATAAATTAGATAAGGGAATACTTTGTTCTGTAATAACTGGCAGCTTTATGATGAGGCCTATTTGAAGAAAATATAAGTAGATGTTAGAAACATTTTTGTAGAAGTAGATGTCGCCTTCGCATATGACTAGAATTTATTTTCCCCCAGACTTTTCTAATTCCCGGGAATATAAAAATATAAGAATCATTTAAGCTGTAGAGGAGAGAACATTTGCACAGGGCGCAGGTCCTATAAACTCTCGGTCTGATAATGACAGTAATTCAGTAAAAGTAAATTTCTTTTGGAACTAAGAATTATATTCCATACATTTATAGAAGGAAAATTCATATTGGCAATGGAGGACCAATATAAATATCAAGATTTTGTAAAATTGTATTATTTTACTACTCCCCAAATTTGTGAAACTGTTAGCGATAAATTAAAACTGAATAAAACTAATCAAAATATATGTATTCCCTTAACTGTTTGCAAGTTGTAGGTTATTACTTCTTGTTTTGATTGATTTTTAGACAAAATCCGAATAAGCTGTACGCTATGCCGGAGCACTATTATGATACCATAATATTAATATTATGAACCATACATAATCTCGAGAAACTAAACTAAATTATAAAAATATCCACATAATGATAGATGTCGAAATGGGAAAATTGAATGAAGACCGATTCTACGGAATGGAAAATGGTAGGGAATATCGGGAAATCGTTCCACGTAAAGTTACCCCTTTTCCCACAAAATTTCAAAATCAATTCATTATTTTAAAAACACCGATAAACATTCATAACGGTTATACTACTCATAATGGGTCGCGTTCCATACAAATGGAGAAACAAGTTCCAGTCACCCCACGAAAATAATGTTTCGAATGTCTAAAGATGATTTGTGAAATATTTCGTTCCTAGATCAACGCTCCTGAAAATAAACACGATTTTTAGGTTAATTGTAATTTTTTGTGTTAATTTTTTTCTGAAATAATATACCCTGGAAAGCACTTCAAATATAAATTTTGATTTTTGTCTTAGAGTAACCCATTGGTCGAATTATTGGACGTTTAAAGTATTTTTGGTAGATTTTCACAGTGACTACTGAAAGCTTTTTCGTATTTGGTGGTAGTATAGCTGCAGCCAATACCAGGGCCGTGCGCAGGATTTTCCCCTGGGGGGGAGGGGAGCGGTGTTTCATCTACACTCATAAAAGTGAACCCTATAATGAGTTAAAATGAACTAAAATTTAGGAAGGTTAAACTTCTTATAGCGCTACAGCAAAATTTCATCAAATCAAGTTCAAACTTTTCCTTGAAATTAGTACATGCTTTGAACTTGGTTCTAGTTCAATTTTCCTTAAACCAAGTAAATATTTACTCAAACTGAGGAAGTTCCAATAAGTTTTTCCTCAAACCAAGTACATTTTTACTACATCTAAGTAAATTTTACTGAAATTTTCCTAAATCTAAGTAAATTTTTCCTAAAACCAAGTACATTTTTACTTAATTTAACTACAATTTTCATAAAACTAAATGAATTTTTACTTAAACCAAGTAAATTTTTACTAAATTATAGTAAAATTCTGCTAAAATTTTCCTAACATTAAGTATTTTTTTACTAAAACCAAGTAAATATTTACTTAAACTGAGGTCAAATTTGCTGATTGTTTTCCTTAAAACAAGTAATTTTTTTATTTACTGAGAAACATGATACTTAAAATAAGTTCAATTAAAAAAAGGTTTTGCAAAACTGATACAAAAAATGACAACATGAAATATTTTTATTAGATCCTAAGGATCTACTATCCTTGATCTACTGAACTAAGGATCTACTGAACTTGAACTAAATGAACTATTTACTATGACTTTAAAAGAATGAAACTTTACTCATACTTAGTTAATTTTCCAACTTTTTAATAAAATTGTTGAACTAAATTGTATTATGAATTTTACTCAGATTTATGAATGCTATATTTTTGAGTGTAGTTTTACAAAAAATAAAGCAGGTGAAAATTCTGTTAATTATTTTAGTCAATTTTCAATCAATGTTTCTCATGAAGTCTAGTCAGTCTATGGCGCATCGATAAATGACGTTAATTTGATTTCGTGTGCGTTTGGAAACCATTCATATTTTATTGCCAGGATCTTCGAGAAATATTTTGATACATTTGTCCGAGAGATAGCGTCGGTAAAATTGCATTTCAGTAATCCATCTACCAGTACACTCAAAGGAATATGTCAGTAAAAGAAAGCAGAAAGTCTACTGAAAGAGCAGATTTTCTGCTGTTGAAAAAAATACAGCAGATTTGAAACTGCTGAGATGGTAAACAGCTATTTGCTGTTTTTAGCAATATAGAAAAAAACTTTAATGGACAGAAAAGTATGACCACTTAGACGCACATGTTAACAACACTTTTTAGAATAGAAGTTATTATAAATCAATTTATTACCACGGAAAGATATTGCGATGGTCTTTTTAATGGTATGCATATTGTCCCACTAATATAAAAGGAAATTCAAGCTAAACTCGCTTATGAACGCTTATCTATTTTTATATTTTAATTAACAACAGCCAATTTTAGCAGACTGCAAACTCCTTACCAGTGTGATAGCCAAATCAGAAAATCAAAGAAATTGGCTTTTCTTTTCCAAATTTATATGACAGATGACATCCAAATCTGAGAATAGTTTGGCATCAAAAAATCATTTTCGAGAAAATGGTTTATAGCCACTTTTGAATATAAGCCCTGTTGAAGAAATATTACACAAAAAACGATCAAATTCCTGGGCGCTTAACTCTTCAAGCCCGCATTTTTGCTATGATAAATGCAAAAAATTGGATATGCTTTTTGGCAAAGTATTGGCCTAAATAGGATGTCTAATGAGTTTTGGGGTTTTTAATTTATATAGGACATGAGCAAAAGGATGTTTACTCAAAATCTTTATACGCATATTCCGATTAAATAAAAAAATGTTTATTCATTTTTATAACAGTGCTCGATGAAATGCACGAAGAAAAGCCTAGAAATTTTATTTACAAAAAGCCAAATAATTGGTATTTTAGAGTTTCGTCTTCCTACGTAGATCCAAGTTACTGAATTTGTTGTTTCTCTTTTGAATAATACTTGTTACATATCTGTGGCCTTTTGACAAAACAACCTCTTTCAAAAACTCCAATTTTACAGGAGAACGAAAAAACTGTTAAAATATCTAAAAACTTTGATTTTGAAATATGTGGTGAAAATGTGGAAGTGCAGAATTAAATTTAAATACTAAATTGAAGTGAAGATATCAATAAATCTATTCTAATGCCAACGGATTTTCAGAAAAATTAAGAATAAAAAGATAGGTTGTTTTGTCGAAATTTTTTTCAACAAAAAAATTAACTTACATTATTCAAGTTGTTTTATGAAAACGGTTTTAAACAAAAACGTGGTTAATATTTTGCGCTTATCTCAAAGCAAGCTGTTTTGTTAAAATTAAATTAATAAAAAAGTCGAAATAGGTTATTTTAAAAGATTTTATTATATCTGTTACAACAAAAGTACATGAATTCAATTACTCAATATTGGTACAAAATTATGTTTATGTAGGGAAAACAAATTTCAAGTTTCCCAAAAAATATACAAAAGGAAGGAAATAAAAACTGCAACTCTACACAATTCAATTATATTTTTAAATATCTTCGTCAAGGTCTGGGTGAACTTCAATGGGGATATCACCTTCGGCCCTAATATTCTGATAAAAACTGTGGTAATTTGTACCAATTAATGGCAGCATATCTAATAAATCTTTCTTTTTATTTTGAGACACAGGCAAAGGAGAATTGTAGCTTGTAGCCAATTGGGGAGATGGTTCTTTACGTCGTCGCGAGTTTATATCTAGCATTTGAAATGATTCCTCTGGGTGTAATGAACATTCCACTCAAACTTCTCACCTAAAAATCAGAAGATTGAAAAATAATATTATTGAAAAGAATATACATAGGTATTTAAAATTATACCTGAAATGCTATGTGACCTCCATGTATATTTGTCCTTTAGTAGTGCACGGAAATCGAAGAAATCCTCTTGTCTTAACTCATGGACCATATAATTTTTTTGGTCGCCGATATTAAGTTTGCCCAATCATGCGAATGTTCAATTGATCCAAAGAATTTTTTTCTTTTCTTTTCTATTTGCGCATGTACAGTATCACATTCAAGATGCGTATGACCCACGACAAGAAATTTATGATTAATAAGTTCAATACTTGCGTGACCTTCCAAAACTTTCCCAAACATTGCGCAAATATATGAGTTGCGGTTCTGACCAGGACAGGAATCACTATATAAAACAATATGGCGAACTGAATTTGGTAAATCCAAAAGACATTTAAATATGCAAGACCCAATATCGTTTGCACCCCGCTTTGCAATGGTTTCGTTCCATATATAGCACAAGGCTTTTTTCGTTGCTCCATCATGCATAGTTAAGTTGAAAGTCCACAATGGTCTCTTGTAAAAAACAAAGCAGCACGTAAAAAAGGCGTTGGAAGACATTGTTGCAAGTCAAATGTGAACATTTTTATATTGTCGTTATTTATTGCGAGTTCCTTATCTTTTTTCTTGCATTCATATGAAAAATCTGCATCGTCATGATGTTTTTTTGTTGCAACTTTATCGATTTTTTGTCTTAAACGTGGTTTTGCCTGCCAAATATACCACGTGTAAACTCTAAAAAAACTTCTTTTGATCAAAATATTTATTTTCAATTTCACAAAAACACTTCTTTGCAAACAATTTTTTACTTTTTATCAGTTTTTGTTTTGACATAAGAACTTCTTTTCACACAAGTCGTTTAGTCAAAATTATTATTCTCTATAAACCATTTAAAAATTTATCTTGTCTCAAACAAGTTACATATTTTGTCAATTTCAGTTTTGACACAACAACTTCTTTGAAGAGAAGTTGTTTTGTTAAAATATAATATATATATTCAAAAAATATTTAATACATTTTAGATGTTTTGTCAAAAGGATATAATAATTTAATTTCTTGTATTTTACAAAATTTTTAAACTCTTTCAGATAAGATATTTTATCAAATACTTTTTCCAAATATAATGAAAGAAGTTGATTTGTCAAGTACTGTAGAATTTTAACCAAATGGCGTAGAAATGCAAGGATTACACCAAAAGAACCGCCTTAAAAATTTATATTTAATATAAAAATCTTACAAAAATGCCTTATTTCGAGAGAAGTTGTTTTGTCAAAAGGCCACAGATATGTACACAAAAATACTAGCTCTGCAAAATATTTGACATAAGTGATAAATATAACAAAAATTTTAGTAAGTTACAACTCATTTCTTATTGTTTCGTTAACATCGTTTTTGAGTTTCTTTTGTGGGAAAAATTAGTTTGTTTCCGGTAAACATGTCGTCTGTCGAAATGGATTTGAATTATCATTGCAAAGTACCAAAACATTAGAAGTAACAGAAACCGTTGTTGTAGCATTTGTGATGAAAATAGGACACATCGGTTCAGATTTAGATACAGCTCCATAAAAATGTCGCATCGCAAATGTTACATCTTACATCTACAAGCATGAAGCTTTTATTAAGAATGTTTTTAGATTTTATTATGATATCATAGTAATTCTTATCTACACTTTTTTAAAATTGCTAAAAGATTTTGTTATTAAATTTTCAAACTTTTATTGTAGTACACAATTAAAAGTTCATAAGATATTAAAAATTAAACGTTTCCAAACAATTTGGTGTCCATTAGCGAAATTAGCATTACACAATCTTGAATTTCATTCGTTTATTTGTATTTTTCAAAACTTTTGTCCGAAATTCAAGAAAGTGTTTTTTATGTATTTTTGTGTTTTCATGATTTTACTGCAAAATTACCATTTCAGGCGAGTTATTTTAAAAAAATCTTTATTTTATTGCTTCAGAAAGTCTAGAAAGTTTTAAAAAGTATATGTTCGAAACCTCTCTGGGGGTTTGAACCCCCAAAAACCCCCCCTTGCATAGGGGGTAATAGTGTAATTTACGAGAAATACAAATGTATCAAAATATATTTTGTTTCTTGCCACTGTGCACCAACAAGCCAACCAACCAACAATATACAAACTTACTACTCATCACTCTTGTGTGCGATACGAGGTATGCACGTACGGACACACGGCCACACTTACTTATGTACGTCTGAGTGGTTTTCTGTTTTAAGTTTGAGTTAAATTATCACAAACAACAAAACAAACGAATGGAAACTTGAAAATATTGTATTTCACGACGCCAAACAGAGAAACGGAGAAACAAACGCGTTTAAAGCGTCGCTAAGAGTGGAAGCACAAAAAACCAAACCAAAGTTGCGAACAACGAATGCAAAGTCGCGCGCGCATACTCGGCGGGTGAAATCTTTTCGGTGTGTGGCTGTGTGTGTGTGTTTTTTCGAAAACAAAGTCTTGTTAGAATATCCAAGGATTACATTCCGTCTCTCGCAATTTAAAGAATATTAAAACAAAAAAAAAAAACAAAAATTGTGAAAAGTGAAGCAAAAACAAAAATTAAGAAGATCAAATGGTTGACCAGTCAATCACTGTAATGACCCGTTCCGCGGCAGATGTGCCCACGGCGAACACCACGATCTCGGCACCGCCCGTGCGTAGCAACACGACAACGACGACGGTGACCACAGGCCCAGCAACCGCCTCCGCGTCACCTCGTCAAAATGACGAAGTTACGCGCGGCATCTTCAATCTGAAGATGGTGTTGTTCGCACTGCTGCTGCCATTGGTGTTGTTTGCCGTTCTGCTGAAGCATCTGTTGGATTATCTGTTCGGTTTGGGCCTCAAGGAGAAAGATGTCACGGGCAAAGTGGCTTTGGTGAGTTATGACCCATAAAATGACACCCATCACATCCATCGATATTTGGAATGTTTGGCGATGCGATGATGGGACAGGTCTCCTATCAACGTACTTAGTTGAGAGAAACCGAAAACATGTTTCCAAAAATTTCACAATGCCCCCGCGTACCGCCCCGCCCCACCACCACTACCACCTACAGTGATTTAAATGCAGTTAAAACATACATACATGCACGAACGCACTCACAAACACGTTCGAGCCATAATATTCGTCGATCCATTCATTGCCAACAACAACCAGCAAATCGACCCACCAAATACAAACGAAAAAGAAAACTTGGCCTAAAGAATTCTTTATCTCTGTTTGCTATCAATAACGTCATCATCAATGAACAAGTTTTCAGTGTTTTCAAATAATGAACTCCCCGGTGCACAGTGCTGGGCATTCGAATAGCACTGCAATTGTCGGAGACACTTTCGATGAATCATTTGCTATTGAATTAATATTCATTTAATGATGTTAATGCCGGCAATTTATTCGTGAAAGCATCTCCCCCTGTGCCAACCTCTTGACAAAAATGCAAATCAGTTTGAAATTATTAGAAAAAATAAAACTAAATTTGCATTCGTATTATCATGCCCTCATTTCTCGGGAGAACAACTTTCAGACAGGCAGTTGAAACTAAAGAGTCTTAAAGGAGACTCTTGGCCACTCCAAGTGTGATGAGTTTTTCACAGTTCTGAAGATTGAACTTCATACAAAAAAACTAAAATTTTTTTTTGCATTTTGTTTTCGACAACAAATGCACCAGAATCCCACAAACATCACATTCAGGAAGCAACAAAGGGGAGAATCCCTCAATTAATGACTGATAAAAAACTGTGTGTCCGAGACTTAAATATTTATGAACACAAAAAATATGGATACTTTTTTTTACTAAAATTCCAATGTTTGCCAAAGGTACCTTTAATATGCTTGTAAGCATAGGGTGAACCATTTAAAACTTTAAATTAGAATTGGCTATAGGAAAAGTACTGATTATTTTTATACCCTCCACCTCCAGGATGGGGTATATTCACTTTGTCATTCCGTTTGTAACACCTTGATATATTCATCGGAGACCCCATAAAGTCTATATATTTTGGGTCGTGGTAAAATTCTAAGACGATATAGCCATGTCCGTCTGTCTGTCTTTTGAAAGCACGATAGCGGCCGAACGAAATGAGCTAGGAGGTTCAAAATTTTCCTAAATGTGTCTTATGGTTGTAGATCGGTTGGGATTGAAAGTGGACGAAATCGGCCCAGAGGGAATAATTTTTCCCTCACAAGGACTGAAAATACCCCTAATATTTAGAGTATTTCAGCATGTTTTTTGAACATATTAGCTTGTATTTAGTTGATATTTGCAATGCGCATTCCCTCTATAGCATAAAAGGGCACCATAGAGTGATTTTTATTTGTAGGGGGCGAAATGGGACAAAAAGGGATAAAAATGGTTCCTATCAAACGACAACAGATAGAAACACGAAATGTGGCGTGTACATTCCTCTTATAGAGTAGATACATAATATAAAAGTATTTTTTCTAAATTCGTACTTTTATGGGGTTAAATGGGGATAGAGGGATACAAATAGTACCATCCTAACGGCTGCACCTAGAATAATGAAATTCGATATATACATTCCTCTGATTGCGTAGACACGTAAAATAAAAGAACTTTCCAAAATTCGTACTTTTTGGGGTTCAAATGGAAAAAGGGGTACCTACCAAATGACAGGAGCTAGAATCATGAAATTCGGAGTATACATTCCTCTGACTGCAGAGACACGAAAAATATAACGTTTTTTCCAAATTCGTACTTTCAAGGAATACAATGGCTACAGGGGATACAAATAGTACCAACTAAACGAATACAGCTAGAATGATGAAATTCAGTGTATACGTCCCTCTAATTATGTAGATACGTAAAATAAAGAGATTTATAGTCGTACTCTTGGGGGGGCAAAATTGGAAAAAGGGGATAAAAATGGTACCAACAAAATGCCCGCTGATAGAATCATGGAATTCGGTGTATACATTCCTGTGACTGCATAGCCACGTAAAATATTTTTTCCAAATTCGTATTTTATTTTGTTGCTTTTACGACAAAAAATGGTAGAAAAAAGATAAGATATTTTCAAAATTAATACTTTTGAAATTAAAATAGGATGGAATAATGAAATTCGATATATACATTCCTCTGATTGCGTAGACACGTAAAATAAAAGAACTTTCCAAAATTCGTACTTTTTGGGGTTCAAATGGAAAAAGGGGTACCTACCAAATGACAGGAGCTAGAATCATGAAATTCGGAGTATACATTCCTCTGACTGCAGAGACACGAAAAATATAACGTTTTTTCCAAATTCGTACTTTCAAGGAATACAATGGCTACAGGGGATACAAATAGTACCAACTAAACGAATACAGCTAGAATGATGAAATTCAGTGTATACGTCCCTCTAATTATGTAGATACGTAAAATAAAGAGATTTATAGTCGTACTCTTGGGGGGGCAAAATTGGAAAAAGGGGATAAAAATGGTACCAACAAAATGCCCGCTGATAGAATCATGGAATTCGGTGTATACATTCCTGTGACTGCATAGCCACGTAAAATATTTTTTCCAAATTCGTATTTTATTTTGTTGCTTTTACGACAAAAAATGGTAGAAAAAAGATAAGATATTTTCAAAATTAATACTTTTGAAATTAAAATAGGATGGAAATACAACCAACCAAACGACTGTATCTGAAAATACACTCTCTATCCCCCAATATTTAGGGTATTTATGATTGCTCCCTTATTTACTTTATGAATTGAAGTATTATATCCATTATATATATATAGTATACAAATATTGGTAGCCTTGGCTTATTAATTAAATTTCTTATTTTCATACAGTTACAATTTGTTGCGGATATTCCTCTTGTAGCTTGGAAGCACCACAAAGAAAATAAAAGTTTTAGCGGGCGAAATGGGACAAAAGGGATAAAATATGGTACCAATGATACGACAACAGCTAGAATCATGAAATTCGGTGTGTACATCCCTCTAATTGCATAGACACGTAAAATAGAGGGATTTTTCGAAAATCGTACTTTTAAGGGATATAATTGAAAAAGGGGGATAAAAATGGGACCTCCCAAACCGCTGAAGTTGAAATCATGAAATTCGGTGTATACATTCTGACTATGAACACTCGAAAAATGTTTTTTTTTTTGGAATTTGTACATTTGGGCGGAGAATGTGGCGAATGGGGATATCTTTAAAATTTATACTTTTCTTATCACTTTGTCTGTATCTGAAAATGCTTCTTTCTAATGGCGACTGACAATCGCCTAATATTTAGGCATGTTCACTTTCACAATTTCAGCATTTTATTTATATATAAAGAGTGTTTTTTATTGGGGTATAAAACTTTAAGTTTGCATCACTTTTTTAACTGGCGGCCATTTTGTCAGCTGTCAAGTGATTAATATTTAGTTTGGTTTGCCATTTCATCATGAACAGGTTGACAAAAGAAAAACGCTTGCAAATCGTGCAAATTTATTTTGAAAGTAATGGTTCAGTTCGCGAAGTTCACCGCAAGCTCCGTCCATTTTATGGTCGACATAATCGTCCATCAGAGCAATTAATTCGGTTAACCATGGATCGTTTTCGCACTACGTTTACTCTATGTGATAATAGGCATCCGCAGAGACGTCGAACAGTGCGCACCGAAGAAACAATTGCCGCTGTAGAGCAAAGTGTTGAAGAGGACCCGAATGAATCGATTCGCCACCGTACACAGCAATTGGAGCTGCACAGCAATTGGAGAAAGTGGTTGAAAATTGGACCTGTAGAATTGGCTATATTCGAGCCAGCCGCGTCGGCCACATGCCCGAAATCATATTTAAACATTAATGGCATAAAATTATCCTTCCAATAAAGCCAAATTGATGGACATTAAAACGATTTTCTTGTGTTTTATTTCAATTCGAAGTTCTATACCTCAATAAAAAACACCCTATAGTAGTCGATTCTAAACAGTGCGCATAAGTATACATTATAGTTTGAAATAGTAAACAAATATAGTAATGTGCATAAAAATATCACACTTTTCGTAATATGGTACTGCGCTTCTATGTAAAGTCGACATCATTTAATCTGCTGGTAATACTGTGGAATGCACTCTGTGGTGGAGGGTATATAAGATTCGGCCCGGCCGAACTTAACGCCTTCTTACTTGTTTTAAGGTAAAATGTTTACAAATATCATTTTTGTCGGCATTTTTTTTAATAAACCGATATGGAATGAAAACTATCGATGTAAAAAAGTAATCGATGTTTTTACAAAACATCAATGTCGCAGCCCTAGTTTGGACCATTTTCATTTTAAATTAGAATCGGTTACAAAAAAAAAATCTGATTATTTTTTCAAATCTCTGGTTTTATTGGAAAGGTTGAACTTTGTCGTTTAATGATGGAACACAATATCGGCAGCACCTCATCCGATCAATCCAATTTTTCAAAATGCAAAATGCTTCTCAAAAAAGTACGAGAAAGTTCAGTTCACTGAGAACTATGACGGTTAATGTTCATGGATTTTCCTGGACATTCTCAGACACAGCATCAACGTTTTCGATTGAACGCACTGAACGCGAACGTCCACGTGTTGTTTTGTCCAATAACGATCAATTTTTATGAACTCGCTTCACAAATTGACACACAATTTGAACTGAAGGGCGATCTCTTCTGAAACATAAGACTGAAAATAAAAATTAATGTTATCTACCTTTCAAAGTCAAAGTAATCGGTAGTTCAAATTCAAAAATTTTAAGTTTTCCATTCTATACTACTACAAGAAGGACATTAACTTCTACATTTATCCAAAGATTTTGCCCAAGTATGTTTTGTTTTCTTAGATGGTAGATTTTTGAAAATAAAATATAAAATTTTAATCTCTTTTAATCCTTTTTTTCTATTGCAAAAATATAACATTGCACATTTTTTACCTTTAATTGAACATATAGTGAATTTGGCCGGACCTCAGTTTCCAAAATGAGAGTACAAATATTAAAGATAACTTCAGCGAAAATTGGCATTTTAATAAAAATATTAAAAAAAATATCCATAAAATATTTTTTAATATCGTTTTTTTTTTAATTTAGAAAGCCACGATTATATCGGAAAACGTTATACATAGCTCTTCGGCAAAATTTTTGTTGCCAACATTAATGAGAAGATTACCCATCAAATATCTACGTTTGAAAATAAACAATGATAAACAATAGATTACACAGTGTTACTTAAAACAAGTTAAAAGGCGTTAAGTTCGGCCGGGACGAATCTGAAATACCCTCCACCACGGAGGGTATTCCACAGTATTGCCGGCATATTAGAAGCTGTCGACTTTTTTCACAGAAGTGCAGTACCATATTAGGAAATCTTTTATATTTTTCTGCACATTTGTTTTCTATTTTCAACTTTAAAGCATGCTTAGGTGCACTGTTTTAAATAAATTGTGATGCTTCATTATTCATGCATTCCCTCAGGGCCGAGGGCTGCTATTTCTTGATTCCAGCTACAGACCAAATGTCTGTATCATTTTGATAGGAAAATTACTAATACTGTAGATACATTATGTTTATGAATGTATATACCTAATTTCATGATTCTAGCTACAGTCGTTTGCTTGGTACCAGTTTTATTCATTTCCAGTTTCATTAATTTTGTCCCTAAAAGGACGAATTTGAAAAAATCTTCTTATTTGCGCGTCTACGCAGTCAGACAAGTGTAAACACTAAATTTCATGATTCTAGCTACAGCCGCGTGGTTGGCACCAAGTTTATCCCATTTTGATTCTAAGGTCAAAAGATATCCTTATTTTTCGTATCTAAGCAGTCAGAGCAATGCACACACCGAATTTCGCTATTCTAACTGCAGTCGTCAGGTTGGTACCGTTTCCCCCCCCTTTCGCCCAATTTTCCGCCAAAAAGTACAAATTTAGTTCGCGTGCTTTCAACAGACAGACAGGCAGACATTGTTAAATTGTCTTAGAATTTTACCTCGACCCAATGAATATTTCAAGGTGTTACATTAATACTGATTAATAATTATGACAACATTAATATACCTTCCTATCGTGGCAATAAGGGACACGCTATAAGCCAGTGTTAGCTCTTGCTTTCGAGATTTGCCCAAATTAAAATTCTGGTTCCAAGAATCCACCCAAAATCGAAGACCTGTCAACATATGGGTGGCGTATGATTTATATTTATATAAGGAAATATCACTCATTCGCACAACATTTTTATGATTTTTTTATGAAATCATTTTTGTATCTTTTGAAGAGAAAAACATAATCTTAATAAAAAGCTAAAAAGCCGGCAGCATTACAACAACATATGCAAATTTCTTTTATTTTTCGCGATGAACACATAATTTAGATGCATCTAATGACCGTCCTGAGTCAATTTAGTCAAGGGCTCCCTAGAATATTTTCTTCAAAATTGCCATTTTTTTTTCAATAAAAAACATTATTTGCAAAAATTTTAAATCACAAAGAACCGATTGGAAAATGTGTAGCATATTTTTTATAATCTCATAAGTTGTCTTCTTTCTCTGAAAATATTACCACATCCCTGCGGTAAAGAAAGAAAGAAAAGATTTTAATAAAAATTCCAAATTTTGGAACAAAATTTCGTCACATTGGGAATTTGGGTATTTTGGTGGAAAAATTCAAAAATTTGTTAGCCATTATTTTCGGAGATCACATACACATGAAGCTAGATACCGTATGTGGACAAATTTGATCCTGTTGATATTTGCTCCTTTTCATCGGACTTTTAATTTCCAAAGTATATAGATGTTTTAATAATTTATTTTGATACTATAGCCAGCCATACAAAGACATTATGGGAAGAAATGAAAGGGAAGAATATTTGTAAAAATATATAGTTTAAATTTCATGCTTAGCATTAACAATATTTTCAAGTTTTCCCCCTTGAAAAAAAATGAAATATTATTATTGCTAAACTAATGCAGATAGATATATAAGCATGCAATTTGAAATATTTTTTACAGATATTCTTCTCTTTCATTTGATACCCACATTGTCTCTGTACGCCTCGAATAAGTATGAAAATAAATTATTGAAAAAGGAGAAAAGCTGAGTACACATTTTGTCTACATACGATGTCTACTTTCACGTGTATATGATCTTGTTCCGGTCCAAAAAAGTACTGTCGCACGGTGTTATTATAGATAGATTTCGAGTTCTTATTCTCCTTTCTGTTTTTTCCGGCTGCAGATACATTTTTGAACTTGAATCAATTTCTAAAAAAATTAAAAAGCTGTTCTAATGAATATTTCCTTTCAAGACATACAGCAATCTGTCCAATATTTCGAAAAACCTCCACGATATAATGTTATACTCACTAAAAGCTTTAGAGCCATTTTGAACGAACAATGAGTTACTTTACAGAAGCTTTACAACGCTTTTTACTAATAAATGTCACCAGTATTAATTAGGTGATACAATCATTGAGTAAAGTCAGATGGTCTTAACCTGGTTATAAGCGCCATATGAAGATCAACATTCCAGCATTTTTTTGAGTAAAGTGCTGCCCTTTTGTCCATCGGTGTAATTTGTTTAGTTTAGTCTGCTGCTATTTCTATGAGCACTACTGCTTCTGGACTTCCTAAAGGTTTCTTTGCGGGTACAATTTCACTTTTTGCGTTTCGATATCATCGAAAAGATCTCATGTTTGTTTGTTTGTTTTCTTTCTGTTTGATTCTCTGTAAACAAAACTAAGATTTTTCTAAGTTCGATAGCTTGCGAGTATGGAGCGTGCAAGAAACCCCGCATCAGCTTTGTTTGCAGTTTCGAGGCTTCTAAGCGCTTGGGTGTGGTTGTTGGTTTTATCACTCCGACTTCATTCATGGCTTCCAAACACACAATTCTCATTATTTTCGGTTCGTTGTTTCTTTAATCTTTTTTGTTTTATTTTTTTTATCGTTTAATCTTAAATAAATATTAGCTGAAGTTCAGCCCACCCCAAGTTCAGTGTTTGCGTAAAAAACAATATTTGTTGTGAGTTTCTTTCTCGCGATCTTCTCGTTTGGCACGAGACAATTTGTCATTATTTTCGTTCTTTCATTGGCAAGCGTGTGGTGCGATGATGAAAACACGAAAAAAAGTGACGTTTGTTTTCTCCCTCGCAATTATTTTAATTTGTCTCATTTTAATTGTTTATCATATTTTATCATCTCTTCTTCTTCTTCATTCATTTTAATGAATTTCAATTTATCTAAGAAAGACGTTTTCTGTTTTGTCTATTTTGAATACTATTATTTTGTCATGCTTAACTGATTTTGTTTGGCAAGAAGCTTCTTTACGATAATATAGGCAACAATGTGTTTTTTACGCGCCTTGACGAGGATGGGTATGCTAAGGCGGGTAAAGTTTATTGGAAGATATTTGTTATATGTTCAACAAAGATTTTTTATTTTGAGTACATCGAAGTCGCATCGATGAATGGATTTTACTAACCCCCCCCCCAAATTTTCACGAAAACTTCCTCAAATATTTTGCTTTATAGCATGACAAAAGTGAGCTGCACTAAACCAACGGGTTCGGATCATATAGCTTTTCAAATATTTGCAAAAATATTCCAAAATATTACTCTATTGTAAAATACTTAAGCTCAATCATAAAATACAAAATTTGTGTTCGAGACCTAAAAAGGGATTTTTTATGTGCATTAAGGCATATTGATTCATATTTTTTTTACTTTTTTTGCGATATTTATCTATATCTGGCTTAGTTATCGAAGGTTAATGTGAGAAAACCCGATTTCTTTCGTTCCAGTGGACTCAAAATTGGTAATTAGAAGAATCGATAACTACATTAGCAATCGATAACTTCCTTAATTATGGATTGTGGAAATTCAATAAACATACATTTCACACAAGTCTTTAAAAAACTTTGTATTCTATGGTCTCGAAAAATCGTGCTATTTTCTATAAAAAATCAAACCATTTCGCTTTGTTGGCAACATTTTTAGGATTGCTATTATATATCTCCATAACTATGCCCGTTATCAAAAAGCTTTACTTTACTTTTCCCACCAATTTTTATACCCTCCGCCTTAGAATAGTGAAATAATCACTTTGTCATTCCGTATGTAACACCTTGAAATATTCAACGAAAACCCCATAAGGCATATATATATAATCTGTATCCTGGTAAAATTCTAAGACGATTTAGTCATGTCCGTCTGTCTGTTGAAAGCCGAACAAAATGAGCTAGGAGGTTCAATGTGTCTTATGGTTGTAGATCGGTTGGGATTGAAAGTGGACGAAATCGGTCCAGAGGGAAAAACATTTCCGTAATATCTACTGAAAATACCCCTCAATATTTGGACTATTTAAACAAATTTTATGATTTATATGCATTTGATATTTGCTGCGTAAATTCCATTTCTAGCTTAAAAGCACCAGAAAGTAAATAATAGATTTAGCGGCTTAAATGGTACAAAAAAGGGATACAAATTGTACCAATTATAAGACAACAGGTAGAAACATTAAATTCGGGTGTACACACCTACAATTGCGTAGATACGTAAAATATAGGAATTTTTCAAAATTTGTACTTTTAAGGGATACAATTGGAAAAGGGGGATAAAAATGGTACCAACCAAACCTCTTAAGATAAAATCATGAAATTCGGTGTATCCATTTATCTGACTGTATAGACACGAAACATAAAGGATTTTTCGAAATTTTTACTTTTATGCGGAAAATGGGGTGAAAGGGGATAAAAATGGTACCAACCAAATGGCTGCAGTTATAATAAATGACTGCGTTGACAAGAAATCTTTCGATATTCGTACCTTCAGGATCTAAATGGGTTACATTTTGACACCAATCAAGCAGATGCAGCTATCTGACTGCGAAGAAGCGAAAAATAAGAGGTACGAATTTGTCCAAATACGTACTTTTAGGGTCGAAATGGAAAATGCAGTAAAATTGGAATACTTACAAACGATGTTTTAAATATTATTTTAATATTAATAGCTCTCTACTAATGCAATACTTCAAGTATAATACAAATGAATGAGACAGCAATCTTCAAAAATCGGTGTATTGTCAGAAACATTTTCCCTGCTAACCTCCGAACGAAATTAGAAATTTCCCGTAAATGTGTCTAATGTTTGCAGATCGGTTGGTATTGAAAGTGGGCGAAATCGGCCCAGAGGGAAAATTTTTTCCCTAACAAGGACTGAAAATATCCCTAATATTTAGATTATTTAAGTAATTTTTTTTTTGAAAATTTCCGATTTTTATACACTTGAAATTTGTTTCGTACCTTCCACCAGTAACGTGTAATCACCAAAAATTACAAAAAAGATTTAGCGGCTTAAATGGTACAAAAAGGTATAAAAATAGTACCTTTGATATGACAACAGCTAGAAACATGAATTTCGGTGTGTACGTCGCTATAATTACGTAGACACGTAAAATAGAGATATTTTTCGAAATTTGTACTTTAAAGGGATACAAGGGGGGGTAAAAATGGTACCAACCAAATCGCTGAAGATAAAATCATGAAATTCGGTGTGTGCATTTATCTGACTGTATTGACGAGAAACATAAAGGATTTTTTTTTTCGAAAATTGTACTTTTAGGCGGAAAATGGGGCGAAAGGGATAAAATTGGTACCAATCAAACGGTTGCAGTTAGAATAATGAAATTCGCTTTGTACATTGCTGTGACTGAGCAGACACGAAAAATAAAGATGTCTTTCGATATTTGTACCTTTAGAATCAAAACGGGATAAAATTGGTTCCACTCAAACGGCTGTAGCTAGAATCGTGAAATTCCGTGGTTATACTTGCCTGTCTTCGTAGACACGCACAATATGAGTATTTCTCCAAATTCGTACTTAGGGTCAACATTAAAAAAAAATACAAGTGGTACCAAGCAAACGGATGTACCTAGAATCATGAAATTAGATGTGTTGATTCCAATATGGACGCGAAACATAATGGATCTCTAAAATTTGTACTTTTCTTATCAAAATGATACAGTCACTCTGTTTGTAGCTGAATCAATAAATTGCAAATGACCCTGAGGGAAAATGTTTCTCTCTAATGACGACTGACTATACACCTAACATTTAGAGTACATTTTTGAAGATTGCTCCCTCATGTTCACTTTATTAGTAGTTACTTCACTTCTTTGTAAAGTCGACAGCCTCTAATCTAACGGTAATACTATGGAATGCACCCCGTGGTGAAGGGTATATAAGATTCGGCCCGGCCGAACTTAACGCCTTACTTGTTTAAGTTCTTTAATGACTTTTTTGATAATTCGAAAAAAAGAACAATTTTAAAATTTCATTCAAATGAGCTCAAAATAATAAAACAGTAAAAAAATCGATTTTTTAAATTTTGATAAATTTTATTTTATATTCTTTCTTTTCATACCCTACACCACTTCGTGGACTAGGGTATTATAAGTTAGTTTTCCGCCAAATGTTTGTAACACCAAGAAAGAATCGAGCTAGACCCACCTTTAAGTATACGGATCGGCTTAGAATCACCAGCTGAATTGATTTAAAGATGTCTGTCTGTCCGTCCGTCTGCTGTCCATCTAAGCTTGTTCGCACTCTACAGGTCGCAATTGCTGCACGATTATAATAAAATTCGGCAGAAGTTACTTTTTTTGGCCAAGTACGATCGGTATTGAATTTGGAGGAAATCGGTTCAGATTTATATATAGCCCCCATACAAATGTCGCTCCCGATTTGACTTTTTCCGCTCTAGAAACCGCATTTTGTTCCCGATTTTCTTTAAAATAGGCAAAACATCTTATAATCCAACTAAAAACACCTCTGGTGAAAGTGGGTAAGATCGGTTCAGATTTAGATATAGCCCCCCTTCAAATCCGATTTGACTTTTTCCGCTCTAGAAACCGCATATTATTCCCGATTTTCTTTAAAATTGGCACAACATCATATAATCCAACTAAAAACACCAATGCAGAAAGTGGGTAAGATCGGTTCAGATTTATTTACAGCCCCAATACAAATGTCGCTCCTAAGTGTTTAACCGATTTTGGCCATACTTTACATATTATATTTCACCTATAAACATACATAGTGAAAGCGGGTCACATCGTTCTTGGTTTCAATATACCCCCATACAAATATCATTTCTGATTTAACATTTCATTGTCTGTTTCAACTAGGAATACTTCCCGTGAATGAGAAATATATAGGCACATGTTTTGACACATGCCTCTAGTTATAGGCCCCCTTCAAATGTCTGTCCCATTCATCCTATTAATCTGTATTTATCACTGGTCTTGATAATTTTTCCAATATATTATGTTGTATTTACTTTACTCGGAATATCTGCTGGAAAATTGGATCAATTGCTTTATTATTTACCATACTCATTAAATATGACTAAAGATGAATTGATAGTAACTGTATAATTTATATGAACTACATAAAATTGCTCCCATGAAATACCTGGGCTTAGTAATCAAAGCGAGGTGTATACGCAGGGAGTGGTGTAGGGTATTATATAGTCGGCCGGACCGACTTTAGCCTTTCCTTACTTGTTTCATATTGAACTAATTTTTTGCAAAAACGCATTAATTTTTCGATTTCTTATAAAACCAAAAAACCTAATAATATACATTTGGGGACATAGTAATTTATTTTATTTTAAATAAAGTAACCATCAATACTAACAGGCAACCTATGCAATGTCGGTAATTATACAGTTGCACCTTAAATTATTGCGAGACCAGTATTAGCATTCGTGATTAGTTCAATGTCACAAGATAAGATTAACTATGTTTCTCCGTAGCAGAGAGCGTGGAAATATAATATTGGGTGCAGCAACATAATTGTGTCAAAGCATACATATGAATATTGTGGCAGGTTAACTAAAATACACGTATATAAATGGTGTCAAGTTCGATGGGGCGAGAATCGCATATGTCCGCGAATTAGACAAGGAATTAGGCCTTTTAGAAGAATTAAGTCGCGTTGACAGAAACTACTTCCTCATTATGGCTTCATTTTTCTCGATATTTTATATTTTCCATTTCGTTTGTTACAATAAAACGAAAATGTAAATTAAAGATTTTAGAAGATTTGTTGAAATATGATCTGAATTGAAAATACAAAGGAAAGAAACAATATCCAGTCACCTTATGAAAATAAAGTTTGGATTGATTGAAATATTTCGTTCCTAGAACACGCTAAACGCTCATCTAAAAATCATATTTTGCAGTGTAATTTTTATACACTCCACGAGAGTATTATGTCTTTGTGCATTTGTTTGTAACACCCAGAAGGAAGCGAGATAGACCCATTGTTAAGTATACCGATCGACTTATAATCACTTTCTGAGTCGATTTGACAATGTCCGTCTGCCCGTCTGTCCGTCTGTCTGTCCATCTATTGTTGTAATCAAATTACAGGTCGCAAATATAGTCCGATCTTAACAAAAAATGGCACAAGTAAGTTTTTTGGACCAAGGACGAACGCTATTTAATTTGAGGCAAATCGGTTCAGATTTAGTTATAGCCCCCATATGAATTTCACTCCCGATTTGACATTTGCCGCTATAGGAACCACATAGTGTACCCGATTTTCTTTGGCACAACATCTTATAATCCAACTAGAAACACCTATGCAAAAATTCGGTAGGATCGGTTCAGATCATAGAGTCGGCCCCGCCCGACTTTAGCCTTTCCTTACTTGTTTGTGTTGCATTTTTATTATTTTTTCCGAAATATCTTTAAATATCAATTTTGATTATTGGTCGAAATATTGGACGTTTATAGTTTTTTTCTTTGTTTTTTTTTTCATAGTGACAACAGATATCTTTTTCGTATTTGGTGGAAGTATTTTATAAAAAATAAATAGATGTAGTCAATACATTTCGAATGATGCCTAAATGATGATCATCATAAGGAAATTGACGCGATCATTTTATAAAAATGAGTTTGAAAATTTTGGCTCTGAAAAATCACATTCTGTATTAATTTGTTTCACAACAAGTAAGTAAGCTTCAGTTGGCTAAACCGAAGTTATAAGGAATTACATTTTAATTTGGGTAATTTGTGTGGAGGTACTCAATGGTTCCCGTCAAAACATGATCAAATACAAGAAAGGGCGCGGCTAAAGCGTTAATATTTATAGGTTTAAAGTGATTATAGAAACATTTTCAAATATCAAATTGCAAATGATTTTACTACCCGTGCCAATGTTACACCGGGATTGTTTTAAACAAAGCTTATGCAACTTAGTGTGACAGGTACCAAAAGATGTGTGGAAATATCGCCCATCAAAGAAGATATAACAGCTTTTATTATGTACTGCAGGTTGATTTGTGTGGGAGGTACTGGATCGCGCGTGGCAAAGCCCGCCGTATTTTGTACACTTTAAGTGATTATAAATATAACAAGTAAGAAGGCGTTAAGTTCGGCCGGGCCGAATCTTATATATCCTCCACCACGGAGTGCATTCCACAGTATTACCAGCAGATTAAAGGATGTCGACATAGAAGCACAGTACCAAATTGTGATATTTTTATGCACATTACTATATTTGTTTACTATTTCAGACTATAATGTATACTTATGCGCACTGTTTAAAATCGACTACTATATATAAATAAAATGCTGAAATTGTGAAAGAGAACATGCCTAAATATTAGGCGATTGTCAGTCGCCATTAGAAAGAAGCATTTTCAGATACAGACAAAGTGATAAGATAAGTGATTCTCCGCCCAAATGTACAAATTTTGAAAAAACCTTTTTTGAGTATTCATAGTCAGAATGTATATACTGAATTTCATGATTTCAACTTCAGCGGTTTGGTAGGTCCCATTTTTATCCCTCTTTTTAATTATATCCCTTAAAAGTACGAATTTCAAAAAATCCCTCTATTTTACGTGTCTATGCAATTAGAGGGATGTATACACAGAATTTCATGATTCTAGCTGTTGTCGTATCATTGGTACCATATTTTATCCCTTTTTGTCCCATTTCGCCCGCTAAAACTTTTATTTTCTTTGTGGTGCTTCCAAACTACAAGAGGAATGTCCGCAACAAATTTTAACTGTATGAAAATAAGACATTTAATTAATAAGCCAAGGCCACCAATATATAATGGATGTATATATAATGGATATAATACTTCAATTCATAAAGTAAATATAAGGGAACAATCATAATTACCCTAAATATTGGGGGATAGAGAGTGTATTTTCAGCTACAGTCGTTTGTATAAATTTTGAAAATACCTTATCTCTCACGTACGCAGTATAAGACAAATTCATGATTCTACCATTTTTTGTCGTAAAAGCAACAAAATAAAGTACGAATTTGGAAAAAAAATATTTTACGTGGCTATGCACTCAGAGGAATGTATACACCGAATTCCTTGATTCTATCAGCGGTTATTTTGTTGGTACCATTTTTATTCCCTTTTTCCAATTTTGCCTCCTCAAGAGTACGGCTGTCTAAAATCTCTTTATTTTACGTATCTACACAATTAGATGTACACACTGAATTTCATCATTCTAGCTGTATTCGTTTAGTTGGTACTAGTTTTATCCCCTCTACCCTTGTATCCCTTGAAAGTACGAATTTGGAAATAACGTTTTATTTTTCGTGTCTACGCAGTCAGAGGAATGTATACTCCAAATTTGGTAGGTACTATTTTTATCCCCTTTTTCCATTTGAACCCCAAAAAGTACGAATTTTGGAAAGTTCTTTTATTTCACGTGTCTACGCAATCAGAGGAATGTATATATCGAATTTCACTATTCTAGGTGCAGCCGTTATGTTGGTACTATTTTTATCCCTTTTATCACTTTTGCCCCATTTAACCCCTTTAAAGTACGAATTTAGACGAAATACTTTTATATTATTTATCTACTCTATTAGAGGAATGTACACGCCAAATTTCGTGTTTCTATCTGTTGTCGTTTGAAAGGTACCATTTTTATCCCTTTTTGTCCCATTTCGCCCCCTACAAATAAAAATCACTCTATGGTGGCCTTTTATGCTATAAAGGGAATGCGCATTGTGAATATCAAGTAAATACAAGCTAATATGTTCAAAAAACGCGCTGAAATACACAAAATATTAGGAGTATTTTCAGTCCTTGTGAGGGAAAAATTTTTCCCTCTGGGCCGATTTCGTCCACTTTCAATCCCAACCGATCTACAACCATAAGACACATTTAGGAAAAATTTGAACCTCCTAGCTCATTTCGTTCGGCCGCTATCGTGCTTTCAACAGACAGACAGACGGACAGACGGACAGACGGACATGGCTATATCGTCTTAGAATTTTACCACGACCCAGAATATATATACTTTATGGGGTCTCCGATGAATATTTCGAGGTGTTACAAACGGAATGACAAAGTGAATATACCCCCATCCTGGAGGTGGAGGGTATAAAAACTTGATGAGGATCTAAAAATGGAGACAGTAAGTGACGATATTCATCATTTAGGCATCATTCGAAAGGTATTGATTCCATCTATTTATCTAAAATGATTGCAAGAAATATGAATTTTTAGCAGTCACTTTGGAAAATCACATAAAAATCGAACTAAACCTCCAACAATACGACCAAAGATTAATTCTAAGACAAGAATAAAAATTTATATCTGAAGTACTTCCAAGGGTCTATTAATCCAGAAAAAGATTTCGACAAAAATGTAACATAAAAAAATTACACGGGAAAAACAAGATTTTTAGAGGAGTTTTCAGAAGGTGTTTAGCTCACAGACGGCTTGATTTCTGGGGGAGACCGCTGCAATTTATTTTCGTGACCCATCCTAGTATACAGTCGTTCATAGGTTATTTTATGCAGTGTTCGATTTAATATTGAATTCATCTTAACTACAAAACTAAACCAACTAAAGGGTGATTTTTAAGAGCTTGATAACTTTTTAAAAAAAAAAACGCATAAAATTTGCAAAATCTCATCGGTTCTTTATTTGAAACGTTAGGTTGGTCCATGACATTTACTTTTTGAAGATAATTTCATTTAAATGTTGACCGCGGCTGCGTCTTAGGTGGTCCATTCGGAAAGTCCAATTTTGGGCAACTTTTTCGAGCATTTCGGCCGGAATAGCCCGAATTTCTTCGGAAATGTTGTCTTCCAAAGCTGGAATAGTTGCTGGCTTATTTCTGTAGACTTTAGACTTGACGTAGCCCCACAAAAAATAGTCTAAAGGCGTCAAATCGCATGATCTTGGTGGCCAACTTACCGGTCCATTTCTTGAGATGAATTGTTCTCCGAAGTTTTCCCTCAAAATGGCCATAGAATCGCGAGCTGTGTGGCATGTAGCGCCATCTTGTTGAAACCACATGTCAACCAAGTTCAGTTCTTCCATTTTTGGCAACAAAAAGTTTGTTAGCATCGAACGATAGCGATCGCCATTCACCGTAACGTTGCGTCCAACAGCATCTTTGAAAAAATACGGTCCAAGGATTCCACCAGCGTACAAACCACACCAAACAGTGCATTTTTCGGGATGCATGGGCAGTTCTTGAACGGCTTCTGGTTGCTCTTCACTCCAAATGCGGCAATTTTGTTTATTTACGTAGCCATTCAACCAGAAATGAGCCTCATCGCTGAACAAAATTTGTCGATAAAAAATTTCGAACCGAACACTGATTTTTGTAATAAAATTCAATGATTTGCAAGCGTTGCTCGTTAGTAAGTCTATTCATGATGAAATGTCAAAGCATACTGAGCATCTTTCTCTTTGACACCATGTCTGAAATCCCACGTGATCTGTCAAATACTAATGCATGAAAATCCTAACCTCAAAAAAATCACTCTTTACTTTCCTATTTCGAAAAAGTGTGAGAAAATCCTCGGCCCGGCCGAACTTAACGCCGTTTTTACTTGTTTTTTAATTAAATTTCCACAATTATTCTGGCGTTATACGATTCAAGATTACTTGTCAAACCTTACTGAACAGAAATATAAACATTATCAGACATCAATCACACATCGATAGTGAGTCGAAGGATTTACCCTACACTACTCTTCGTTAGTCTTCGTATTTATTTAGTTATATAGGGTCCGCCATCTAACGTTTGGACTATTATTTGTGGGTTGCCCGAGGCAGCCATTTGAATGAAATTATTTTCCATTATTAACCGGAAGGATTGTACTTTCAAATAAAAAAGAAATTTGAGAAAATATTCGGTAGTTTTTTACAGCATTTTCAAAAAAAAAAGTTATTTTGCGGACCCTATACTTACAGTGAGTGAGTTGCTATCATATATCCATTCTATTTTTGGTTTTATTGAAAACCACTCTCGTTTATAAATCTTTATTTCACATTGTATGATTCAAATGAAGATTATTATATAGTATGTATATTAGGATGGGTTACGAAAATAAATTGCTGCGGTCACCTGCTAAAAATGAAGATTTGATTGTTCAATAATGATTTACAAATTATTTTGTCGCTGGATCAAGATGTCTATGAGCTAAACGCTCCTGAAAACATGTCTAAAAATCATGTTATCATTGTCGTGTTAACAGATTCAAATTTTCCGTAAATGTGTCTTATGGTTGCAGGTCGCTTGGGATTGCAACTGGGCGAAATCGGTCCAAAGGGAAGAAATAATCCCTCACAAGGACTGAAAATACTCCTAATACTAGGGGTAATATTTAGGGCATTTAAGCATGTTTTTCAATATGTCTGATTATATTTACTTGATATGTATTACTTGATTATATTGAGTATGCACATTCCTCTTATAGCAAAAACGTACTCTATAAAGTTATTCTTATTAGTAGGGAGTTAAAATGGGTAAAAAGGGATAAAAATAGATTGCAGCTAGAAACACGAAAATCGATTTGGACATTCCTTTAGTTGAGTAGACACATAATATAATTTTTTTCTTCCAAATTTGTACTTTTGTGGGGTAAAATGGGAATAGAGGGATAAAAATGGTACCAACCAAACGGCTGAATCTAGAATAAGGAAATTCTGATTGTGAATATAGTAATATAATGGGATATTTCGTAATTCGTACTTTTAGGTGGGTAAAGTGAAAAAAGGGGATACAAATTGTACCAACCAAATCATGAAATTCGGTGTATTCATTCGTCCGACTGAGTAGACATGAAAACTAGAAAGGTTTTTCCCAATTCGTTTCTCAAGGCATGCAATGGGAACAGAGGGATAACAAGTAAGAAGGTGTTAAGTTCGGCCGGGCCGAATCTTTTATACCCTCCACCACGGAGTGTATTCCACAGTATTACCAGCAGATTAAAAAATGTCGACTTTACATAGAAGCACAGAACCATATTACCAAAATTGTGATATTTTTATGCACATTACTATATTTGTTTACTATTTCAAACTGTAATGTATACTTATGCGCACTGTTTAGAATCGACTACTATATATAAATATTAGGCGATTGTCAGTCGCCATTAGAAAGAAGCATTTTCAGATACAGACAAAGTGATAAGAAAAGTATAACTTTTAAAGATATCCCCATTCGCCCCATTCTCCGCCCAAATGTACAAATTTCGAAAAAACCCTTTTTCCCTTCATAGTCAGAATGTATACACCGAATTCCATGATTCTATCAGTGGCCATTTTGTTGGTATTATTTTTATCCCTTTTTCCAATTTTGCCCGTCAAGAGTACGACATCTAAAAGTACGAATTTTGGAAAAAACGTTTTATTTTTCGTGTCTACGCAGTCAGAGGAATGTATACTCCGAATTTCATGATTATAGCTGCTGTCATTTAGTAGGTAATATCTTTATCCCCTTTTTCCATTTGAACCCCAAAAAGTACGAATTTTGGAAAGATCTTTTGTTTTACGTGTCTACGCAATCAGAGGAATGTATATATCGAATTTCATTATTCTAGATGCAGCCGTTAGGTTGATACTATTTTTATCCCTCTATCCCCATTTAACCCCTTAAAAGTACGATTTTAGAAAAAAATACTTTTATATCATGTATATACTCTATTAGAGGAATGTACACGCCAAATTTCGTGTTTCTATCTGTTGTCGTTTGATAGGTACCATTTTTATCCCTTTTTGTCCCATTTCGCCCCCTACAAATAAAAAACACTCTATGGTGTCCTTTTATGCTATAAAGGGAATGCGCATTGCAAATATTAAGTAAATACAAGCTAATATGTTCAAAAAACAGGCTGAAATACTCTAAATAGTAGGGGTATTTTCATTCCTTGTGAGGGAAAATTTTTTGCCTTTGGGCCGATTTCGCCCACTTTCAATCCCAACCGATCTACAACCATAAGACACATTTAGGAAAAATTTGAACCTCCTGGCTCATTCCGTTCGGAAGCTAGCGTGCTTTCGAAAGACAGACAGACGGACATGACTATATCGTCTTAGAATTTTACCACGACCTAGAATATATATACTTTATGGGGTCTCCGATGAATATTTCAAGGTGTTACAAACGGAATGACAAAGTGAATATACCCCATCCTGGAGGTGGAGGGTATAAAAATAATCAATATTATGTTATAATATGTTGCATAGATTAAAAATGCTAGGATTGCAAATAGAATTTGCATAAAAGACCGTTCTCTAATGAATGAATAATGAAACAATCAAAATGGTCTGGTGATTTTTACCAAACACTACCAGTGATTCCACGACCTGCTCCTCCTAATAAACTAAATGAATGCTGGAATTCGTCCTTTTTGTGGAAAACATCATGACATTTAACTTTAAGTACTACCAAGAGTTTCGATTTGCAGAACGACGAATCTGCAGAATTATATTCAATGTCGACCTTCTGCATTATATTCCCCATCGATTTTTCCAGTTCACCGTATGAAAAATCAAACTCATGCGAAAGTGTTTCTAAATAGTCTTAAAAATCCACTTAAGCAAACATGCAGGCACTTCCATTGGTGTAATCTGAATCATCATTAAATTGAATATCAATAACAGCAAACGTTAATCGATACAATAATAACCGAGAACAAAATTTTTCTCATTCCAGAGTTGTTTAAACATTTGAAATAGCTTTTTTAAACATACGCCCGACGATCACAAACAAAATAGTTGAAATATGGACAGGGAAATTTTTGTCAGGTCAGCTAGTATATAATATATGTATATACGGCTTCTTCCACCATAATATGCAATAATTTTAAAATTCATTTTTGAAATATCACTTAAGTTCCTAAACAAATTTAAACATTTCCAAAAAAACATAAAAGTGATAGTGTTTTCCTCGTCGGTGCGTATTATGTGGATGCTAAGCTTTGGAGATAGATCCCAAATAAATACCCTTTCCCATTTAACTTACTGCCACAGTAGATATTAAACGCTGCCCAGTTAGTTTTTGATTATTTGTGTGGCAATATTTAAAATGCCCCACCTACCCCATGAACTGATGTAATACAAATGAAATTTTATTTGAATTTTTTACGAAACACTTAAAGAAATTATGGCAATTTCTTATGAATGACTTATTTTCCCTCAATGAAATCATTACTTTGTTTCCAATCCATTTCAAGATTTATGAAAATATAGTTTTGTTGGTTGCCGTTAATGGCCAATAAAGTTGTAATTAATTTAAAGCGGTTCAGTGGGTCACAGTGTTCAAATGCAACATCGGGCAGAGCGGGTATTACAATTGAAAAAAGAAAACAAAAATATCATTCTATGGCTTTTGAGCGGTATAGATGGATGGATGTGATGCCTCCACCCCCCATTCCCATTATACGGAATTACGACGTTGGGGTTACACAAGTCGTTAACATTTAATTAAGATTTTTTTATTTCGTTTTCGTCGATGAATGATGTACTGAAGACCTCTGCCTCCCTCTGACCACCACTGAAAGGAGTCACAAAAACAAATGACAAATCGACTCTGAGTGGTTTCACATTGAGTGTATAGTTGTTTGGTTCGTTCATTCAGTTGTATTGGAATGTGGAATGTTAGGCGACTTAACGTGACGTGATGTGAAGTTGTTCATTGTGATGTAATCCATTCACATTCAGCCGTGCTGCTCCGCAGCAGACATAATGTGAACATTTACGACGTTCCGTCTTTTGTGTTTCGGTGGGTGCTTTATTGCCATTATTTATTTGCTATTTATTCAAATTTTGATGTTGTTGCTGTTTTGTTTGGGAGGGATGAGAAAATACATGTCAACAGATGACTATGACTGACTGACTGACTGATTGAGTGAGTGAATGAATGAATGAATGTTTGTTTCAATGGATCTAGAAACAAATAAAAACACACATTCGCACTAATAATAAGGTGAGCAATTAAGAGAACTTCTGTTGCCACTTAACTGGCAGCTAATATTGACAAGGCGACCTGTAATAGCAAGAGATAACGTGGCGCACTTTTGGTTTAGAACATATGTGTGGTTACAAGGAAAAGCGGAACAAATCTAGTTTAATGGCGATGGTCAAAAAAAAAAAAAAAATACAGCCTTGTAGAGCGTTAAAAATTACCAAAAAAAAAATGGCGCTATGGTCGACTTTCCGAGATCGGGGCCTTGAAAGTTCGGATATATAACATTTTTTACAATTATTGCAGACTTTCCCTAAAAACATTATTTTGAAGTTTAATATCTCCGGTTCCACATTGAAGGAAAGCCTAAAGTGTAGGCTATAAACTGATATTAATCATCTCTTACCTCAATATCGATCACATTTCCAGATAATGTCGATTTTATCAAAAAAGCGGGTTCAAAATTCACTTTTTTAACGCTGGCTCCCGATGGGTTAATGATTTTAAATAAGCTTTCGAACGATATATATATATCGACCCGATCGGATCAGGAATGATGACTATAGCTCAAATTATATATCCGAACTTTCAAGACCCCAATCTCGGAAAGTGGACCGTAGCGCCAAAATTTTTTTTGTTGTGTTCAGTGAAAATTTGAAACAATTCTGAGAATCGCACTTAAACTAGATATATATATGCCGCTTTGTTTCAAATAACTAATAAATTTTATTAAAATTCAAATTTTCTTTGATTGCACCTAATATATCAATTAATATGCTGTAATTTTGGATAAATTGAAGATAAATATGAGGGGGGAGGCAAGGGTGTGTTTTATGAGGCCTTACGATCTAACTATATTTTGGGACATCTAAATAAGCAACAAGTAAATACGGCGTGGCATGGTGACCATTTGTAAATAAATTTGCATTCTATTAAATATAGATGCAGAATGGTCTTGAGCCAGGATTGATATTTATATTTTCAATAAGCTTAAATACCATAAACTTTGGTAGATAGTGGGTGCTACAGTTGGTTGTGTTTCCATTCTATTTTAATTCCAAAAGTATAAATTTTGAAAATCCTTTATCTACCGTACACAACCAAATTTTGCCATAATCCATGATTCTAGCTGCGGCTATTTGGTTGGTACCATTTTTAACCCCTTTTTCCTATTTTACCCTCTTAAGAGTACGACTTTCTAAAATCTTTTTTTTTTACATGTCTACGCAATGGGATGTACACACCGATCACATCATTCTAGCTGTAGTCGTTTAGTTGGTACTATTTTTATCCCTCTGTACCTATTGTATCCCTTGAAAGTACGAATTTGAAAAAAAACTTTTATTTTTCGTATCTACGCAGTCTGAGGAATGTCTACTCCGAATTTCATTACTCTAGCTGCGTTCATTTGTTTGGTACTATTTTTATCCCCTTTTTCCATTTCCATTCCATTTCCAAAAGGTACGAATTTCGAAAAATCCGTTTATTTTACGTGACGACGCAACCAGAGGAATGTATACATGGAATTTCATTATTCTTGGTGCAGCCGTTTGGTCGGTACTATTTTTTATCCCTCTATTCCCATTTTACCCCTTAAAAGTACGAATTTGGAAAAAATACTTTTGTATTATGCATCTATTCAATTAGATGAATGAACACACCGAATTTCGTGTTTCTTGCTGTTGTCGTTTGATATGTACCATTTTTATCCCTTTTTGCCCCATTTCACCCCCTACAAACAAGAATCACTTTATGGTGCACGTTTTTGCTATAAGGGGAATGCGCATACCAAATATCAAGTAAGTAAAGCAGACATATTGAAAAAATGTGCTTAAATACTCTAAAATATTAGGGAATATTTTTTTGTATTTTTAGTCCTTGTGAGGGAAAGTTTTTTCCCTCTTGACCGATTTCACCCAGTTTCAATCCCAACCGATCTACGACTATAAGAACACATTTATGGAAAATTTGGACGTCCTAGCTCCTTTCGTTTAAATGCTAGCGCGCTTTCAACAGACGGACATGGCTAGATCGTCTTAGAATTTTATGAGGATCAAGAATATGTATACTTTATAGGGTCTCAGGTCGATATTTCAAGGTGTTACAAACGGAATGACAAAGTTAGAATACCTCCATCCTAGAGGTGGAGGGTATACAAATGGTGGAAATTTTATCGACATCTCGCTTAGTTATCAGACGTTAAAGTTAAAAAATTAAAAATTTACCTTTTTTGTTAAATAAACTGTAAAAATGTATTAAAGAACAGAAATATTGCAATTGAAAAATTTATGATTTCATGAACTCATTTGACTGAAAAAAGTGACAAAATCGGGTAAACTTTTTCGATAACTTTGGACTTTTCGAAACTAAACATTTCGAAAAAACTAACTTTTATTAGAATTAAAAATTAAGCTAAGCTAAGCTAAGCTAAGCTAAGCTAAGCTAAGCTAAGCTAAGCTAAGCTAAGCTAAGCTAAGCTAAGCTAAGCTAAGCTAAGCTAAGCTAAGCTAAGCTAAGCTAAGCTAAGCTAAGCTAAGCTAAGCTAAGCTAAGCTAAGCTAAGCTAAGCTAAGCTAAGCTAAGCTAAGCTAAGCTAAGCTAAGCTAAGCTAAGCTAAGCTAAGCTAAGCTAAGCTAAGCTAAGCTAAGCTAAGCTAAGCTAAGCTAAGCTAAGCTAAGCTAAGCTAAGCTAAGCTAAGCTAAGCTAAGCTAAGCTAAGCTAAGCTAAGCTAAGCTAAGCTAAGCTAAGCTAAGCTAAGCTAAGCTAAGCTAAGCTAAGCTAAGCTAAGCTAAGCTAAGCTAAGCTAAGCTAAGCTAAGCTAAGCTAAGCTAAGCTAAGCTAAGCTAAGCTAAGCTAAGCTAAGCTAAGCTAAGCTAAGCTAAGCTAAGCTAAGCTAAGCTAAGCTAAGCTAAGCTAAGCTAAGCTAAGCTAAGCTAAGCTAAGCTAAGCTAAGCTAAGCTAAGCTAAGTTAAGCTAAGCTAAGCTAAGCTAAGCTAAGCTAAGCTAAGTTAAGCTAAGCTAAGCTAAGCTAAGCTAAGCTAAGCTAAGCTAAGCTAAGCTAAGCTAAGCTAAGCTAAGCTAAGCTAAGCTAAGCTAAGCTAAGCTAAGCTAAGCTAAGCTAAGCTAAGCTAAGCTAAGCTTTTGAACGAAAAATTAAATTTTTATTAAAGTTTTTGTTATCGCAGCTCGTTATCCCGGCTTAAAGAATAACAGCCCTAATATATTCTTGACCGTCATAAAATGCTAAGCCGATCTAGCCATGTCCGCCCGTCTGTTGAAAGCGCACTAGCTTCTAAACGCGAGGAGCTAGGAAATCCTCTGCATAGATTCGCAAAATAAAAAGAATTTTCCAAATTCATACTTTTTTACTTCTACGATAAAATCAGAATCATGAAATTAGGTTATCTTGCACTGTGTACGTAAGAGATAATGGATTTTCAAAATTTGAACTTTTTGAATTGACTTTTATTTCGATATATGTATATAGTATAAGCATATTAATTGCCTTGACGTGTAAATGTTGTTTAAAATAATTAAAAGTGTACATTTCAATATTTTTATTTGCTTTGGTTTGGCTATATAAAACAAATGTAGCATTTTCCTGTATTGTTACTGCACTTCTACGAAAATTGACATCCTCTGTGGAATGCAATCCATGGTGGAGGGTATATAAAGTTCGGCCCGGTTGAACTTAACGGCGTTTTTACTTGTTTAAAATAATTCCTTTTTATTTATTTAATTTTTATCGAATTTCCACTATTCATTACTATGACAGTTATCGATAACAATAAATATACATTTTTCGATTTTTTTCTTATAATTTTTAGTTTGTCACAGATATTATATTAGACG
The DNA here is from genome assembly GCA_947397865.1 of Polietes domitor. NCBI lineage: Eukaryota > Metazoa > Arthropoda > Insecta > Diptera > Muscidae > Polietes > Polietes domitor. The sequence goes on along the minus strand of OX377618.1, from coordinate 244,537,323 downwards.
ATTAGTGACTGTGGTCCCTTTTATTAAAGTTTTTATGTTTAATTGCCTGATGAACCTCTTGTTGTTATCAATCTCTCATTCTCTGGGCACTACTTTTCCGCAGTTGTTTTTTGTTTGATGTGTATGAGACACATGCTAAATTGCAATTGTTTTCAAATTAGCTACAAATTGAATAACAAAAGGAATGCTGCCCAAAAGATATTTACATAAAATTAACTATAATCGTGCGAAAGGGGTCAAAATGAGGTCGGCTGAAAAACCTTCACCTCACACAATGGGACAATATTTCATTGTGTGCTCTCGTGATTTGTGAGGAACATTAAAATATTGTAATTAAGGGAAATATAGTGTATTTTATCATTTATGCTAGAAATATGTAGACAAAGTTACTTTTTAAAATTATGTTGGCAACTCTTTTCGCATTATGCCACCAGCAGAATCGTCAATTATTCGTCATCCAAATGATTATGGTTTTCTGTGATAATTTGCTAGATTTATTGATAATTTATTTGTAGCTTCACATTCATTAAATATTTATTCTTTTAATTCGATTATTTTCAGGTTACTGGAGGTGGCAGTGGATTGGGCCGGGAAATTGCTCTTGAATTGGCACGTAAAGGCTGCAAACTCGCTGTGGTCGATGTGAATTCAAAAGGATGTTATGAAACGGTGGACATGATATCGAAAATCCCACGTAGTGTTGCCAAAGCTTACAAGGTTAGTACAAATGCGGAAGATAAACGGGATTATGTTGGATAAAGGGTAATTGTTTATAGTGATCGATTAAATTGATTAAATTGATTAAATTGATTAAATTGATTAAATTGATTAAATTGATTAAATTGATTAAATTGATTAAATTGATTAAATTGATTAAATTGATTAAATTGATTAAATTGATTAAATTGATTAAAATTGATTAAATTGATTAAATTGATTAAATTGATTAAATTGATTAAATTGATTAAATTGATTAAATTGATTAAATTGATTAAATTGATTAAATTGATTAAATTGATTAAATTGATTAAATTGATTAAATTGATTAAATTGATTAAATTGATTAAATTGATTAAATTGATTAAATTGATTAAATTGATTAAATTGATTAAATTGATTAAATTGATTAAATTGATTAAATTGATTAAATTGATTAAATTGATTAAATTGATTAAATTGATTAAATTGATTAAATTGATTAAATTGATTAAATTGATTAAATTGATTAAATTGATTAAATTGATTAAATTGATTAAATTGATTAAATTGATTAAATTGATTAAATTGATTAAATTGATTAAATTGATTAAATTGATTAAATTGATTAAATTGATTAAATTGATTAAATTGATTAAATTGATTAAATTGATTAAATTGATTAAATTGATTAAATTGATTAAATTGATTAAATTGATTAAATTGGTTAAATAGATTAAATTGATTAAATTGATTAAATTGATTAAATTGATTAAATTGATTAAATTGATTAAATTGATTAAATTGATTAAATTGATTAAATTGATTAAATTGATTAAATTGATTAAATTGATTAAATTGATTAAATTGATTAAATTGATTAAATTGATTAAATTGATTAAATTGATTAAATTGATTAAATTGATTAAATTGATTAAATTGATTAAATTGATTAAATTGATTAAATTGATTAAATTGATTAAATTGATTAAATTGATTAAATTGATTAAATTGATTAAATTGATTAAATTGATTAAATTGATTAAATTGTTGAAAATTGATTAAATTGATTAAATTGATTAAATTGATTAAATTGATTAAATTGATTAAATTGATTAAATTGATTAAATTGATTAAATTGATTAAATTGATTAAATTGATTAAATTGATTAAATTGATTAAATTGATTAAATTGATTAAATTGTTTAAAATTGATTAAATTGATTAAATTGATTAAATTGATTAAATTGATTAAATTGATTAAATTGATTAAATTGATTAAATTGATTAAATTGATTAAATTGATTAAATTGATTAAATTGATTAAATTGATTAAATTGATTAAATTGATTAAATTGATTAAATTGATTAAATTGATTAAATTGATTAAATTGATTAAATTGATTAAATTGATTAAATTGATTAAATTGATTAAATTGATTAAATTGATTAAATTGATTAAATTGATTAAATTGATTAAATTGATTAAATTGATTAAATTGATTAAATTGATTAACTTGATTAAATTGATTAAATTGATTAAATTGATTAAATTGATTAAATTGATTAAATTGATTAAATTGATTAAATTGATTAAATTGATTAAATTGATTAAATTGATTAAATTGATTAAATTGATTAAATTGATTAAATTGATTAAATTGATTAAATTGATTAAATTGATTAAATTGATTAAATTGATTAAATTGATTAAATTGATTAAATTGATTAAATTGATTAAATTGATTAAATTGATTAAATTGATTAAATTGATTAAATTGATTAAATTGATTAAATTGATTAAATTGATTAAATTGATTAAATTGATTAAATTGATTAAATTGATTAAATTGATTAAATTGATTAAATTGATTAAATTGATTAAATTGATTAAATTGATTAAATTGATTAAATTGATTAAATTGATTGAATTGATTAAATTGATTAAATTGATTAAATTGATTAAATTGATTAAATTGATTAAATTGATTAAATTGATTAAATTGATTAAATTGATTAAATTGATTAAATTGATTAAATTGATTAAATTGATTAAATTGATTAAATTGATTAAATTGATTAAATTGATTAAATTGATTAAATTGATTAAATTGATTAAATTGATTAAATTGATTAAATTGATTAAATTGATTAAATTGATTAAATTGATTAAATTGATTAAATTGATTAAATTGATTAAATTGATTAAATTGATTAAATTGATTAAATTGATTAAATTGATTAAATTGATTAAATTGATTAAATTGATTAAATTGATTAAATTGATTAAATTGATTAAATTGATTAAATTGATTAAATTGATTAAATTGATTAAATTGATTAAATTGATTAAATTGATTAAATTGATTAAATTGATTAAATTGATTAAATTGATTAAATTGATAAATTGATTAAATTGATTAAATTGATTAAATTGATTAAATTGATTGAATTGATTAAATTGAGTAAATTGATTAAACTGATTAATTGATAACTTAATCATGCAACAAAACACTCCCTGCCAGTGTGCATTCTTGGTGCTCTGTTTCAAAGTTCCATCACTCTACGATGGCTACCCTTTTTCCGCCATAATCCCTTATTATTACTCACAACATGTTAATATAAAAAATTTCCCTCTTTTTTGTTCTACCATCAGACTGATGTTTCATCGCCGCGCGAATTACAATTAATGGCCGTTAAAATTGAAAAGGAATTGGGACCCGTGGACATTCTAGTTAACAATGCCTCATTGATGCCAATGACATCGACACCTCAATTGAAGAGCGACGAAATCGAAAAAATCATCACCGTTAATTTGGGTTCTTACATTATGGTACGTGATTTTTATGGTATTTCCCTCGTCCCAATTTGCATTATATTCATGTGTGAGGCGGGTGGGCGGAGCGCGGAAAATGAGGATTCCATTTAATAATGAGTTTTTTTTTGCCTTTTTCATGTCTTTTTTCCATATAATTGAACAGACAACGAAGGAATTTCTGCCCAAGATGGTTCAACGTCAATCTGGTCATGTTGTTGCGGTGGCCGCATTGTCTGGTAAGTTTGAAGTCGCCGTGATTTCTGTTGTCTTTCTTCAATGAGCGCAATAATGTTGGTTGAACAATGGCGAGAGTATATTGAATATTAATAAGGAGGGATATATATGTATGTATATATGTAAAATATATTACTTATTATGGATTACTCAAATCCATGAATATCAGTCATCGCAGGCGTTTACATGAAGACAAATCAGACCAATACAGTATGACTTGTCTTCACGTATGTATAGGTGTAGAAATATTCAATAATATCATGAAATCCGGCATAAACCTTCTCAAATGTCAACACCTTTGACTGATAAGGCCTATGAAAAGTTTTGAAATTCAAAATTTCCCAACAATGGTTTCTTTTGCAAGATGTTAATATTTTATAGCAATATTCTAGCAAATTCCAGGCCATTCGTCTGATAAATTTGAAATTTAAAATATTCCAATAGTAATTAAAAGGATGTTAATATTTGGGTTACTATTCTATCGTAATTTACTATTTTAAATATGCAAATGTGTCCTTCACTTCGTTGAATGTGACACCATTTCAATACTAAATAATATTTAAATTCAATTTCCTTTGCAGGACTTGTACCCCTGCCAGGTGCTGGCATTTACACAGCCACAAAGTATGGCATTCTGGGATTTATGGAAGCCTTAAGATGTGAATTACGTGAATCGAATTGCGATTTCGTTCGTACCACCGTGGCCAATACGTATTTCATGAAAACGAGCGGTGATTTACATTTACTCAGCGATGCAGGGTAAGTAATAAAGCAAAACGCACGAATGCCAGGACATGCACATGATCCTGGCGCAGACAAGAGCATATGTGTGAACAAATGGCAGGGTATTTTGTAGGGAAGGATGTATTATTTATTATTTGCAAATATATTTTGTGGTGTAAAAAGAGATTGAGGTGACCAGGTTGGGAGAAACTGACCGTCGATCGAAAAATAATTTACTTCGAAAGCGAATTAATGTGGTTTGGTATTAGCTTCCGTAAAGAGCATTTGGTACAGGCAAAATAGATCATGGGTGGCTATACAAAGAGAGATATTTTCAATTCTTTGATGACCTCCTCCATGGTATTAAAAGCAATACCAATCATCGTTCATCATCCGATTCAGATTCTTATTTTCGAAATAACTGATAAAACCTCTCATATCTTTTAATCGAAACTAATATATCGTTTTATCGATGCTTATAAATTAATAAATAACTTAAGCTTAATATATCATCCCTAAGGTATGCTACAAACAAATAATTCATATTATTCATACGTCAACAGAATAGTGTCCCCTTCCGTCCTATTCTGTACCGTCCTGTTCAGAGCCGTTCCGTGTGAATTGTGGTCCGGGACTATCTTCAAACTTTTTTCTTTTTATACTCTCTAGCAGGGTACCGATCATCGTTCATTATACCGATCAACAGAATCACATTCTGAAATGTTCGTTCCTTGTTTCAAGTTTAAGATTTTGGAAATTTTGATTTTTTGAAAAATAACCACAACTTCGTAAATATGAGAGGTAGAATTTTTTGGTTAAAAGAGACAACTTTTAACTAGGCTAGTACAATAGTTTAAAAAAATTTTACGCGAAATTTTAGTTTTCTTTTCGAAGTACCGTATACTTATAATTATGAGGGCTACAAATATTGAAAAAAAAAAACATCTCCAATATGGGTGTATACTAAGTTTGTCATTCCGTTTGTAACACCTTGAAATATAGATCTGGGATCCTATAAAGTATATGTATTCTTCATCGTCATACAATTCTTAGACGATCAAGCCATGTCCGTCCGTCTGTTGATAAAAATGGTACCCATCAAACGGCAACAGCTGGAAACACGAAATTTGGTGTGCACATTCTTCTAATTGAGTAGATATATAATAAAAGTATTTTTCCAAATTCGAACTTTTAAGGGGTAAAATGGGAATAGAGGGATAAAAATGGTACCAACCAAACGGCTGCACCTAATATAATCAAATTTGTAGGCGTCTACATTCTTCTGATAGCGTACACACGAAAAATAAAAAAGGTTTTTCCAAATTGATACTTTCGAGGCATACAATGGGAACAGAGGGATAAAAATGGTACCAGCTAAACGGCTACAGCCAGAATGATGACATTTGGTGTGTACATCCCTCTAAAAGACATGTAAAATAAAGAGATTTTTGAAAGTCTTACTTATAAGGGGGTAAAATGGGAAAAAGGAGATACAAAATGGTACCAATTAGTAGAATTGTCTGGCAAATATTTTATGTAGAACATTTGGCCCCGCTAAAGTCTTGTTTTAGGGCGTTTTCTACCCTTTTGCATAAAAGGGACCAAAATGGTCCCTATATAGAGGAGCTAGAGGTTTAAAGTCTATATATATAAAAGAGTTGCGTTACTGACTGACTGACTTACCATTGACCAGCCCCAGACCAAACGGCTGAAGGCCATGGTCATGAAATTTTCAGGGTAGTTCCCAAATATGACGTAGACCTCGGCTAAGAAAGGGTTTTACGAAATTCGTACTTTTAGGGGGTAAAATGGTACAAAAAGGGATAAACATCGAACATTCGTCCTGACTAAACGGCAGTAGCTAGAAACATGAAATTCGGTGTGTTCCTTGCACTGACCATGCAGAAGAGCTACAAATAGGGATTTTTCGAAATTTGTACTTTTAAGGGAGGAAAAAGACAAAAAAGGGATAAAATGGTACCAATTTAAGAATTGCAGCTAGAATCGTGAAAATCGGTATTTACATTTCTCTGACAACGTAGACTTGCAATATAAATTGATTTTTCGAAATTTGTACTTATAAGGGGTGAGAGGGACAAAAAGGCATAAAAATGGTACCAACTAAAGTATTGTAGCTAGAATCGTGAAATTTGGTATGAAAATTCCTCTCACAACATAGAAGTGCAATATAAATGCATTTTGTACTTTTAAGGATTGCACGGGACAAAAAGGGATACAAATGGTACCAACTAAAGGATTGCAGCTAGAATCTTGAAATTTGATATGTAAGTTCTTCTGACCATGTAGAAGCGTGGTAAAATTGGATTTTTCAAAATTTGTACTTTTAAGGGTTGTGAGGGACAAAAAGGGATGATAATGGTACTAATTTAAGTATTGCAGATACATATAGTCGTGAAATTTGGTATGTAAATTCCTCTCACCACAAAGATGCATTTTGCATTTTGTACTTTTAAGGGATGCGCGGGACAAAAAGTGATACAAATAGTACCAACTAAGGTATTGCAGCTAGAATCTTGAAATTTGATATGTAAATTCTTTTGGTCATGTAGAAGCGCAGTAAAATTACATTTTTCGAAATTTGTACTTATAAGAGGTGATCAAGACAAAAAGGGATAAAAATAGCACCAACTAAATTATTATAGCAAGAATCGTGAAATTTGGTATGTAAATTCATCTGACCATGTATGTATAAGCGCATTAAAATTGGATTTTTCAAAATTTGTTTTATTTTTTAAGGGTTACGAGGGACAAAAAGGAATAATAATGGTATTAACTTAAGTATTGCAGCTATAGTCGTGAAATTTGGTGTGTCAGTTCCTCTGACAGCGCAAATCCAAATGGATTTTTTCTAAATTTATACCTATAAGGTGTGAGCGGGACAAAAAGGGATAAAAATAGTACCAACTAAAATATTGCTGCTATAGTCTTGAAATTTGGTGCGTAAATTCCTCTGACAACGTAGACTTGCAAAATAAAAGCATCGACAGGCAAATTTCTTTGACTGTATATGAGTGCTATGTTTCCAATTTACTATTTTAGAAAAGAAAATCAAATAAATACTATCCTAAAACAGAGACGGATAAAACTAATTACAAATACCTGGCTTTTTCGCGTGCGAAGCAGCGGGTACTGCTAGTGTTCCATAAAAATGTTCCTCACAGTGTTTTAAGTAATATTGCTGTACACATATATACTTATATTGACCCCCTCTAAAAGGAACACGTAAACTTTCAAAACGCCGATACACATATATTCTTTTTTACCTCCTCTATCAGAATCCGTTGTCAAAACCATGTTGTGCAATTGGTAAATACAGGGTGGCGCAGAATGAGCTACATGGTTTAAATGGTTTATATCTTTTTTATTTATGCGATTATTATAATTTTTTTAAATACAGTGTATTTTTGGGGACTTTTTTGTCACTTTCTGTAAGTGATGCCCATTTTCTGGTTCACACATAGTGCTCTTTTTAGCATATTTTCTATAACAGAGATTGAAGCGCCAGTTTCATTTTCAAAAAAAAACCAGTAAGGAAAGGCTAAAGTCGGGCGGGGCCGACTCTATGATACACTCCACTTTCTATACGAATACAATTCCATTCGGTGAAAAAGTGAAAACGGGAAGGTTTTTTTGTATCCTGTAAATGTACGTGTTTGACAAAAAAATTATATCGGAAAGGACATTTGTATGAGGATATATTGAAACCTGGAACGAAATAGGTGAAATATAAAATGTATAGTTAGGCCAAAATCGGTTAAACTTATGGGAGCAACATTTGAATTTGGGCTATATTTAAATCTGAACCGATCTTACCCACTTTCACCATAGTATTGTTTAGTTAGATTATAAGATGTTGTGCGAAATTTAAAGAAAATCGAGCATAATATGTGGCTTTTAAAGCGGCAAAAGTCAAATCGGGAGCGACATTTGTATGGGGGATATATCTAAATCTGAACCGATCTTACCCAATTTCTGCATAGTGTTTCTAGTTGGATTATAAGATGTTGTCCCAAATTTAAAGAAAACGGGGTACAATATATGGTTTTTAGAGCGCAAAATTCAAATCGGGACCGACATTTATATGGGGGCTATATCTAAATCTGAACCGATCTTACCCAATTTCTGCATAGGTGTTTCTAGTATGATTATAAGATGTTGTGCCAAATTTAAAGAAAATCGAGTACAATATGTGGTTTCTACAGAGGAAAATGTCAAATCGGGAACGACATTTGTATGGGGGCTATATCTAAATCTGAACCGATTTGACCTATTTTCACCATAGATGTTCTTAGTTTAAATATAAGATGTTTTGCCAAATCTGAAGACAATCTGATACAATATGTGGTTTCTAGAGCGGAAAAAGTCAAATCGGGTGCGAAATTTGTATGGGAGCTATATATAAATCTGAACCGATCTGTCCGATATTCACCATGGGAGTTTCTAGTGGGAACATAAGATGCTTTACCAAATCTGAAGACAATCTGATACAATATGTGGTTTCTAGAGCGGAAAAAGTCAAATCGGGAGCGAAATTTGTATGGGAGCTATATATAAATCTGAACCGATCTGACCGATATTCACCATGGGTGTTTCTAGTGGAAATATAAGATGTTTTTCCAAATCTGGAGACAATCTGATACATTATGTGGTCTATAGAGCGGAAAAAGTCAAATCGGAAGAGAAATTTGTATGGGAGCTATATATAAATCTGAACCGATCTAACACATTTTTACCACAGGTGTTTCTAGTTACAATATAAGATGTTTTGCCAATTTTAAAGAAAATCTGTTGTAATATGAAAAGAGTCAAATCGGGAGTGAAATTCGTATGGGGGCTATATCTAAATCTGAACCGATTTTCTTCAAATTAAATAGCGTTCGTCCTTATCCCGAAAAACATCGTTGTGCAAAGTTTCATTTGGTTCTGTCTACAATTGCGACATGTATCGTGATTACAAGAATAGATGGACGGACAGACAGACAGACAGACGGACATTGCTAAATCGGCTCAGAAAGTGATTCTAAGACGATCGGTATAATTAACAATGGGTCTATCTCGTTTCCTTTTGGGTGTTACAAACAAATGCACAAAGACATAATACTCTCGTGGAGTGTATAAATATATGGGCCTATTATCCTTTCGGAGGATACACTGCACACACTTAAGTGGGTGTGATTGTCGCTGATGAACTGCTCTTGGATTTTCCGTAGCCCAAATCCTGCAGTTTTGCTTGTTGACATACCCATTTAAGAGGAAATGGTCTTCATTGCTCATTACCAAATTGTGAATTATGACTGTTGGTTTGAAAAATAATATTCAATTATATTTGTACGTTTTTCGATGATGTGCAATGATTCCTAATTAATATCCCAAGTCTCCTTTACAAAATGCTGAAAATTGATCGACTTAGAATCACTTTTTGAATCGATTTTGCAATGTCCGTCCGTCTGTCTGTCCGTTCGTCCATCTATTCTTGTAATCAGAGTACAAGTCGCAATTGTAGCCAGAACCAAATAAAACTTCGCACAACAAAGTTTTTCGGGGTAAGGACGAACGCTATTTAATTTTAAGAAAATCGGTTCAGATTTAGATATAATCGAATTTCACTCCCGATTTGACTGTTTTCACTCTAGATATCACACATTTTAACATATTTTCTTCAAAATTAGCAAAACAATTTATATTTCAACTAGAAACATCTGTGGTGAAAATGTGTTAGATCGGTTCAGTTTTATATACAGCTACCATACACATTTCGCTCGCTCTAGAAACAACATATTTTATCAAATTGTATTCAAATTTCCAAAATAGGAACTCTTGTGGTGAAAATAGGTCAGATCGGTTCAGATTTATATATAGCTCCCATTCAAATATCGCTCCCGACTTGCCTTTTTCACCGAATTTCTTCCAATTTAGCATAACACGTTATACTTGAACTGGAAGAACTTGGAGAGCCCCGATACAATTATTCTTCTCGAATTGAAAAATTGACTCAGGTCATATCAGCCGATGATTAGGAAACATACAAAAATCCTTCCCGTTTTCACTTTTTTACCGAATTGAATTGTATTCGGATAGAAAGTGGAGGGTATCATATAGCCGACTCAATAATAATAATAATAATTGAATAATAATCAATTGAAATTCAAAACTCATCGTTTGAAATTCAAAACTCGTCATTTGTAATTCAAAACTCGCCATTTGAAATTCAAAACTCATTTGTAATTCAAAATACACCATTTGAAATTCAAAAATTCCAAAAATTCAAAAAATTCCATTTGAAATTCAAAAATGTAAACAAAATTATTTAAAAAAATATTCATTAGATGGGGTAGCATTTATTTTTTCCTGCAAATTTGGATATTCTGCAGTTTTGAAAACAGATTTAATAAAATGATAAACAACTAAAATATAATGATGTAAAATGTCGGTAATTTCATATCTGCATATAATTTATAATGACTTGTATTTTACTTACGGTCGGATTATTTGTGTGGGAGGTACAACAAATCATAACTATTTTACAGGTATAAAGTGATTGTGAAACCATTTCCAATATTAAATTGTTACTGATCAGTTTTATTTTAACCAAAGCTTATGCCAATTTGTGTGAGAGGTCTTACAATATCGCTCATATTGCAGGTGTATATCTATGAAAACATTACCAATTACCAAATTTCAGAGTATTCCGATCGTCCGTATAGAAGTTATAAAATCTTTAAATTTAATAGGTTAGAGTGATTTGTGTGGGACGTACGTAAATCCGTTTTCTAAACAGCAGAATATTAAAATTTACAGAAATAAAAAACTGCTACCCAACTTAATGTATATTTTGCTTAAATAATTTTGTTTATCCTTTTTGAATTTCAAATGGAATAATTTTTATGGTGTCTTTTGAATTACTTATGACAAGTTTTGAATTGCAAATGAAGAGTTTTGAATTTCAAATGATGTCTTTTGAATTTCAAATGATGTCTTTTGAATTACAAATGACGACTTTTGAATTTCAAATGTTGTCTTTTAAATTAGAAATGACGAGTTTTGAATTTCAATTGATATTTTTTGTTTTTCAAATGGAATTTTTGAATTTCAACTGGTGTCTTTTGAACTTCAAGTTAGAAAAGTTAGAAAATCACTGCCAGACATTAACATTTAATTACATTTCTAAAAGTTAATCCTGGTCACCCTGTATTTTCGCAATCACGCAAGCAACATTGTTAGTGTTTTTTTTGCTGCAGACAAAATATATTAACATTGGCTTACAGGGTGTCCCGGCATTTAAGACCCCCAGTAAGCTTTGGTGTAATTGATTTGTTAATGATTTTTTATAACTTTCATATGCTCATATTACATACACACATTGTTTGTTGTTTTTTCGTTCGCTCTCTGATTTTTCTCTTCCCTTTTTTCCTTTCCTTTCAGCATCTCGAGTAGTTATCCTGGCTTACCGACAGCATATGTGGCAGAGAAAATAGTCCGTGGCATGCTGCTCAACGAGCGTATGGTGTACGTGCCAAAAATATTTGCATTAAGTGTCTGGCTGCTCAGGTAAATATATGAACATCGTATGTGTGAATGTGCAGCGTGTGTGTGTGGTCCTTCGACCATGAAGTTGAGGCGAGGGCGGTCACACAGCCGGTGCTCTTGTGCAAAGAACACTTGTTACAACATCCAAGCAGGCTGGCACGCAGGGTGTGTGATGAGCTTGCAACATGTGTAAGGACACACGATCACACACACTCACACACATATGGCTGCACGTTGCATGTCTATATGCTTGTGGCTTGTGGCGTTCTTTAAGTACTCTGCTCATGCTGCACGAGAAGCATACTAAAAACTTAATTAAATTATAAAAATATCATTTTCTTTTGCTTCGTTCGCCTTTTTTGTGCTCTCGTCGCATTACTTTCAACTACACTTTGTGTTGTGGCTTTTTACAATCACCACGTTTTTTGTCTCTTGTGTTTTTGCAGATTGTTGCCCACCAAGTGGCAGGATTACATGCTGTTGCGCTTCTATAAATTCGATGCTCGCAGCACACATTTGTTCCTCTGGAAATGACCGTCGTCGAAAAAGTCACTCTCATATCTATGTGCCAAACTAAAAAGTCTCCTTTTTTAAGTCGCCCCATTCCCCCTCGCGACGAATGTGTTCTAAAAGTCCACCCTGTGCAATGCGACCGATGACGACGACGACGACAATGATGATGAATTTGGAAAGTGATTTTTCCAATTCGAACTTTTTCTGGTCGTGCCTTTTTGAAACAACAACAAGACAAAAAATCATTTACATGCATACATATAAAATATTAATTAACATTACTGCTTCTTTATACATATAAATGTGTAGTAGGACGATGTGTACGTGTATTTTAGTATTTATTAAATATTTGTTTAATATTAAGATGTTTTTTAATAAAATCTTTACTCTCTATTTAGAAACATAATTATTCCATTTCCCCTTTTGATCTAATGTTATAAAAGTTGTTTAAGTATCTATAAGATTGCTGAGATAATAGATATAAATATCGGGTGATTTATCGTGAGGTTTGATTTTAAATGGTTTTTTTGGCAGATCACGCGACATGACACATATCAATCTGATCATTGTTGTTCAGTATCGTTTGGCAAGTCATCATGGAAAGACTCACACCACAGCATCTCCAAAAAGTTCAGATTTCGAACAAGTAAGAAAAGGCTAAAGTCGGGCAAGGCCAATTCAATTCGGTTCGGTAAAAATGTGAAATCGGGAAGGACTTTAGTATGTGTCCTAATAATAGACCGATGTGACTTGACCCACTTTGCCAAATCGAGAAGAATATTTGTATCGGAGCTATATCCAAACATGGAACGAACTGACTCTTTTTCACCATAGGCGAAGCCAACAGTCACAATTCACAATATTCACAATTTGGTAATGAGCAATGGAGGCCATTTCCTATTAAATGGGTATGTCAACAAGCAAAACTGCAGGATTTGATCTACGGAATATCCAAGATCAGCTCATCAGCGACAATCACATCCACTTAAGTGTACTGTTTGGTGCAGTGTATCCTCCGAAAGGATAATTGGCCCATATTTTTTTGAAATTTTTCGAAAAGTTATTGAAAATATGCTAAAAAGAGCATGTATGTGCGAAGCATAAAATGGACATCACTTACAGGATATCATTTTTCAAAGCTAATTGCAAAAATTGCCCAATAATATTAAAAACTGTATTTAAAAAAAATATGTATTTATAATAATCGCATAAATAAAAAGGGGTGATTCCACGTAATGTGACCCTTTTTTGGACAAAATTTCAAAATCAATTTATGATTTAAAAAAACACCGATAAACATTCGTAATGTTTATTCCTCCCATAACACATTTTTTGATTATATTTCAAAAAATAATGACAACAAAAGGTCTGACCATTTCCTTTTCCAGATATAGACTGGTGTCGTAACAGGATTTCCGTCGAAATGTCACACACGTTACAATTTAAATATCCTATATTTCCTATATTCATAAAGAGATATCGGTAACATATACTTTGGATGAAATTGTATGAACCACTCTTTCGATAAGCAAAAATGAATAAAGGCATGTAATGGATGAACATTTCCGAATTCAAGAAAATAAGTAAAACCTCAAGATTTTTCTTTTTTTGAAGAAATCGGTTAAAATATGTGGTTTCTAGAACGTAAAAAGTCAAATGGGGCCCGAAATTTGTATAGAGGTTATATCTAAATCTGGACCGATCAGACCCATTCGTTCAGTTTTCCCCAAAAAGTACAAATTTCCAAATAAATCCAACTCTAAAAGTACGAGTATCGAAAGATGGCATTATATTTCGACTCTACGCAACCAGAGCGCAATGTACACTATAGCACCCACTACCTATCAATTTTATGGCATTTAAGTTTTTATAAATAAAGGGTGTTTTTTTATAGGGGTATAGAACTTTAAGTTGGCATCACTTTTTTAACTGGCGGCCATTTTGTCAGCTGTCAAGTGATTAATATTTAGTTTGGTTTGCCATTTCATCATGAAAAGGTTGACAAAAGAATAACGCTTGCAAATCGTGCAAATTTATTTCGAAAGTAATGGTTCAGTTCGCGAAGTTCACCGCAAGCTCCGTCCATTTTATGGTCGACATAATCGTCCATCAGAGCAATTAATTCGGTTAACCATGGATCGTTTTCGCACTACGTTTACTCTATGTGATAATACCCATCCGCAGAGACGTCGAACAGTGCGCACCGAAGAAACAATTGCCGCTGTAGAGCAAAGTGTTGAAGAGGACCCGAATGAATCGATTCGCCACCGCGCACAGCAATTGGAGCTGCACAGCAATTGGAGAAAGTGGTTGAAAATTGGACCTGTAGAATTGGCTATATTCGAGCCAGCCGCGGCGGCCACATGCCCGAAATCATATTTAAACATTAATGGCATAAAATTATCCTTCCAATAAAGCCAAATTGATGGACATTAAAACGATTTTCTTGTGTTTTATTTCAATTCGAAGTTCTATACCTCAATAAAAAACACCCTATATAAGAATATTTATTTTTTGAATTGACTTGAGGTATTATTTCTATATATCAGAGCTGTTAAATTTCGATTAGTAATCAATTACATTACTTTTTAAAAAGAATCGTAATGATTATATAATCCACTATTCAACAATTTCTGATTACTAATTGATTACGATTACAAATAATCAAAAAATAATCAGGATTACTTGCGATTACTGAAAAATAATCAAAAGTAATCAAAAATGAGTTCGACTACTTTAAAAGATTACTTTTGATTACTTTTGAGTTTTTGTGATTACTTTTGATTATTTTTGATTTTTTTGTGATTACTTTTGATTATTTTTGATTTTTTGTGATTACTTTTGATTATTTTTAAAGGAGTCTTGTACATTACATTTATTGAAAAAAAAACTATACAAAGTTAAGTTAGGGTGAATCCGCTAAATAATTGAAAATCTGAATTAAGCAAGTAACATAAATAAATTAAATTCTGCTACAATAAAATGAATAAATAATGAATAATAATTCTCATTTACATAAAATTTGAATTGGCTTTCATTAAAACTAATTTTTCAAAAGAATAATCCGACAATGATTGCCGCCTTGGACTGCTTACGATCCCGGCAAACGAACAGTCGTTCAACTGGAGCTGAAGATGTTAAGGGTGTGTTAAAATAAATGAATGCTTCCTTGAGCAAATCATAATTTTGCCAAATGTCATCAGCACTTGAGTTATCATTTAAATAACTGAAAAACTGATGTTTTATATTGGATCGTCGGTCAATTTTGGTTTGGTCATTTGAAGATAAAATTGTGTTAATTTCATCATCTGCAAAGTGAAATCTTTAAAGTTGAAAAATCAAAGTAATGCACGCATTAGCTCACCATCATTACTGAAATCAAAAAAATCGGCCATAGTCGATATGTTATTATTTTTCGATTCAAAATTAAACGAATTACAGTTTTTGTCGTAAAAACTGTACAGAGTATCCAAAACTCTGCTGGTTATGCTGTCAATAGTTAATTCCGGCAATTCTGGGCTTAACTCTGCAAAACATTCACCCATTTCGTTTTGATGCTTGGCGTTAGCACTGTTGCCGTAATTGCGATATTTGCCTCAGGGTGCAACATGAAATATGGTTGAAACCTTTGTCTCAATCCATGTTCCATTTTCACCTATAATTTAATTTTTTTAATTTTATTTATATTGAATTGGAATTTGTACTTCCGTTACCTTTCGGTTTTAGCTGGCAAAAGAACGAGAACAGAAAAAATCAAAACTGACATATATTGAAAAGTCAAAAGTTTTGACAAACAGACTACTATGACTCTCATACCGATTTCGCGAGCTGCCATACTGAAATAATCTTAAGTAATAGTTTGCTTAATGCAGATTTTAAATTATTTAGCGGATTCACCCTAACTTAACTTTGTATAGTTTTTTTCAATAAATGTAATGTACAAGATTCCTTTAAAAATAATCACAAAAATCAAAAATAATCAAAAGTAATCACAAAAAATCAAAAGTAATCAAAAGTAATCTAAAATAGTCAAAAGTAATCAAAAGTAATCTTTTAAAGTAGTCGAACTCATTTTTGATTACTTTTGATTATTTTTGATTATTTTTCAGTAATCGCAAGTAATCCTGATTATTTTTTGATTACTTGTAATCGTAATCAATTACTAATCGTATAAAACTGAATGTAATCGTATTGTAATCATTACTTCTACTTTAAAAAAAAGTAATCTAATTACTAATGATTACGATTACTAATCATTACTTAACAGGTCTGCTATATATATAGTGTTAACGTATTGGTATCATTGCCTTATATGCGTGGTTTGAAATAATAACAATATTATATTATTATATTAAAATATTATTTTTTCAATATTTGTTATATTTATTTGTTTTGGTTTGACTATATTAACAAAATATATTTTCCTGTAATATTACTGCACTTCTACGAAAACCGACAGCCTCTGTGGAAGGCAATCCATGGTGGAGGGTATATAAAGTTCGGCCCGCCCGAACTTAACGCCTTTTTTACTTGTTTAAAATCACTTTATGCTTCGCAAATAGGTTGGTGCTTTATTTGGTACCACGTTTATCCCTTTTCGTACCGCTACCCCCTCATAAGTATCAAGTTTGAATAAAACTGTGCTACAAAAAAGAATGAAGTGATATTCTTGTTCTGTAGGTATTGTCGAATAGAAATTTAATTTGAAATTTCCCAGATACCCCCCAATATCTTGAGTTACGGTTAAAAAATGATGATAACCTACTAAGTTACACGATTATAAGCATGCAAAGGACCGAGTAGGTTGTCATAAAAAGTCTAGTAAAAAGTTTTAGTCAATGATTTATGAAAATTGATTTATGAAAATTTTCATAGATTTTATGAATAAACATTATTACTTTTATAAATAAATATAATATTTTTTTATTATTCCAAACCACGCTTAGAAGACTAGTCAACCAATACGTTTACACTATATATATAGATCGAAGTAATACTTCATGTCAATTCAAAAAATAAATATTCTTATATTTATATTTTCAAAAAAGTTCGTTGTATTTCCATTCTATTTTAATTTCAAAAATACATATTTTGAAAATCCATTATCGCACGTACGTAGTGCAAAATAATTTAACTTCATGATTCAACCAATTTTTGCCGTAAAAGTACTAATTTGGAAAACACCTTTTATTTTTCTTGTCTACGCAGTCAGAGGAATGTATACACCGAATTTCATTATTCTAGGTGCAGCCGTTTGGTAGGTACAATTGTTATCCCTTTATTTCCATTTCACCCCTTAAAAGTACGAATTTGGAAAAAAAATACTTTTAGATTATGTATCTACTCAGTTAGAGGAATCTATTCACAGAATTTCAAGTTTTTATCTGTTGTCATTTGATAGGTACCATTTTTAACCCTTTTTGCCGCATTTCTCCCCCTACGAATAAAAATCACTTTATGGTGGACGTTTTTGTTATAGGGGGAATGCGCATATCCAATATCAAGTAAGTACAAGAAGACATATTAAAAAACATGCTTAAATACTTTAAATATAGGGGTTATTATGGGTTATTTACAGACCTTGTGAGGGAAAAATTTTCCCTCTGGGCCGATTTCTCCCACTTTCAATCCCAACCGATCTGCAACCATAAGACACATTTACGGAAAATTTCAATGTCCTAGCTCATTTCGTTCGGAAGCTAGCGTGCTTTCAACATGCAGCCATGGCTATATCGTCTAAGAATTTTACCACGACCCAGAATATATATACTTTATGGGGTCTCCGACGAATATTGTAAGGTGTTACAAGACTAACCAGTCGATACACACCCTCATTGCGAGAATATTTGTCTTTGACCTAAATCAGGTTACATGCTTATGTCAGAGTTAACATAGGAGAAATGAGAACTGCTAAATAAAGTCGACACACTAAAAATGTAGTTGTAAGGATTGCATTCCACAGAGGTTGTCGGTTTTCGTAGAAGTGCAGTAATATTACAGGAAAATATAATTTTTTTAATCATGTCGATTATGCACGCCGACGGATGGCTGCGGATCGGATTTTTTCCGCAGTTGAGTATTTTGGTATTATATAAGCCGATGGTAATGCCGTTGCGGAAAAATTCGTATTATGTATTCCTCATGCGACTCACTTCACATACAAAAATATCCGACAGAAAATCATCGCTGATTTGATGCGGATAAAGTACTTTTTGGTTGTTTTTTTATTTGTTTTAATTTCTAATGGAAGCTAAGAGGTAAGATGAGAAAAAATTAAATGTAAATGTTAAATGATTTGTTTTTTTTTTTTGTTGTATTGCCACTTTTTTCTTCCAAATTTATAAAAAAACCAATTGATGAATACATTATAAAATGTTAGAATTTCAATTATTTTATTTAATTTCAAATCTAAGAATATGTCAGCGCACTTTATTGGTTACTTTTGTTTGTCATTTGCTTATAAATGTCAATTTGACAGCTGTAATGTAATATCGACTTTATGTTGGTAATGCAGTCATCCGACGGATTACATAATACAATTTTCCTCACAAAGTGAGTCGAGTGCGGATCGAGTCAATCCGATCCGCAGCAAATCCGTCGGCGTGCATAATCGACATGAATATAGCCAAACCAAAACGAATACAAATATTGAAAAATTAATTTTATAAATAAATAAAATATTTTAATTATTTCAAACCACGCTTATAAGGTAATGATTGGTAGCATTACCTTACAAAGAGTGATTTTTTTGAGGTTAGGATTTTCATGCATTAGTATTTGACAGATCACGTGGGATTTCAGACATGGTGTCAAAGAGAAAGATGCTCAGTATGCTTTGACATTTCATCATGAATAGACTTACTAACGAGCAACGCTTGCAAATCATTGAATTTTATTATCAAAATGCGTGCTCTGTTAAGAAAGTTCAGAAAGAAAGAAATTGTGTTCAGCGACGAAGCTCATTTTTGGCTCAATGGGTACGTAAATAGGCAGAATTGTCGATTTTGGAGTGAATATCAGCCAGAAGCATTGCAAGAGCTACCAATGCATCCAGAAAAAGTCACAGTTTGGTGCGGTTTATGGGCTGGTGGCATCATTGGACCGTACTTCTTCAAAGATGATGCGAATCGTAACGTAACTGTGAATGGTGAGCGCTACCGTGAGATGATATCCAACTTTTTTTTGCCCAAAATGGAAGAACTGAACTTGGTTGACATGTGGTTTCAACAAGATGGCGCTACATGCCACACAGCTCGCGATTCTATGGCCATTTTGAGGGAAAACTTCGGAGAACAATTCATCTCAAGAAATGGACCGGTAAGTTGGCCACCAAGATCATGCGATTTGACGCCTTTAGACTATTTTTTGTGGAGCTACGTCAAGTCTAAAGTCTACAGAAATAAGCCAGCAACTATTCCAGCTTTGGAAGACAACATTTCCGAAGAAATTCGGGCTATTCCGGCCGAAATGCTCGAAAAAGTTGCCCAAAATTGGACTTTCCGAATGGACCACCTAAGACGCAGCCGCGGTCAACATTTAAATGAAATTATCTTCAAAAAGTAAATGTCATGGACCAATCTAACGTTTCAAATAAAGAACCGATGAGATTTTGCAAATTTTATGCGTTTTTTTTTTTTTAAAAGTTATCAAGCTCTTAAAAAATCACCCTTTACTTGAATTCAAAAAATAAATATTGTTATATTTATATTTTCAAAGCCATAAATATTGGTTGATAGTGGGTGCTCAAGTTGGTTGTATTTCCATTCTATTTTAATTCCAAAAGTACTAATTTTAAAAATCCATTATCAGACGTACATAGTGCAAAATAACCTAACTTCATGATTCAACCAATTTTTGCCGTAAAAGAAAAAGTACGAATTTGCAAAAAAAAACTTTTTATTTTGCGTGTCTATGCAGTCAGAGGAATGTATACACCGAATTCCATGATTCCAGCTGCGCCCATTTGGTTTGTACCATTTTTACCCCCTTTTTCATGTTAAACCCAAATAGTACGAATTTCGAAAAATTCGTTTATTTTACGTTTCTACGCAATTAGAATTGCATCATTCTAGCTGTAGTCGTTTAGTTGGTACTATTTTTATCCCTCTGTACCATTGTATCCCTTGAAAGTACTAATTTCGAAAAATTCGTCTATTTTCCGTGTCTACGCAGTCGGAGGAATGTATACTCCGAATTTCATGACTGTAGCTGCGGTCATTTGATTGGTACTATTTTTATCCCCTTTTTGCATTTTAACCCCAAAAAGTACGAATTTTGAAAAATCCGTGTATTTTACTTATCTATGCAATCAGAGGAACGTATACACCGAATTTCATTATTCTAGGTACAGCCGTTTGGTTGGTACCATTTTTATCCCTCTATTCCCATTTTACCCCTTAAAAGTACGAATTTGGAAAAAATACTTTTATATTATGTATCAACTCAATAAGAGGAATGTACACACCGAATTTCGTGTTTCTAGCTGTTGTCGTTTAATATGTACCATTTTTATCCCTTTTTTGTCCCATTTCACCCCTTAGAATTTTATGACGATCAAGAATATATATACTTTATAGGGTCTCAGGTCGATATTTCAAGGTGTTACAAACGGAATGACAAAGTTAGTATACCCCCATCCTGGAGGTGGAGGGTATAATAATAATGCAATGAAATCTTTCTTTGAGTCTCACTACTTTAACAATTTTGTTTTATGAAATATGAAATCTTTATGAAAAAATTTTATGAAATATTTCATTTTATTTATGAGTTTTTCATACATATTAAGAAAAAAATCTCTATATTTATTAAAAGCCTTTTATGAAATCGCTTCATAAAGGTTATGAAGGAAAAATCTTTCAGTATAGCTGCAATTCTTTCGTTGTTCCATTTTATCCCATTTTCCCTTAAACCGACAAATTTCGTGTGTACGTTGCCAAAGGTATGTACATACCGAATTTCAGGACTACAGGTTCAATACTTAAATTGGTACCATTTTTATCCCTTTTTGTGTCTTCCCCCTTAAAAATATATATTTTTGTTGTGTGTCTGCATGGTAATTGGAAGGCACACACTGAATTTCATGTTTTTAGCTGATGTCGTTTAATCAGGACGAAGGTTCGATGTTTATCCCGTTTTTATGTAGTTATATAGTTTTATATAGTTCACTCAGTCGGTACGCGAATTTTTGCAATTCTTAAAATATTCAAACAAAATGTAATAACACAGCCTCTTGATAAGTTTACGATGTATTCAATCTTTTTGCTGTTATGACAGATAATTGCTTGTAACAACAGAAAATTATCCGCTGGCTGTTTTTGTAGTAAATATAAATGTTTTTAAATATATGTTACACTTACTATTTCTACTGATTATTACTAACAAAACTCATTTTCCTTCTACAAATATCCGAAATCATTCCGAAAATATTTATCGATTTTTAAGACCGCTGACATCACTGTCGCCGAGACATTGTTTTGTATAACACATTTCTATTCCGCCTGATAACGAGTTGATGAAAACATGTCGACTTGATAACTTCTGCGTTTCGGTTAAAGCGAATGATGAATACATTATGAGATTGGCAAAAGTCTGCTGTCGGCAGTGCGACTATATAGGCCATTGCCAAGACATTACGCAGATTTAATGAAAATCACAAAGAAAACACCTATTCCAGAATAATATCGCTCGTCGTAGTAGCGGAATCACACACGCGTTTAAGTTCTACGCCGCGAAATGTTTTACTTCGTTAGAGTTTTGACGGTTATTGTCATAACCACCGCGCCACCGGTTATGTGGGCACTTGAATTTCCCGAGTGTGTCGATGTAAAGGAACCCGACACTTTTGTGTCCAGCCAACGTAGCTGCTCCAAGTACATCTTCTGTGATGGCGATGATTCCTTTGAGGGTGAATGCTTGGGCGGCAATTATTTCAACGAAGCCCAGGGCATCTGTGATGATCCGCAGGATGTCCAGTGTGACATTGTCGAGACGGACAGTGTCGTGAGTATATTCGATGAGAAGTTTAATAAATCCGATGCCGATGATGAAGTGGATGCGCTGCTTGTGACTGATGTGAATGGAGAAGGTGAAGGTGGATCTGTGAACGGTGCCGCCATTGAGGAGGAGAGGGCAGTGGATGCGGAGGATTCCCATGGATTGGTGCAATTGCAGGAAGCGCCAACTTGTTCCGGGGTTCGCGGTCTTCACAATATCCATCACATACCGCATGCGGAATCCTGCTCGGCCTTCTATACGTGTTATAATGGCATGGCCATACCGATGCTGTGCCCCCGAAATTTGTATTTTAGTGCGGATACGGAAAAGTGCGAACAACAAATGCCCAGGAATTGTAAGGTAAGGCAAATGGGAGGGGGCGTGGTAATGTGGGATTAGTGGACATAACTACTAAGATATTTCACTTAGAATCACTTATTGTGTCGATTTAGCAATGTCCGTATGTCCGTCCTTCTGTCTGTCCATCTATTTTGTAATCAAAGTACAGATGGCAATTGTAGTCTGAACCAAATGAAACTTTGCACAAGGAAGTTCTTCGGTAAGAGGACGAACGCTATTTAATTTGAAGAAAATCGGTTCAGATTTAGATATAGTCCCCATACAAATTTCACTCCTGATTTGACTCTTTTCACTCTAGATACCACATAATTTAACAGATTTTCTTCAAAATTGGCAAAACATCTTATAATTCAATTAGAAACATCTGTGGTAAAAATGGTTCAGATTTATATATAGCTCCCATACAAATTTCGCTCCCGGCTTGTTTTTTGCCGTCCTAGAAACCACGTATTTTCACCGATTTTTTTTTTCAAATTTAGCATAACACGGTATACACGGTATATAGAGGCTACTAGTGGGCCAATGCATCGTCCATGTTTGGATAGCTCCCTACAAATATTCGTCTCGATTTAACCATGTGGGTCAAGTCAGATCTACTTATGATTAGGACACATAGAAAACTCCTTCGGATTTCTTCAGGATTGAAGTGTATTCGGGTAGATAGTGGAGAGCATCACATTGCCGGCCTTACTTGTTTTCATTTGATTTTAAAGTGGTGTTCTTATAGGTCTTTTTAACGACTGTGTGAGTTTGAAAGTTAAACTTAGTAGGTTTAACAACTAAGAAGGCGTTAAGTTCGACCGCGCTTAATCTTATATAGTCTCCATCATAGTATTATCGGCAGGTTAGAGACTGTCGACTTCACATAGAAGTATATTAGGAAAATTGCGATATTTTTTAAATAAATTGTGATTTTTCATTATTATAATTTTGAATTAAAATTCAAGAACAAAAATTAAAAAAAAAAAAACAAAACTACACCAGTTTCAAGTGTAATTTAAAAGACACCATTTGAAATTCAAAAATTCCATTTGAAATTCAAAACTCGTCATTTGTAATTCAAAACTCGTCATTTGTAATTCAAAATACACCATTTGAAATTCAAAAGTTTTCATTTGAAATTCAAAAAATATTTCATTTGAAATTCAAAAAAATCAACTTTTTTTTTTTTTTTTTTTTTTTTCATTTCTTTATTTGCAATCTATTTTCCAAAAATACAAATAATAAGCAAATGTTATGATATCTTAAAATTCACATAGTTATGGACTCCAGTGAGACCAAAAATACAATAAAGTACTCATATACATATATCTAAATTTTTAGGTAACAAAACAATTTTCTACAAGTTATTATTTTCTATAGGGTAGATCTAGTACATGAGGTCTTTTTAATCGTCTGATTTCATCACTATCATCTAACAGACTAATAGCTAAAGGATTTATATGATAACTTAATCTCTCCAAATAGTTCGTGCTGTATTTATTTATCTCTTCTTTAACTGTTGGGACACCAAGATCATTGTGAATGTTTTTATTGTTCATGAACCACGGCGCATTAGTTATTAGTCTCAAGTTTTTAGATTGATATGCCTGAAGTTTTTTAATATTAGAATTACTCATTGTCCCCCAAAGTTGGATTCCGTAAGTCCATACGGGCTTTAGTAATGATTTGTACAATATGAGTTTATTTTCCAGGCTTAGTTCTGATCTAGGTCCAAGTAACCAATACATTTTATTCGTTTTTAGTTTTAGCTGCTTGCACTTAGCTTTCACATGATCTTTCCAAGTTAGTCTTCTATCTAGATGGAGTCCTAGATATTTTACATTATCGCTTTTCGGAATGACACATCCACTTAAAGAGACGTCAGGACAATCCCCTCTTTTCATTGTAAATGTAATATGACTCGACTTTTCTGTATTTACTTTGATATTCCATTTGTAAAGCCAATTATTGATTAGATTCAACTCGTTTTGAACAGATGCTGAAGCTTCAATTGCTGACGTGTTAGAACTCAATATTGCCGTATCGTCCGCATATGTTGCTATTGTTATATCGTCGATAGTCGGCATGTCTGATGTAAAAATAGTATAGAGAATTGGTCCCAAAACACTCCCGAACAGAGTTTTTGCTGTTAATATTAACATAAAGTCTCGTTCGTTTGTGAGAATCATCACCTTATAGAGGCCGGGTTTGACGTTGAAAAGTCGCTGCGAAGCCACTTGAAAAGACTTTTGACATGGTCGAAATCATGATCGTGGTAGTCTGCAGCCAAGTAATAAATGTCACCATGCCATTTGTAAATAAATTTGCATTCTATTAAATATAGAAGCAAAATGGTCTTGAGCCAGGACAATATCCCAGTTCAAATCAAATATTGATTACAGGCCAAAAAAATGCAAACGAAATATTTGGAATATTTTGTTTATCAGCGCTTCTCATTTGTCATATGTGACCGCTGGTACTAATATGAACCCTGATTTAAGTCAAAGACATACATTCGTTGCGAAAGTTCTGACGAGATGGGGTAGCATAGAAACTGCGCAGTCAACTTTTAGCTGCAACAATAAAGGTCTCACTTTGCCTTTTTGCTAATTTTGGGTTCTGCTGAAGACTTCAGCACAACCTTTGGTCTTGAACCAAAATAAATGACAACACATACAACGTAACAGACCAACAATACATACAAACAAACAATTGTCGGTAACATCAATGTGGGTATCAAAAATTGTGAACAATTAATTTTATGTTTGGGCTTAGCCATCTAAGCTAAGTGTAAGTCAAATTTATGGCTATCGAGGCTAAGTCCAAAAAAATCAACACAAAATATTTTTTTTTTTTGAAGATTTTGTTGTGATGCAGATATTTATATTGTAGTCGGCGACAATGTGATAAGATTATTTGTGTCTTTTAGTAAAAAAAACTTTTATTAACGTCTTTGATATCGCCTTAAAGAAAAACAGCACTAATAAAAAAATGTCCATGTTGTTTAACACAATCGTAAATATTTGTCTCTGAGTTTATTATTTATATTCAAAGAAATAATTGAAAATATTTACAATAGTGCCAAAAAGTATGCAATAGTTCATCTAATAATAAAGTATGCAATACTTTCAGCCGACCCCGCACAGTGGAATATTTTCATACAAGTTACGTCAAAAATGAGAAGTTTTCCTACGAACTAAACGGAATTCCAATACGATACATGGGATACATCCCAATAAAATAACCTGATGAACTTGTCAACTATTTTAACATTTATGAACCTTGAATGAATCCACAACAATATTTAGCCATTATATCGTCAAAAACCAATTCGATCAAGAAGTCGATATTTGGACGCATCAAATTTGATAGTTTTTGCCGCTATTAATACACTATGAGTCGGTTCACAAGAATATGACAAGTTTTCTTAAAAAAAAATTTACTACAATAAAAATAATTTACTTGCAAAAGCGTTTCCACAGTAACACAATATAACCAATGTAGCCTGCCACAAACACCTTACCCCCCCATACATACTCATAAAATAAATGTACTTTCATATTTTTATTTTTAATAATTATCATCTTCTTCCTGTTTCTTTGTCGTTTAGTTACGCTTTTCGGTACGTTTAAATTGTCGCAAAGGCGTCTACGACTACATGCCTCATCCGCAGCGGTGCGAATACTATCACTACTGCCTCAATGGCTTCCTCATGATAATGCGCTGCCCCTACGACTTCACCTGGCACTTTGAGCGTCGAACGTGCGTCCATAAATCGCAGTCGAGATGTTATGTGGAGTCATCGGTGCTGGGCCAGCAACCTGTTGTCTATCGCAGCCACACGAATACCAGTGACAGCAACAACACCAGCAACAGCACCAGCGACAGCTAAAAATATTTGTTGTTGTCGTTGGCAACCAGCAGTTGATGTCAAATTTATCATTAATTAGAGGGAGGAGTATTAGTTAGTTGAATGCGTCTGATGATTGTTTTTAAGAACGTGTTTATTTTTAATTTCCTTGGTGCAAAATATAAAATATTAAAATAAAACAAGAGTGAATGGTGGGAGAGCCACCCATCATTCCATAAAGAACATTAATAATTTTAATTGTTGTGTGCAAAAGCTACAGAGTTTTCGCTAGAATTGAGTAGGCTGCAATACAGTGGGAATTATAGGAACACTACTGCCCACCTGATATCTTAACTGACAGTTCATGATTTTCCATAATCAAACAACACTAAGTGGGAGGACTAAAATCTAAATTTGTCACACTCATTATAATTTACTTTAGGTGCTAACTTTTCCTCCAAATTTATTGAATACGGTTGATATCGTTTGACAGTATGAAAACGGATGTGCATGTCAAATTAAATTACTTAAATTTAAACAAGTAAGGAAAGGCTAAAGTCGGGCGAAGCCGACTCTATGATACACTCCACCTACTATCCGAATACAATTCAATTGGTGAAAAAGTGAAAACGGGAAGGTTTTTTGTATCCTGTAAACGTATGTGTTTGACAACAAATTTTAAATCGGAAAGGACATTTGTTTGAGGATATATTGAAACCTGGAACGAAATAGGTGAAATATAAAGTGTATAGTTTGGCCAAAATAGGTTAAACTTTTGGGAGCAACATTTGTATTTGGGCTATATTTAAATCTAAACCGATCTTACCCACTTTCACCATAGTTTTGTTTAGTTGGACTATAAGATATTGTGCCAATTTTAAAGAAAATCGGGTACAATGTGGTTTCTATAGCGCAAAAGCCAAATCGGGAGCGATATTTGTATGGGGCTATATCTAAATCTGAACCGATCTTACCCAATTTCAGCATAGGTGTTTCTAGTTGGATTATAACAATATGTGGTTTCTACAGCGGAAAATGTCAAATCGTGAGCGACATTTGTATGGGGCTATATCTAAATCTGAACCGATCGTACTCTCTTTCGGCATAGGTGTTTTTAGTTGGATTATAAGATGTTGTGCTAAATTTAAAGAAAATCGGGTACAATATGTGGTTTCTAGAGCGGAAAATGTCAATTCAGGAGCGACATTTGTATGGGGGCTATATCTAAATCTGAACAGATCATATCCAATTTTTGCATAGGTGTTTCTAGTTGGGTTATAAGATGTTGTGCTAAATTTAAAGACAATTGGGTACAATATGTGGTTTCTAGAGCGGAAAATGTCAAATCGGGAGCGACATTTGTATGGGGGCTATATCCAAATCTGAACCGATTTGCCTCAAATTAAATAGCGTTCGTCCTTGATCCACAAAACTTACGTGTGCCAATTTTTGTTAAGATCGGACTATAATTGCGACCTGTAATTTGATTACAACAATAGATGGACAGACAGACAGACGGACATTGCTAAATCGACTCAGAAAGTGATTCTAAGTCGATCGGTATACTTAACAATGGGTCTATCTCGCTTCCTTTTGGGTGTTACAAACAAATGCACAAAGCCATAATACTCTCGTGGAGTGTATAAATATAAATAAATATAAAATTTTATTATTTCAAACCAAGCTTATAAGGCAAGGTTATCAATACGTTTATACTATATATATCAAAATAATACTTCAAGTCAACATATGCCATCCTATTTTAATTCCAATAGTACAAATTCTGTAAATCCATTATCTCACGCACACAGTGCAAGATAACCTAATATCATGATTCGACCAATTTTTGTCGTAAAAGTGAATAGTACGAATTTGAAAAAATCTTTTTATTTGTATGTCTATGTAGTCAGAGGAATGTATACACGGAATTCCATTATTCTAGCTGCGGCCAATTGGTTGGTACCATTTTTATCCCATTTTTCCTATGTTACCCCCTTAAATAAACGACTTTCGAAAATCTCTTTATTTTACGTCTTTTCGCCATTAGAGGGATGTACACACCGCATTTCATCATTCTAGCTGTAGCCATATAGTTGGTACTATTTTTATTCCCTTTTTCCATTTCACCCCTTTAAGAGTACGACTTTCCAAAATCTCCTTATTTTACGTGTCTAGCAATTAGAGGGATGTACACACCGCATTCCATCATTCTAGCTGTTGTCGTTTAGTTGGTAATATTTTTATCCCTCTGTACCCATTGAATCCCTTGAAAGTACGAATTTTGAAAAACCCCTTTATTTTTCGTGTCTACGCAGTCAGAGGAATCTATACTCCGAATTTCATGACTCTGGCTGCGGTCATTTGGTTGGTACTATTTTTATCATCTTTTTCCATTTTAAGCCCAAAACGTACGAATATTTCGAAATTCGTTTATTTTACGTGTCTACACAATCAGAGGAATGTATACACCGAATTTCATTTTGGTACCATTTTTATCCCTCTATTCCCAGTTTACCCCCTAAAGGTACGAATTTGGAAAAACTACTTTCATATTATGTATCTACTCGATTAGTGGAATGTACACACCGAATTTCGTGTTTCTAGCTGTTGTCGTTCAATTGGTACCATTTTTATCCCTTTTTTCCATGCTTTATATAAGGTTACTTTCTATATATGTTTGTGTGCCACAAAATTTGAAATCAATTTTTGAAAGCTTTTTTCTCAACCAATTTTGCTCAAATTTTGCACACTTAATCATTTTCGATGACAATACAAGGAAATGGAAAAATTTGACCAATTGGACAAAGGGGCGTGGTACCTCCCATACAAACCACAAATTAAAAATCTATTATTTCTGCTCCTGATAACGGTATTTGAACAAAATTTGGTACGTCGGTTTGGTGTGCATTTTTTAAGTGCTGCTGCAAATATGAGCGGGAATGGACAAAGGGGCGTGGTACCTCCCATACAAACCACAAATTAAAAATCTATTATTGCTGCTCCTGATAACGCAGTAATTTTTCCTTCTACAAAAGATAACTAAAAAAGAATTTCTAGGCCCAATAGAATTCTGCTTGCATAAAGCATGGATTTGAAAAAAAAATTTTTTTTTGATTTACTAGTTTCATTTCACCTCCTACGAATAAAAATCACTTTATGGTGCACGTTTTTGTAATAGGAGGAATGCGCATACCGAATATCAAGTATGTACATTAGAGCGTACCAGGTTACAAGTAAAAAAAAAAAAGTTCGCCGTACACCTTCGAATATGAAGTATTATTGAAAGGTAGTTTCAAAAAAATTTTTTTTATTTTTTTATGCCGAACGTAGGGGTCGCGCTTTTACATTTTTCTATATAACTTGTATTTATAAACGGATTTTAAAGTGTGATACATCGATGTTTTTGTCTCGACGAGGCCGATTTTTTTGTCTTTGAAGTCATTGAGCTCAAGCACCCTCTTCTGGTACTTACCTATCATTTCTCAGTTGCTACTACCCTAATGTACCACTCTAATAATCGAAAATTAAAGCTCGCATAAAATCATGAATCATGTTTGAGCTCAATGACTTCAAAGACAAAAAATCGGACAAAAACATCGATGTATCACACTTTAAAATCCGTTTATAAATGCAGAAGTTATATAGAAAAATGTAAAAGCGCGACCCCTACGTTCGGCATAAAAAAATAAAATTTTTTTTTTTGAAACTACCTTTCAATAATACTTCATATTCGAAGGTGTACGGCGAACTTTTTTTTTGAGGTACGCCCTAATGTACATGCAGACATATTGAAAAAATATGCTTAAATACTCTAAAATATTAGGGGTTATTATGGGTATTTTTAGTCCTTGTAAAGGAAAAATGTTTCTCTTTGGGCCGATTTCGTCCAGTTTCAATCACAACCGTTCTACGACTATAAGACGCATTTATGGAAAATTTGGAGGTCCTAGCACCTTTCGGTTAGATGCTTTCAACAGACGGACGGACATGGCTAGATCGTCTTATAATTTTTTTAGGGTCTCAGGTCGATATTTCAAGGTGTTACAAACGGAATGACAAACTTGGTATACCCCCATCCTGGAGGTGAAGGGTATGACTACTGAAGCAATTTCCGCTTATAGAAGTCGACAATGAAATCGAAATCCTAATCATTAGTAAAATATCCCGTTTTTAATGTACATTTCGAAAAATGCCCCCCCAATTTGCTTTCTTAGCACTCGGATATTATGCAATTGGCACACCGTCTATCCTAATAATATCTGTTGTGGAGTTATAATATGTCGATTCATATTCCGATATAGTCCCTATGTAAAAGTCCCAGCCAACTTAGAGTTAAATTTTACTAATGTTTATAGTGTACTACTCTGGTCCACAAAGTACCAAGTTTTAGGGAAATCCTAATTCCCTGAAAACAGAAAATTTTGACAGCTGAAAAGCTGTGATTCTGTGTCATTCCTTTAGGAAAAACCTTTAATTTTAACAAAATAAATGCACATGGTTTAAACAATAGAAATCTGGTAAAACGTGATGACTACAATTATTAAAATGTACTACTGAATCTCTCTGGTTACAATGTCTCCGCCTAGTCAATAATTTTGATAGCACTACATAGTGGATTTTCAATGCAAGCACACATTAAATGTCTACAGCAGATAGCATTATCTGGCGGTATAATTAGTCAGTAGAATTGGAGTGGATCAGTATAGTTTTATATCGAAATTTCCTTTAGGATAGTTTTTTGATTTCGTGTTTATGGAATTTTTTTATTAGCTTAAGCTTCTACGCCCACTAACATCCATGCCCATATAGCTACGATCTAACTTCATAATAAGGTGTTGGGTTTTAAATAATGCATGATGTTATGATGATAACTTCAGCAATCTTGCTCTTAGTGATAAAGGGTTTTCAACAGAAAATGATTAAAGCCATATTAATGAAATTTAATATTTTAAAACAACGACATACGTTTTTATGGCATATTGTCACAAATATAATAATTTATTTCTTAAATCATATTTTTGGCCATAATTTATTGGTCGCTTTAGCTGCACAAAAAATAAAATTTTAATCTGTCTGTCTGCCTCTGTGGATAAAAGGTAGTTAACATTTGTCCGCCTCCGTATAAACACAATGCAATGAATTATGACAATTTCAACAAATGAAAATGAAAAGATTAATAGAACGAAAGCAGAGTGTCAACAGAATGCTGGGACAATAATATCACTGCGAGGAGGTATCGCTGAAAGAATCCTTTCATACATCCATTCATACTCACTGCATGATTACAACCACAAAAGAGCGATGATGACTCCATCAGGCATTCATTGGTCGGGTCTGCTCCGTTAATGTTTTCTCTGTTTTTCTTTTTTTGGTGAAACCGTTGTTGGAAATATTAAAACAACATTAAATTAACCTTTAATTAACATAAATGTATGTTTATGTTTATAATTCTGTTTCTGTTTCTGCTTCAGCTTCTGTTTAATTTTATTTCAGCGTCCATATGCCGCGGCATGCGGCATTGGCATGGCTGCAATGTTTAATGTTTGACGGTGGATTACATTTTTCTAGAGGAAAAATAAAAAATATAAAAATATAAAATAAAATAACCAGCAATTCAATTTGTATTTATTGATGGTAGCTCTGTACGTATGTATGTGTGTGTGTGTCGGTATGTAAATGTATACGGGCGGGGTAGTGAGTGCAATATCAATAAATGTGACCAGCAGTGCAAATTAACCCACTAATGACGGATGGTACAATGAATGTATGTCGAAAGTAAGCGACTTCGAAAATGGTATTAATTAAGTCCGAAGGGATATAAATACTCCAAATTTCATATAGAAACTGTGGTTCAAGAACAATAGCCAACGAATTGGGGGAACATTTTTTGTTTACATGAAAAAGCCACACAAAATAGGATAAAAAAAAGCTTAAATGCCATTAATATTGGTAGATAAATAGTGGGTGATAAATTGTGTTGTATTTCCATTTTATTTTAATTCCAAAAGCACAAATTTTGAAAATTCATTATATGACGAACACAGGGCAAGATAACCTAGCTTCATGATTCAACCAATTTTTTGCCGTAAATGTAAAAAAACACGAGTTGGAAAAATCTTTTTATTTTGCGTGGCTATGTAATCAGAGGAATGTATACACCGCTTTCCACAATTGTAGCTGCGGCCATTTGGTTCGTACCATTTTTATCCCTTTTTTTCCCCATTTGGCCCCTTCTAAAATCTCTTTATTTTACTTGTCTACGAAATTAGATGAATGTACACACCGAATATCATTATTCTAGATGTAGCCGTTTAGTTGGTACTATTTTTATCCCTCTGTACCCATTGTATTCCTTGAAAGTATGCATTTGGAAAAAACACTTTTACTTTTCGTGTCTACGCAGTCAGAGAAATGTATACTCCAAATTTCATGACCGTTTAGTTGGTACTATTTTTATCCCTCTGTTCCTATTGTGTCCCTTGAAGGTACGAATTTGGAAAAAACATTTGTTTTCATGTGTAAGTAGTCGAATTTCATGACATTAGCCGCGATCATTTGGTTGGTACAATTTTTATCCCCTTTTTCCATTTTAACCCCAAAAAGCACAAATTTAAAAAATTCCTTTATTTTACGTGTCTATGCAATCAGTGGAATGTATACACCGAATTTCGTTATTTTAGGTGCATTTTACCCCTTAAAAGTACGAATTTGGAAAAATTACCTTCATATTATGTATCTACTCGATTAGAGGAATTGTGACCTGTAATTTGATTACAACAATAGATGGACAGCCGATTAAAAAATTGATTTTAAGCCGAGCTGTATAATAAACGATGGGTCTAACTCGTTTCCTTTTGGGTGTTACAAACAAATGCACATATACATTATACTCTCCAGGAGTGTATTAAAATGGTAAGCTATTGACACCAAAGTTTTTCCGAATTTTGAGATATGGGTTAATTTCGGTCTGGTCGAATCTTTTTATACCCTCCACCTCCCGGATGGGGTTATACTAACTTTGTCATTCCGTTTGTAACACCTTGAAATATCGACCTGAGACCCTATATATATATAGATTCTTGATCGTCATAAAATTCTAAGACGATCTAACCATGTCCGTCCGTCCGTCTGTTGAAAGCACGCTAGCTTCTAAACGAAAGGAGGTAGGCCGTCCAAATTTTTCATAAATGTGTCTTATAGTCGTAGATCGGTTGGGATTGAAAGTGGGCGAAATCGACCCAAAGGGAAATATTTTTCCCTTACAAGGACGAAAAATACCTATAATAACATCTAATATTTTAAAGGATTTAAGTATATTTTCAATTTCAATATGTCTGCTTGTAGTTACTTGATATTGCGCATTCCCCCTATAACAAAAACGTGTACCATAAAGTGGTTCTTATTCATAGGGGGTTGAAAGGGTCAAAAAGGGATAAAAATGGTACCTATGAAACGACAAGAGCTAGAAACAGGAAGTTCGGTGTGTACATTCCTCGAATTGAGTAGAAATATAATATAAAATTATTATTTCCAAATTCGTACTTTTAACTAGAGGGATAAAAATGATACCAACCAAACGGCTGCACCTAGAATAATGAAATTCGGTCTATACATTCATCTGATTGCGTAGACACGAAATTCGTACTTTTTGGGTTTAAAATGGAAAAAGGGGATAAAAATAGTACCAACCAAATGACCGCAGCTAGAGTCATGAAATTCGAAGTATACATTACTCTGACTTCGTAGACACGAAAAATAAAAGGGTTTTTTCCAAATTCGTACTTTCAGGGGATACAATGGGTACAGAGGCATAAAATAGTACCAACTAAATGACTACAGCTGGAATGATGAAATTCGGTGTGTACATCCCTCTAATTACGTACACACGTAAAATAAAGAGATTTTAGAAAGTTGTATTCTTAAGGGAGTAAAATAGGAAAATTGGGGATAAAAATAGCTGCAGCTGGAATCATGGAATTCGGTATAATATATATATATATTATACATTCCTCTGACTGCATAGAATCGGAAAATTAAAAAAGTTTTTTTTTTCAAATTCATACTTTTTTACTTTTGGGGCAAAAATTGGTTGGCAGGTTATCTTGCACTGAGTAGGTGAGAGATAATGGATCTTCAAATTTGTACTTTTGGAATGAAAATAGGATGTAATTTCAATCAATTAAACGGTTGTAGCTGGAAACGTACACACTATCCCCCAATATTTACGGAATTTAAGTTTTTTTGCTGCCTTATATTTAATTTTTGACTCGAAGTATTATTTTGATATATAATCATAATAGTAGCCTTGCCTAGGCTAAGCGTTATTTAAAATAATTAAAAATGTATGATTATTTATAAAATTATTTTTTCAATATTTTTATTTGTTTTTGTTAGGATATGTTAAAAATTAACATTTTCCTTTGATGTTACTGCATTTCGATATCCTCTGTGGAATTCAATCCATGGTGGAGGGTATATAAAGTTTGGCTCGGCCGAACTTAACTCCGTTTTTACTTGTTTAATTGTGGTTCCGATGATGGACTTAAAAGTCCGCGGTCTATGTAGCTTTCCGCTAGTGGTTAACATGATAATATTTAATAAACAATATTAATATATGGCCGTTCAATACAAATGTATATGCCGTTATGTACATTGAAATTAATACACTTTAATTATAAATTTCAGATATACTTTTTTTCAAAAAAAAAAAAAGTGAAAATCATGATGAGTTGGGCTCAGGTTGTCATTGCAGTCATAACAGTAATTATTGGTATTTACGATAATTGAAATAATAAAAAATAACGAATATTTATTGATTCATTTTGTAATGACACTTTCATGGCGAGATGATGTTTCCATCCCCCCTGCCCCGCAGAAACATTTTATGGAGCAATTACACAGAATGCGGCACAACAAAACGAACTTACCATTAGAGACGTTAAAAGTGATGTTGGTTGCTGACCAAAAACATATGAATAACGAATTGATTTTGGTTGGGCATCTCGGGTTGGACAAGAAAGGCATTCTGTCAATCAGCGAGTTGGTCTCGACGCTGAAGGTGATCTACAGCTTCATCACAAGCCCATTTGGCTTTAAACTATGCACTCAAATTTAAATATGAGGTTTTTAAACAATTTGTTATGTTTTATTCCGGTTTAAATATATTTTTATGAAATAAATCGAAAATAAATTAATTTTTAATTCGTACAGGATTTTATTTTAAATTTACGATATTCATGGTGAGTGTATAGTGCATTTGTT
Organism: Polietes domitor; assembly: GCA_947397865.1. Classification (NCBI taxonomy): domain Eukaryota; kingdom Metazoa; phylum Arthropoda; class Insecta; order Diptera; family Muscidae; genus Polietes; species Polietes domitor. The sequence continues at coordinate 244,501,345 of OX377618.1, read as the reverse complement.
ATTCCATGAGGCGGCCCAGAGTGTATTATCAGCGGCAAAACTAAAATCTGGCATTACTTTTTACAAAGAGCATTCATTTTAAGCATATTCTAAAAGAATTTGTCAATATCGCTGCTAAATTTAGCTGCGGGTGCATTTAATGTTCGTATATGCTAAAATAATTGGGATACATCTCTCTATCATCTATATATCGTATTGTAATTTCGTATAGTTCGTATAAAACAGGTGCAGTTGAGCTGTTTTTTTTACATGTAAAAAGGTGTAATTATGTTTTCGATTTCCTTTTCAGACAGTGTGTTACCTGAAGATTGAATTTATTTAATATGGTTACTTTTGTACAGTATAAAACTAAACTCGCGAGGTCGACCGATGTCGCGGCATTTATAAATATTGTTAAACTATTGTCTTATTTAATCATTTTAAAAAGAATATTCTGCTTATAGCTGCACACATCGATTTAATTACGGAAATGGTAAAACCTTCCAAGCAAAAAACAAGTAAAAACGGTGTTAAGTTCGACCGGGCCGAACTTTATATACCCTCCACCATGGATTGCATTCCACAGAGGTTGTCGGTTTCGTAGAAGTGCAGTAATATTACAGGAAAATATATATTTTTTAAAATAGCCAAACCAAAACAAATACAAATATTGAAAAATTAATTTTATAAATAAATATAATATTTTAATTATTTCAAACCACGCTTATAAGGTAATGCTACCAATACGTCAATTCAAAAAATAAATATTCTTATATTTATATTTTCAAAAATATTTTCAAAACCATAAATATTGGTAGATAGTGGGTGCTACAGTTGGTTGTATTTCCATTCTATTTGAATTCCAGAAGTACAAATTTTGAAAATCCATTATCAGACGTACATAGTGCAAAGTAACCTAACTTCATGATTCAACCAATTTTTGCCGTAAAAGAAAAAGAGCGAATTTGGAAAAAAAATCTTCTTATTTTGCGTGTTCCATGATTCCATCTGCGCCCATTTGGTTGGTACCATTATTACCCCCTTGACGTTTCTACGCAATTAGAATTTTATCATTCTAGCTGTGGTCGTTTAGTTGGTACTATTTTTATCCCTATGTACTATTGTATCCCTTGAAAGTACTAATTTCGAAAAATTCGTCTATTTTCCGTGTCTACGCAGTCAGAGGAATGTATACTCCGAATTTCATGACTCTAGCTGCGGTCATTTGATTGGTACTATTTTTATCCCCTTTTTTCATTTTAACCCCAAAAAGTACGAATTTCGAAAAATCAGTTTATTTTCCGTGTCTACACACTCAAAGGAGTGTATACTCCGAATTTCATGACTCTAGCTGCGGTCATTTGATCCCCTTTTTTATCCCCTTTTTTCATTTTAACCCCAAAAAGTACGAATTTTGAAAAATCCATGTATTTTACTTATCTATGCAATCAGAGGAATGTATACACCGAATTTCATTATTCTAGGTACAGCCGTTTGGCTGGTACCATTTTTATCCCTCTATTCCTATTTTGCCCCTTAAAAGTACGAATTTGGAAAAAAATACTTTTATATTATGTATCTACTCAATTAGAGGAATGTACACACCGAATTTCGTGTTGCTGTAGCTGTTTTCGTTTAATATGTACCATTTTTATCCCTTTTTGCCCCATTTCACCCCCTACAAATAAGAATCACTTTATGGTGCACGTTTTTGCTATAAGGGGAATGCGCATACCAAGTATCAAGCAAATATAAACAGACATATTCCAGAAACATGCTTACGCTAAAATATTAGGGATTATTATGGGTATTTTTAGTCCTTGTGAGGGAAAAAATTTACTTTTGGGCCGATTTCGCCCCATTTCAATCCCAACCGATCTACGACTATAAGACGCATTTATGGAAAATTTGAACGTTCTAGCTCCTTTCGTTTAGATGCTAGCGTGCTTTCAACAGACGGACATGGCTAGATCGTCTCAGAATTTGATGACGATCAAGAATATATATACTTTATAGGGTCTCAGGTCGATATTTCAAGGTGTTACAAACGGAATGACAAAGTTAGTATACCCCCATCCTGGAGGTGGAGGGTATAATGAAGCAATACTTCCTTCGATGTTCTCTGTAAATGTATTTTGGAAAAAAATTTAAAGCATACTTTAGGGATGTAAGGTTGTATGACATGTGAGCGCATGTAAATAAAGGGCCGTAATTAGAAAAAGGGCGTTTAAAAAATAAAATAATTTTTATCGAAAATTGTAAAAAACTAAAAAATTTATTTAGGCGTTGGGAGTGGCACATACAATTTTCATTTAATTGTGGACTAATTTTTGCTTGAACGAAAATATTCCACTGTGCGGCCCTTGCAACACATAATTAATCTAGGCCAATTCGTTCGAAAATATAAAATCTATAATTTTTTAATCTATAATTTAAAAAAATATAGAAAACTATTTTATGAGGATTTTGAGAAAAATTTCATTCATTTAAATTGTACACGAATTTGTTTAATTTTCTATTTTTTTTCGTGTTAAAGCCACAATTCAAAATGTGTCGCCGTGCTAAATCCTCATTGCAAATCCAACTAAGAACATGCTTGTTTTTGTATGGTATCGTGCCACCTTTAAAACAGAGCGGGTGTTTTATTACAATCCGAACAAGGTTTTGTACAAAAGGGTTTGTGGAAAAAGCCGCAAGCAAAACGATGCCAATCATTCATTCATCTATCCATCCATGCACTCGTTCATCCGTCCGTCCGTCGGAACGTTCGTTCTTGTTGTTGTTTGTTGCATGCAACATTAACAGCCGTTATATAAATTAGAGTCTTAAATTACATTCGTGATACAGACGATGAAGTGGAAATCCAAACTGCAGGATACTGACATACGTACGTACGATGAATACACCAACCACATCAAACAACAACAACAGTTGCAATTGAAATCCAAAATAGACCCCATATGGCGTTTGGGAGAGGAGCTGCTGCTCCGCGGTTCACTTAAAATAATCGAAAAAAATAACGACAGCAACAAAAACAACAACGACAGCGGCAACATCAGCTCCAAACGCAACGATCAAATCGAAATTCATTTTCAAATGCACTTGTCACAGCGGCCGTGAGTCGTGTTGTGTAGAATACTAACTACACTCACATCTGCATATGGGGCACTGCACGAGAGATTTACAATGACAATTGATCAAATTCAGATTGCGAGAATTTTTTGGGCCTTCCAGAATAATATTTCCAATTTTGTAGAGTTATTTAAAATTAAACAAAATGCATAGGGCATGATGAAATGATAGAACAAGTAAGTAAGCTTCCGTCGGCTATACCGGCTTATAAAGGATGATTTTTTAGCTATTATCTTTTTGGCAACACTGGTTTAAACAGCTGACGCACGTTTCGTGTTTTGTTTCACCGTCAAACATCTTCAGTTTGGTCTATAATTTAATCATTACAAAAGAACAACGTTTGCAAATTATTGAATTTTATTATCAAAATGCGTGCTCTGTTAAGAAAGTTCATCGCGCGCTTCCATTTTATGGTCAGTTTAATCGACCCACTGAAGCGGCTATTCGGGCTATTGTGACTAAGTTTCGCACCAAATTTACATTGTTGGACATTAAACCACCAACACGCTTACGTAGAGTGCGAACTGAAGCAAATATCGCAGCTGTATCGTGACCGATAATGATGACCATCAATTATCGATTCGTCGCCGTTCGCAGCAATTGGGCCTCTGTTACTCAAAAACGGACTTGGACTAAGCGGATGGATGGATGAGGCGCAGTCAAGGTCAACATTTGCATGAAATAATCTTCAAACATTAAATTATATGGACCGTACTATCGATTCAAATAAAGATTTCATGCATTTATATATTTGTATATTTGTAAATAACTTTGCATTCTATTAAATATAGATTCAAAATGGTCTTTAGCCAGGACAATATCCCAGTTCAAATCAAATATTGATTACAGACCAAAAAAATGGAAACGAAACAAGTAAGGAAAGGCTAAAGTCGTCCGGGGCCGACTCTATGATACACTACACTTTCTATCCGAATACAATTTAATTCGGGGAAAAAGTGAAAACGGGCTGGATTTTTGCATCCTGTTAATGTGTGTGTTAGACAAAAAATGTTAAATCGGAAAGGACATTTGTATGGGGTTATATTGAAATCTGGAACGAAATAGGTGAAACATAATATGTACAGTTTGGCCAAAATCGGTTAAACATTTGGGAGCAACATTTGTATTTGTATATCTAAATCTGAACCGATCTTAGCCACTTTCACCATAGGTTTTTTACTTGGATTATAAGATGTTGTGCCAAATTTAAAGAAAATTGGGTACAATATGTCGTTTCCAGAGCGGGGAATGTTAAACCGGGAGCGACATTTGTATTGGGGCTATATCTAAATCTGAACCGATCTTACCCACTTTCTGCATAGGTGTTTCTAGTTGGATTATAAGATGTTGTGCGAAATTTAAAGAAAAACGGGTATAATATGTCGTTTCTAGAGCGGAAAATGTCAAAGCAGGAGGGACATTTGTATGGGGGCTATATATAAATCTGAACCGATCTTACCGAATTTCTGCATATGTGTTTCTAGTTGGATTGTAAGATGTTGTGTCAAATTTAAAGAAAATCGGGTACAATATGTCGTTGCTAGAGCGGAAAATGTCAAATCGAGAGCGACATTTGTATGGGGGCTATAAATAAATCTGAACCGATCTTACCGAATTTCTGCATATGTGTTTCTAGTTGGATTGTAAGATGTTGTGTCAAATTTAAAGAAAATCGGGTGCAATATGTCGTTGCTAGAGCGGAAAATGTCAAATCGGGAGCGACATTTGTATGGGGGCTATATCTAAATCTGAACCGATTTGCCTCAAATTAAATAGTGTTCGTCCTTGATCCACAAAACTTACTTGTGCCAATTTTTGTTAAGATCGGACTATAATTGCGACCTGTAATTTGATTACAACAATAGATGGACAGACGGACATTGCTAAATCGACTCAGAAAGTGATTCTAGGTCGATCGGTATACTTAACAATGGGTCTATCCCGCTTCCTTTTGGGTGTTACAAACAAATGCACAAAACCATAATACTCTCGTGGAGTGTATAAATACCATTTATTTATTTCCCATTCTCCAATATACAAATCATATTTAATGAATTGATAAGCAGATAATAATTGTTATATATTGTACAAGTTGTACCAGCTCAGTTTATCACTCAGTACAAAAACTTAATCTATTGATTGACGGTATATATGCTATAAAGACTTTATTTTACTAAGGATTGAGACAAATGTGTGGGAGGTACTACAAGGGCCGTGACAAAATCATACAAAATTTATAGGTTTACTTGAAGATCAAATTTCTAGAAGTAAATAAATGTTACCCTACCTAATATACATTTTGTTTTGTTTACATTTTTGAATTTCAATTGATATTTTTGAACTTCAAGTGATGTCTTTTGGATTATAATTGAAAATGGTGTAGAGAACTCGCTTATAAGACAGTGTATACAAAAAATATTACATTATTTAATACACTATTTCCAATTGAAATTGGGAAAATTCCACTTGAAATTGAGAATTTCCATTTCATATTGAAAAAATGCATTTGCAATCAAGATTTTTACCACTTCAAATTGAGAATATTCCAAATGAAATTTAGAAGTTCCATTTCATATTGAAAACATTCCAATTGAAATTGAGTATTTTCATTTAAAATTGCGAAAATTCCAATTGAAATTGATAATTTTCAAATTGAGAGTTTCCATTTGAAATTGGGAAAATTCTAATTTCAAATGTATGTAATGAAAGAGCTGTTGCATTAATAGATGACTATAATAAATTTTTCATCTTAAGGAGTGGTGATAGCCGGTAGATAAGAGTGGGAAAAATGTTAGGGAGAGAAAATTAATGGGGGTCTGTCTTACACGTATCACCTCTAGGGTCTACTGCGGAGAAGTATTGTGCATTTCCTTCATAAAATAATTATAATATATTGACTCCTCTAGCGGCCTCATGGGCCTGTAAGAGCTGTGGGAGTAAGGATAAGGGGTATGTGTGTTCGATAAAAATATTGGGGAGGGAAAATTAATGTGAGTCGGTCTTACTTTTACACCTTTTGAGGGCGGCAGTTTTGGGGCTTTTGTGCATTTGTACACTTTTCCCTCACGTTTGAGCGTCCACTGGCACCCACGCAACCACCCCCATTTTTTGGTTCATGATTTTTTTTGCCGAACCTCACAAAATAGGTGGTTTTAGCGTATCCAAATCGAATTCCTAAAATTCCCATAGAGGTAGGATCATCCCTAATGTTGGTCCAAATTCAAACTTTATATGGCACAAACACAGTTTTGGCGTCATAATGAAGCTATGAAACCACAATATCTAATAAAACAAACTCTTAAAATGTGAGAGACACATTTCGACAAAGACGAAAATTTAAATTACTATTTTTCAAATTTCAAAATCTCAAAAAGGTGAAAATCTGTAATACGAAAAAAATGAATTTTTTCCTCGCGTTATGAACAAATACGTAAAATATTTTTAAAAGGACATAAAAACAAAGAATAGAAAATCGAAAAATATGAAAAGTAGTCAACTATGGACTATTTTCAATGTTAATATCTCAAAAGAATGCTTCGGTCCTTGTATAATTTACATTTTGTGACCGAAGGACTTTGATTCTGAACCACTGTGCGTCGCACAGTAGCGCCCGTAGAGCAAACGAGGTTGCAAAAATCAAAATTTTCATGAGCGCCGACGAAGTTTTGAATAAACCCATGTTATAGGAAACTTTTCAACGATTTAAAATCGGCCACTCTTAATAATATCACATTTTTATTTTAGAAGATATAGCCGTTCAAAGTTGACCGACTTTCGGTTTTCAAAAGAACACAAAAATTTTAGTGAATTTGTTGCGATTTCAGGTGTAATATCACGATAAATAGGTAACGAATCGCCTTATTTTTTGTTTGTATTGATTGATGTATTTATTAAATGTATAATGATAAAAAAATTAACTGTTTGCTTTGTGTTTCTCCTGGTAAATCACTATTTAAAAACTATCCGTTTTTTCACTATTTTTCAACATTGACGGTAAATAAAACAAATCTATATTTTTCTATATTTGCCATATTTGCAAAACCTGTTCATTGATTATTTCTTTACATAATTCAAAAAAAAATTTAGCTGCCCGTACGTGCCCGTTTGGCTTCTAGAGGTAAAAAAGGTTAAAAAGACATGGTTGCAGAAATTGTATGGCGTCCATCCCTTATATGTTTTGACTGACAGTAGTTTGATCTAATAGTTTGAAAAAAAAAATACTCATTGAAATTAGCAGGTACGTACCTCACTTAAACAATACTTTGGCGTACAGGTAGGCACAAATCTTATGTGGACACGTGCATAATATCAAAATTGCATTATTCAGCCTAAATCCATATGTATGCAGGGAACAGGTACGGCATGGTAGCATAAGCCTATATATTGCAAATGGTCAAGAACAATATTGACTTATGGTCCCTATTTTTATTTTTTATTTTTAGGCATGGTAGCATAAGCCTATATATTGCAAAATAAGGATAATGCCTGGATTACTCTACGACTGAAAGTTGGCGCAACAATTACTGAAACCATTAAACAATTTAATTTAAAACATGGCGTTGAACAATTTTAAATTATTTGAACTGTTTAGAAAGTCAACCACACCAAATTTTTTCACGGAAGCTGCTTTCGAAGAACTTGATAGCTTATACGGAAATATTGAGAGAAGCGAAATTATAAAAAATAAATTTTATCTGATATATGCAAATATTAAGGCAAAATGGGTGAAATCTAATCGAACCATTCAGAACTTCAACTCCAAATACGAGGACTGGCTTAATGAAAACACCATCCTGGATATATTGGCAGTAGATAAA